>VBSM01002608.1:136355146-136382760 GCA_008086735.1 Cheirogaleus medius
GCATATCTACCAGCTAAATCTCAGGCCTTTTCTTCCCCATCTATGGTCAATTTCAGTGTCTGGCCAGGCCTTGGTGAAGACATTAGATTCCCTGTAATCTATTGCTTATATCCAAGCAAGAGCTTTATTCATACTTTGGGAAAAATGAGTGAGGGTTTTATCAGTTGAATAAAACTAGGCTAGCTAGTCTTTATTATCTTTAGGTAGGACTGAGTTTTGACTCAAAACCAATCTAGAAGATATCTGAAATTGAGAAAGAATGTTTTTGTACTGTCTCCTCCAAAGTTTAGCTTTGGGAATCACTCAGCCACCACCAATGAATAAAAAAAATACATACATACTTGTGCAAGAAAATAAGTCTCCAATAGAAAAGGACATTGATTCTTTTTGAGTTTATAAATATGTGACTAAAATTACACTTTGAAAAGCAAGTAGACTATATTAAATGACTGAATAATCTTATTGTTAGATACTAGATTTCGAAAGTAAAATTCAGTTGTCCTGATTCAGTTTAGAGTTAGACCTAAGTGTTCTAGAACAACATCAATTGTTTCTTATAATGAGCCCCTCTAATATCATAGGGTAGGGCTGTTTTGATTTTATTTCACATCTTGAGTTTGTAATGTGTCACCTAACACACCAACACACCAAAAAGCCCTTTAGAGCTAATTGGAGTTTATTTGGGGCCAAGCTTACATGACCCTGTTAACAAAATTGATCTGTGAGAAAGAAAAAATGGCAAGTCTCTCCCAGAACAGAGCCTGGGGCACAAAGGATTGCTACAGTTGGCAACAGTACACTTTTCCTAAAGCAGTAGGTGCTATTCTATTAGGCATAAATATAGATAAATATTAATATAGCTCTCTGGCATTCAATAAACTCAATAGTCACTTTGTGTTTTTTCTCATCCTCTTTCCTACAGCCAACCCAACCCGAGCAGGTGGGAGAGAGCCATACCCAGGCTCAGCAGAAGTGATACGAGAGTCCAGCAGCACCACCGGCATGGTCGTTGGGATAGTAGCCGCTGCCGCCCTGTGCATCCTTATCCTCCTCTATGCCATGTACAAGTACAGAAACCGGGATGAAGGCTCATACCATGTGGACGAGAGTCGAAACTACATCAGTAACTCAGCACAGTCCAATGGGGCAGTTGTAAAGGAGAAACAACCCAGCAGTGTGAAAAGCGCCAACAAAAATAAGAAAAACAAGGATAAAGAGTATTACGTCTGATCCCAAGATCTTAAATGGACACTTGTATAGAAATAGTCTTCATTTTATCTGAGACATAATATAAACTTATTTACTTTCCTTTTTATGAAGCACATACAAAAGAAGACAGGGAATGCAATCAGGAAGGAAAGACTTTTTAAAAAATAAAAACAAGTATCTCATGCTCTTGTTTCTCAAAAAAGAAAAAAAAAATAACAGGGGCCAATAAATTCCCAAACATCCACAGTGTTTTCATTTACTCTGCCTGTCTTTATGTTGCTGGAACATTTCTAAAAGACAGTGATGACCGCACGCATTCATAAAGCAAAGGAGTATTACGACATCAAGGCACAACACAAAAAACACAAAACATAACACAAAAAAAGAAGCTACCTATGATCCTGGATTTAGCCAAAGTGCTAGCGCTTTCCTGAGAAGTCAGTTAGTCCGATTGCCAGAGAAGACTGTCATTTTGGGTGACTCAACCTGCAAGCCTTCAAGTGTTTACCACCTGGTGCAACTGGAGAAGTGGTTGGAACTTGCGTTTGAAACAAAGTGCTGGCTTTTTTGAAGACTTGTGTAGGAACACATTCAAAAAGCCCCTTTCTGGTTGTGAGAGAGGAAAAGAAAAGTATGGAGGCCTTATTTTCAAAAATGTGAAATATAAGGCACATTTTCACACTAAAATTTCAAAACAAAAACAAGAGGGCATAGATGCAATCATCGGGAAATTTTCATGCACGCTTACTATGTTATTACATATGTTTATATAAAATCCATCTCTGTGTGCTTTCTGGACTGTGATAAGTGACGTTTTATAGCCTGTTGTATAGAAAATGCAAAATATATCTCTGCTCTTCAGCCATTTTTGGTAAATTCAATGTTATAAGTGTTGCTAAGTATAGGGAGTTTTATGACATCAGAGCAACATTTCAGTTGTTTTTTTCTTTTTATTTTTTTGCCACCATTATAAATTGCCACAATTACTTACTTTTATTTTTTAAAAAAATTACAGTGTAGTGTTTATTCTAAGGAAGATATGTATGAATGTATATAAAAAGACTCAGCTTTTTTCTTACATGTACAGCCTTCATTCTGTTGCAATTAAGTTTTAATATTTGTATGAAAGGTGTGAATTAGAAGGTAAAATATATACATATATATCTTATAATCTTTTCTCCCCCAAATACTCACATTCCAACATACATTCACATTCCCAGTCTCTCTCTCTCTTTCTCTTTCACACATGCATACACACAGGAATCCATCAGAGATGATGGAATACCCAAACGTGCATATAGTAGCAAATATTTACTGACAAATTGAAAAGCAGGAAGGAAGATAGTTGTGCCAAGGTATTGATGACAAATGGGGTGATTTGCTTCATCGAGATCTTGCTCCCAGGAAACCTCAAGATGATTTTAGTCCCTAAATAAATAGAACCTTTTCTAATCAAATACAATATCACTGGTATACTGCTGCATGAATATGAACCATTATGTGGGCAGGTTATGGAAGCAAAATTGGTTAATCTACCTTAACTCTGGCTGCTGCAATTGAAAACTTTGTTTCTAATAAAACAATATATATATTCTCTGAACCTGATGTGCATGATAAACATTTTTGGAAAGTTAACACTTTCTCAGCTAGGAAAGTATTTTTAATAATTTCTTATTCTGTATTACTACCCACTTTAAAAAAATCATTATCTGTTGATTATTGACTATGTTTTAACTTTTTTGGTTTTACATATATATCATTAAAAATAGTTTTAGTTTAACATATTAAGTAGAAAACTATAGATTATACACTTGTTTTTGCATATTGTTTCAATGATCATAGCAATAAATTATTAGTACGAGAAGATAATGCAAAAGAAATGCATTATTTGCAAGGTGATGCTTCAGTGAAAATTGGGCGTATTACTTGAACATCTTCCAAAAATAAGATATTAAATTTCATAGAAGAGAAGAATAACTTTACAATTAGCTTTAACCAGCAAAGACAAAAAATGTAAAACATCTCTTGTAATACTTTAGTTAATGAAAAAAGCCGAGAAGTGGCCTGGATTTCAGACATACAGCACTTAAGAAGTATATACAATTCATAGCAAATCACCACTATCTATGGTTGCCAAGTAATTATTGTGTATGAAAATCTTAAAAGCTTTTCATGACCCAGAAAGTAGAAGGTATAAAACTAAAATTTAATATCCATTACTTCTGTTTTAGGTTTCTATCTTGTTTTAATTTGCCAGGTTAAAGAACTCACAAGTCTTTCCCCCCACCCCTTCTCATTCAGTCTTACTCAGGGAAAGCCAGTGAAATCAAAAGGAGAATATAGAACCACTAATTTACATATTGAGTTTAAAAAGTTGGTTGCTTTTCCATTTGACCTATTAAAGCTGAATGAGTTTCCATCTAGAAAGATTATAAAATATAATAGAAAATAAATTGAATAATGGTATTTTTAAGCAGTATATCTATGAAACATGGTGTTTGGGATTGAATTCAATGCTTCTTCCCAGAATAAATTTTAAAATTACATTCAAGGATATAATCTAATATTACCAGTAAAAATATTTCTACTGTCATTGGCCTATACAAAATCTAGCATTTTTTTTTTCCTGAATAGAGAAAGAAAACATGAGTTAGGGAGAGAAAATGACTTGAATAAAATCCCAAGTATCTTCATACCAAACGTATCAGGGTTCCACACATAGTTTGCAGTTAATAGAGGATTTCACACTACCTGGCATAAATTTGATTACATCTCTAGACTGTAACTTTTCTGATTGAGTATGCTTCTTTTTTTATCCATGTAATGTGTTGCCTTTTTTAAAAAAAGACAAATACTACAATAATGTGTGAGGTGGTCGATCCCTGAGACATCAAAGAAAGGCCACAGGACCCTATCCTTCTAGTGCTTTGTGTGATCGGGTATCTAAGGGGTTTTCTTTGTTTTTTGTTTCTGTTTTTCTGTTGCAAGGCCAATTTATCCATTAATGGAAATGCTAAGCAAGTGGAATTTACTGTTTTGTTAATAAAATATTTCTTAATACAACTGTGGATTTATTGATTTTAAAAATTACATGCGGCACAATTTTGTGATACAGTGGCATAGTAAGGAAGACTGCATTTAAAGGGAAGACCCATTCTTATACAACCAGAAGAAAAATGTTGACTCTTTTTTTCTGGATTTTATTATTCATTAAGCACCTCTAAATTTATACATTTAAAGATGCAGCCACTAAATATACCTTTGTTTACAAGATACCCCAAACCATGAACTCATATAAAACTAGTTGAAAAGAACATGAAAATAATTGATTTTATAAATATGGTTTTCTCTGTAAAAACAATGGAATCGAAGTTAAGTGAATCTGTGTTTAAATGCCAACACTATCACTAGTTACAATTCACCTAATTTCTTTGACTCTCATTTCTCTGTAATTAAGTAATAATGCCAACTTCACAGGGGGATAGGAACTAATGTTGTACCTAGCACAACTGAGTGCAAATAAAATGTAGCTACTAGTCATACTATTATAATAATAATGGCTCTAACAAAATATGTCAAAAATGTTTGCTCAGGTTGTATTATTTGAAAAACAAAAGCAAAACACAAGTGATGAAGGAATATACAATATAACAATATAATTTGTTTCCATACAACTATATATTATTATTTTTTTTGTAAATCAAAGTAGTGTTTTAGAAATCAGATGACCCATCAGTAAGTTTTAGTCCAATAGTTGGTTACTGTTTTAAAACCGTGGCCTTTGAAAATAATTTTCTGATAGAAATACATTTCTTCTTTAATAGTAAGTGGTTTGAACATGAATGTTTAATCTGTTTTGTACCTGTATTATTTAGATACATGTGTTATTTCTTAATATTAACTCATGATTTTTTAAGCACAAGAGGAGAAACTATCTACATTCCCTTAATGTCTAAATTAAAGGCTATATAATTTATCCTGCCTTAAAAATGAAGCCATTCAAAGGTGGTGGTTGTATAAAACTTAGTAAATAGACCAAGGATTCTTGATTCTTTACCTCTAGGGGACATAGACTTCTGGGTCCCAATGATTAGGCATCAGAGCTTACTAATACACACACACACAATTTGGCAGGCATTTGTAGATGAGCATTTTCCTAGGCAAAGTGTTTCATTAAGTTCATCAAATCTTCAAAGAACTCCAAAATTCCCCAAAAGATTGAGAAGAACTGAAATAGACATTGGATGGAACCAAAATTTGTTCTAAATAATACTGAAGATGAATGGTTCATTGAGTATTAAGAAAGCTTCAAAGAGACAGCATGAACTAACTTTTAGATACTATTATAATGTGAAATTTCCTTCCCTCTACTTAAATGTCCAACTATGTAATCTTTATGAAAATTAATCTTGTTTCATTTCTATAAGTTCAATCTTCAAATATTTATTGAGTACCAATAAATCACTTTGGTCATCCCACATATTTCCACTCTTCTGACAAACTTAGTATTCATTTAAAGGCAAACTTTTCCAAGGATTGGAATACCTGATTTAGCACCTTGAAGATAAGCAATACATACCCAATATGCAGCAAAGTCTTAGCCAACAAAAGCATACATCTTTAAGCATGTGCAAGTCCCTGATATTTGAAAGTAACAGATGAACTACAAAAAATACCTAATTGACCACAAAATGTGTAGTTATCTTTAAATTTAAATAAAAAGGAGAAAATAACTCATCAGGAGATTTATACAAATAAGGCACCTTTGATCACTTCTTGATAATTCTTATATCAAGGAGGTTGAGTATTTCTAGATCAACTATGATAAGTACACCTTGTGTTCATGCAAGTACTCTTGTTATTGAATGCTATTTATCCAAACAAGATAGCAATTCTGGGTGAGGAATATGGCTATTAAAGTGGTGGCATCTTATGTCCCTCACCTGAATTCCATTCCTACAAAAGAAATGATAGCGGTTTATAAAATGCCACTGAGAAACCTT
This sequence comes from Cheirogaleus medius, assembly GCA_008086735.1. Taxonomy (NCBI): domain Eukaryota; kingdom Metazoa; phylum Chordata; class Mammalia; order Primates; family Cheirogaleidae; genus Cheirogaleus; species Cheirogaleus medius. The sequence goes on from VBSM01002608.1 coordinate 136,361,359, forward strand.
GCTTAAGAGTACAAAATAACTCATTGAAAAAAAAATAGAATATGTGGCTACAATATTAATTCAGTAAAAACAGCAATAAATAAAAGAAGTCTTGTTGACTGCTTCTGGTCTGTGATAGTTCAGATGTTTACCATTTAGAATTATCTGCTTTTAAAGTTAAATAAAATAATCTCAGTAATGACCTGACACAACCACAAAATTTAGAGCAAGATGGGTTAAATCCTAAATTTGAAAAATACTAGCTGTGGGGCTTTGGGCACTCATTCGATCATACTAAGTTTTTTTAGCTGTAAAAGCAAGATAATGAGACAACCCATAGAAACAGGATTAAAAACTATTATACTCTCAAATGTTTTGCATAGATTTCATGTTTCATTAAAAGATAAAAAAGATTACCTTAAATAGGGTAAAATAAAAAGTGTACTAGACAGCAACTAAGAGAATAGAATTACCATACAATTGTAGATTAAGAATACTTTAGCAGTTCATGTTAATATTTTTCCCAGTATAGTGAGATGTGCAACGTTTGAGGGATGGTCAGGCTTGAAGCTCTGACTTCAGGGGGCAGGGGGAGAATGGGCAATATACATAACCTTAACATTTGTACCCCCATAATATGCTGAAATAAAAAAAATATTTCTCCCAGTATAGATGACACTCTTACAACATCCCAGACAAAGCATTGTTCAGCCATGGCTAAAGGAAGGGTAACTCCTTGGCAAAGCAGTCTATTTCATTGTGACATAATTGTGGTTCCTTCTATCTAGTTCTCTATAACTTCTATTTGTCAGTTCTCATTCTCTTTGTGCAAAAGAGAATATATCCTCTTTTCCACATGACAGCTTTTCCAATACCATCACCATCCTGCAAACCCTGCCTGGATTTTCTGTTTGCCAGTCTTAACATTCTGGTTTCTCTTGGCCTTTACTCAAATTATATGGATTCTAAACTTCTCATAATCTTAACAACCTTATCTTAAACCTATGTTCTTCACAAAATGTGATACAGAACAACCACAGCAATTAGTGATCAGCCAAAATACAGTGGATTTTTCACCTTTCCTGATTTGAACTTTTTTTCTCTCTGATAACACTTAAGTTTTCACTCTTTTTTAAAAGCATATAGTACTTGCTCAAATTATAGTACATTGCATTTATGATCAACTAAAATTATCAGATTTTTTTCTAAGAGAAATCTTCTTTAACTTGTACCCATGGAACTTGTTATTTGAATTTAAATGTAGAATTTTGCATTTAACCATGAGAAATTTTATTGTATAAAATTTGAAGACTGGCCAGGTGAGACATATTTATATGTTGGTTCTCTCACATGAGGCCCTAAAATTCACCATTGGCCATTTTTTATGTGCATTTAGATGAAAATTCATTTATTAGGAAAGATATCTGAGGGATGCCTCAAGAGACTTCTCTCTAAACAATGCTTTTCAACTAGGAGTACTTTTGCTCCCCAGGGGACATTTGGTAATGTCTGGACAGAGTTTTTGTTTTCATGTTTGGAGGGTAGAGATCAGAGATGCTGCTAAACAATTCACAGTGCATAGGACAGCCCCGACCCAACAATGATCCCATCCAAAATATCAATAGTGCCAATGCCTATAGGCATAATACATATCAACTTGCCAATAATCTTTGAATAAGTATCTCTCAAGTCTATCTCAAGTCTATCCTTCTTGTCTACCAGAAGATCATAAGTCAGTCAGTTATCTTGCAATCAGGATAAGAGAATAATTTCTTCCTAAACTGTCAGTGAATCTATGGAGAAAGAGAATTAATTTAATTTGTAATGCTGTTCATGAATTTTTACTGCTTCTTCTAACAAGTGACCATAAAGCATCTATTTTTTTAAAACAATTCTAATTTTGGCTTCAAGCTTTAAATTCACTGTAGAATTTAAAATATCCTTGGAGTATTACTTTTGAAATCAGAGTAACACTTGCTTCCTTCATTCTTCCAGTGTCATATCTTGCTTCCTATCAAAATAACCAGTATAATGTTCATGCTCACATTCAAGTTTGTCTGTAATGCAATTGGCCTTGACATGGACAAACTTTGGAAATAGGAATCTGGAAATCATTTACTTTTTGCCTACCTTATACATTGATTGCTCTGGCACCCTATTCCTTAGAGTCTGATTTTAAGAGCCTTATACATGTCTGTGATATCTGGCTGTTTAGATCATCTCAGAATCTCCAATTAATTCTCTGTAATTTTGTATCATTCTCAGAGAGACATAATTGACTTTTACTTCTAACACCCGATAAGCTTTCTCAATAGCAGAATGTTCTTCAGAGAGGTGATTCTAAGGAACAACAGAAGGGGAATTGGGAAATGAGTTAGGGAAATTAAAGAAGCCAAGGAGGTAAGAGTGATAATTAACTCCACAGTACTTTGTGTGGTATTGTAACCTGGCTGAGTAAGCAAGAGAAAGCCCTCAAGCACAAAGATGCAAGTGTTTTCAGCTGGAAGGCACTGGGTTATTGTACTGCAGTATAGTGACTGCCAGGGTATATGGATGGGTCATCTGCTGCACCTGCTACAGTTTCTTATACATTTGTGACTTTGTACTTTTACTCACATTGAACACATTTAATTCTATGTCTAGTAAAATTGATTCTGAACTGAACAACAGTCTTCAAAATTCTGTGGTTCCATTCTTAGAGATGTCTCAAGTCTCTTCCTTATAGTTCTATAATGCTTTTCTTAGGACTACTGGGGCCAGTTTTTGGCCATGTTGCAAATATTATCTACTGTAAGTGAAGTAGTCTAGGAATTGTATCCTTTTCACAGTTTTAGTGGGATAATTTATCCCAGTGTCTGTCATATATAGCAGCTGAAGTCCAAATCCCGAGTGGTATTCTCCCCAAACATAACCGGGGACCAATGAGCATATTGTGGCTCTCCTCTGTGGGTGGGGAGAAGGTGATCATGGAAATTAAGTTCACCTGTTTTGATTGCCCATATGTTATTCACAAATGACTATGATCTACTGTTTACTGCGAAGTTGTCTCAGATGCCTCCCATTGGCTGGGAGGGAATGGGGGTGGAATCTATCCTTCCCTATCTTTGGAAAAAGTATAGAGATGACCCCTCTAAAAGGTTTAAATATTTATTTGCTCCATGTTCCTGGCAATAAATTTGTATTTTATAGAGCCAGGAAATGGGGTGGAACAGGTTGTGCCTTTGGCATCACTAGCTTGCCCAAATGCACTAGATATGATGCAGGGTCTCACCTCTAGACACTGGGCCTGTGCCTATGTAGATTTCCTTTGGATGGTAGAGAGTATGCTACACAAATGCCTTCTTACCTCTTTATACCCTTTTCTGTTTCTCATTCAACCAACTATTTTAATCTCATTATCTTTGCTTCTCCTATGACTTGGAAATCTTCATGATCCCTGGTTTGGGTTTTAAAGTATAGCCATTCTGGATTCTGCAGAATTTTTCAATTCCTGAATATGCAGAAAGGGAGTGCAGACATCTTCTGCTCTGGATACAATTTTATTTTTCTCTTTTTCTTTCTGCCTTTCTTTGTCCCTAATGTATGAAAAATAAATCAGACATCACACTGCACGTGTCATACTCCTGTCAGCAATCCTTACAAGGTACCTGAACTGTTCGCTTAATTTTGCACCAAGTTATGCAAAAGAGTTTCTATCTTCTTACTGACCTTGAGTCATGTTACAAAGACACCTCCATTGCTTTACTAGAAGCCACATTCTCTTACCTCTTCCTTATTTCCCTACCCCTCATTCCTTCCTACAGAAAGCAGGGACAGGGCAGCCATGACTTCTAGGTAGCTCTGAACCCAGAAACAACAGTGATCTTTGACGTCTTCTCATTTATTTCCTCTTAAATCTTATTTATAAATTTGTACTTTTTAGAAATTCTCTTCTATTTTTAGAACTTCGCATTTGTCTTTAGCCATATTTACCTCCAGAGCACCTGGCTACTGGATAATATATTTTCTCTGTATTTTTAAAAAGTTTTCCTCCAAAAGTCAACAACATATATGATCTATCCTGAAGGTTCCCTTCCTTTTCCATTATAAATGTCACAAGATTTTCTATCCTTTCTATCACTACACCAGCATTTCCTTGTCTCTTGTTGGTGAGAATTAGGTACAAAATGTCAACTGACTTTATTACCTTTCAAGACTTATCCAAATAATCTACTTTTATTAAAATGAAACTTTTCATAGGTAATGTAAATAGCTGGAATTTCAACACCTTGGCTCCGTGCCAATTTTATTTCCCATAATGTAAAATTGTATCCATTCTTCTGCACAATATCACTTTTTCTTTTCTATGCTTTTATTGTCATCAAATCTCATCATACTTTAATGGTAATGTTACTAGACAAATATTTCACATGAAAGGACACTTTACTTCTGATAACTTCTGATTTTAAAATGGAACACTTAATTTAGACTTGTGGAGAAAGCTTGGACTATAATTACTTTGTGTGAAAACTGAAGTATGTTGTTACAATTTTCTACATGGCTTAATACTTAATGATTACAAGCATTTGTGGAGTGTTATGTGGTTTACAAAGAACTGTCACAAATATTTCATCGATTTTCACAACCTTCTATATAGACAAGATGATATGTAGATACTACCAAAAATAAATTTGCACATTGAAAACCCTGATACACACACACACACACAGTTATTTATTGCTTAATGACAGGGATAGGTTCTGAGAAATGCAGTTAGACAATTTTGTCATTGTGCAAACATTATAGACTGTACTTAAACCTAGATGGTATAGACTACTACATACCTAGGCTAAATGGTATAGGCTATTGTTCCTAAGCTACAGCATGTTACTGTACTGAATACTATAGGAAATTGTAACACAATGGTATTTGTGTACCTAAACATAGAAAAAGTATAATAAATTATGGTATTATAACCTTATGAGACCACCATCCTACTTGTAGTTCCTCGATAAAAATGTTATTATACAGCACATAACTGTATATTAAAAACTCAGAAACAATAGTTTCAGAAATCATTTAGTGATTTAGGAAGTATTACCAACAAAAATAGCCAAACTATTCAGCTCTAAATTATTTTTTATTCTGTGATTATGAGGATATGGAGAGTATTGTCATTAACAGAAATCCATGATAATTCAGTAAGATCTTTCTAGTTTTATCATGTTACAAATCATTTCTTAGAGCAACTGGCAAATAGTACAACTTTACTTTCTTTTGGAGGTTGCTAATAAAAGGAAGCCCAAACACTCAGTGATAAGTCAGTAAAATGTGTCTGGGTCTTAGCTAATACAAAAGATGTTAAGGAAAGAATGATGAAGCAAAATAATCTAAATGTAGTTATACATTTCAATAATGTGTTGGTGATGATATTTCTTGTAACTGGCACATTCCAATCTATTATCCTATTTTAGTTTTACAATATTCCTGTGAGGTAGATATGATTGAGATTTATATCTTGATTTTGTAAATGATAACACTGAAAGCTAGAAAGGTTAAGAAACCAAATGTAAAGTGACTTCTAGCAATAAATCAATATCTCATATATTAGGTCATATCTCTCCTGAAACCAGAGGAACTAAATTTAGTATTATAGATTAGATGAAAAAGACTTTTAAAACTCCTTATTTTGTAGATGAAGAAATTGGGGCTTAAAGTTAAGAAATGACTCACATGCAATTACACTGCGCGGTAACAGTAGAGCTAGGACTAAAGCCTGGTTCCCCTGACTTCAATTCCTACCTCCTGTTTTCACAGAAAGAAATATAGACTCTGCAAGCAGAAAACACAATGCCATCATCACTTTCCAAAAGTTGATTTCTTTCCAGCTCTCTGATGTAAATCTTTCAGCTGACCTGTGTGTTTATTAGATAAAATTATTACTTTAAAGTTAGTGGCAAAAGGGCAACATCTAGCATATAGTGGCTAGTCAATACATTTTTTTTGAATGAGTGAGTCAATACAATACAGTTGGCATTAGCATTTTTGCTAATATCCACATATTATTTCTCTGATATAGTTGAGCAAAATCCATTTGAAAAGGATAAACAAAGGGATTTATATCTTGTGGAAAGTATTTCCTGATCTATTATCTCAACTACAAAACTTGCCTTCTATCTGCCTTTATCTTAATAGGCCTGGAGAAACAGGCAGCACTTTTCTCAATACCCTTGAATCTCACAAAGTTTATATTTACTAAACTATTCCTTTGCCTTCTACTTTTGCTTTAACATGTGGTCTAGAACATTCCTTTAACTCTTGCCACCATCTATGTGGATTTCAATATTTCTGTTAGTAGTTTAACAGCTTGAATTCAGAATTCCTCATCCTTAGTCCCAAAGAGCTCCACCTAAATTAAATCTTAGTTACTAAAGAATAATTTATACATATAAAAAATTTTTTCAAACAGAAATGAATCATTTTTAAATGTAAAATATTGAGGTCCCCTTTAATGACTCTACAGTTGACTCTTGAACAACATGGGCTTGAACTTTGAGAGTACACTTATACCAAGATTTTTTACAATAAAAGTTACAGTGAGTATACCTGCCTCTCCTGCCTCTCCTTCCACCTCCTCCACCTCTTTCACCTCTGCCACCCTTGAGACAGCAAGACCAACCCCTCCTCTTCCTCTTCCTCATTAGCCTCCTCAACATGAAGATGATAAAGACCTTTATGATGAACTTCCACTTAATAGTAAATATATTTACTTTTTATGCATTTAATAACATTTCTTTTCTCTAGTTTACTTTATTGTAAGAATATATAATATATATAAACATACAAAATATGTATTAATCAATTGTTTATGTTCTCAGTAAGATCTCATGTCATCAGCAGGCTATTAATAGTTAATTTTGAGGAAGAAAATAGCAGAGGACATAAACAGGTGGAAGACCATACCACGTTCGTGGGTCAGCAGAATCAACATTGTTAAAATGTCTATACTATCCAAAGTGATCTACAGAGTCAATGTAATCCCTATTAAAATACCATCATCATTTTTCACAGATATAGAAAAAATAATTTTATGCTTCATATGGAACCAGTGAAGACCCCGTATAGCAAAAGCAATTCTAGGCAATAAAAACAAAATGGGAGGTATCAATTTACCAGACTTCAAACTATACTACAAGGCTATAGTAATTAAAACAGCTTGCTATTAGCACAAGAACCAGGACATTGACCAGCGGAACAGAACAGAGAACCCAGATATAAAACCATCCTCATATAGCAATCTAATATTTGACAAAGCAGACAAAAACAAACACTGGGGAAAAGAATCCTTAATAAATGGTTCTTGGAAAACTGGATAGCTACATGTAGAAGACTGAAACAGGATCCACACCTTTCACCTCTCACAAAAATCAATTCACGCTGGGTAACAGACTTAAACCTAAGGTGTGAAACAGAATTCTAGAGGAAAACGTTGGAAATACTCTTCTAGCCAGTGGCTTAGGCAAAGAATTTATGAAGAAGACCCCAAAGGCAATCACAGCATCAACAAAAATAAATAAATGGGACCTGATCAAATTAAAAAGCTTCTGCACAGCCAAAGAAACTATCACAAGAGCAAACAGACAACCTACAGAATGGGAGAGAATTTTCACAAGCTACACATCTGATAAAGGGCTGATAACCAGAATCTATTTGGACTCAGGAAAATCAGCAAGGAAAAAATCAAACAACCCTATCAAAAAGTGGACAAAGGACATGAACAGAAACTTTCCAAAAGAAGACAGAATAATGGCCAACAAACATATGAAAAAATGCTCAACATCTCTAATCATCAGGGAAATGCAAATCAAAACCACAATGCAATATCACTTATCTCCAGTGAGAATGGCCCTTATTAAAAAGTCTCCAAACAGTAAATGTTGGTGTAGATGCAGAGAGATTGGAACACTCCTATATTGCTGGTGGGACTGCAAACTAGTTCAACCTCTGGGGAAAGCAATATGGAGATACCTTAAAGCGATACAAGTAGATCTACCATTTGATCCAGCAATCCCATTACTGGGCATCTACCCAAAAGAACACTCTATAAAAATGACATCTGCACTTGAATGTTTATAGCAGCACAATTCACAATTGCAAAGATGTGGAAACAACCGAAGTGCCCATCAATACATGAGTGGATTAATAAAATGTGGTATAGGTATACCATGGAGTACCATTCAGCTACAAGAAAGAATTGTGATATCGCACCTCTTGTATTATCCTGAATAGAGCTGTAACCCATTCTACTAAGTGAAGTATCCCAAGAATGGAAAAATAAGCACCACATGTACTCACCAGCAAATTGGTATTAACTGATCAACAACTAAGTGGACATATAGGGAAAACATTTATTGGGCGTCAGGCAGAGGGGAGGCGGTAGGAGGGGATAGGTATATACATACATAATGAGTGTGATGCGCACCAACTGGGGGATGGACACGTTTAAAGCTCTGACTCCGGGGGAAGGTGGGGGAAAGGCAACCCATGTAACCTAAACATTTGTACGCCCATAATATGCTGAAATAAAAAAAAAACTAGAAAAAAAAAAGAAAATGATAAAACAGAAATAATTTATGGAGTATTTAAATAAAATATGCTAAGCAAAATATTTAAACATTCATTGCTATCACATATGCATATTAGGAAAGATCTCATAAGTTCCTATAGAAACTTACATAATATTTACTATTGACTATTACTAAGATATTTAATATTTAGTTATTTGACCTCAAATTCAACATCTTTCAAACCATATTTCCTTAAACTAAATTTCAATATAAATTTTGGATATAGAACCATCAGAGAATCTTAAGTAATCTGACACTTCATGAAACTGATTATTTGTTAGAAGCTCTAAATATTTTATCCTATTCATCTAAAGTTTTTTTTTCCTAACGACATTTTTGTGCTCTGTATGCTCTGTATCTAAACAATTACAAAAGTCATGTTAGGTAATTTTTCTTCATATATTAAAGTAAAAAAAAAAATACTTCTGGCCTAATTAGTGGCAAAGATTTGTAAACAACCCTATTAATAAGCAATTGTGCTTTCTAGAAAATGACTTTAGAGTAAATTGATTCTTTATTAAAATGGCCTAATGTCTAGAGCTAAGACAAATCTCTGAGAAAGAAATAATAATTATTTATGCGTAGTTACTCTAATAATAGCATTATTTTATAAAGAAATTCTTTCTTCATTTATTTACATATCAGTTTATTAGTAACAAAGACAATGCCAAAGGAATCAAACCTTTTGTGTGTGGAAGGTTATTATAAAACATAAAAAAGAATAAACAGATTTTCAAACATGAAAAAAATAGTTAATTTTGGGGGGAGTCAAAAGCTATATGCAGAATTTTGACCACACGGTCAGGGGATTTGGTCCCCCTAACCCCTGTATTGTTCAAGGGTCAACTGCATAACCTAATTGTTCCTCTTTTCCATGGCTTACTCCAACTAAACTTGTTTGCCTCACTTATTATATCTTGGCCTGTCTTTCTATCCTATTATATCCTTATATCAATCTCCTATCATATACTCTGGTCCCATTGCCTACACAAAAACCCAAACTGCAGTTAGTTGTTTTCCTAAAGCCTTTCAAGAAAATTTCTATTTCTTGCTCACTTTTATGAACCGGTTTGGTAGAAAGCCCATCTGCAGCTCTATGGTAAGCTGATCAGTCCTCTGTTTCCACTTTGTACCTTAACTCTTAACATTTTCCCATTCTTGAGCTACATACATTGACAATTTCTTGCTGGACATCTAATTCCTTGGGTATCATAAGCACAACATGTCCCAAACTAACTTTATTATTTTCAGTTTAAAACCAAAAGTTAGTAAATTATCTTCCCAGAAACAGAATGAAGATTATAGAAACATTTTTTGAATTATAACTGGCATCATATGGGATTTTTAAAAAAATCTCTCTTTTCTTCATCCACTACCTCAAATAAGTCCATTTTCTACCTGTGTGTTATCTCTGATTAGTTCAGATGTCATTTTTTGGATTTTCGTAACAGCTGTATAACTGTTCTCTTTTATCCATATTAATCATCTCTCTGTTCTATCATTCACAAAACATACTTCTGATTACACCATTCTCCTGTTTCAAGAAGTTCAATGGCTCCATTCTACCTTTAGAATAATGCCCACATTCTACATTGGGGTTTGCTACCCCTACTCCTGTGAAACTGGACAAATGTTCCAGGCACTTGCATGTCTTTGCAACTTTGCTCATTTTGTTACTTTAGCCTAAAAATCACTTTACCAAGCTTTCCACCAAAGAACTCATTATATTTCATAAAGGCCCACTTCACTAACTTTCGTTTGTTTTCCCAGTGAAATGTAAACTCCATGTGGGCTCACAATTATATAGCTCAGGGCATAGCACATCACAGATGTTGCAGAAAGATGTGAATAAATGAATTTTTAAAAATTTTCTTAGCTTACTTCACTAATTCTAGTGACATTTTCTCTGATTAACCCAATTAGAATTAATTACTTCTTCATTCACAGATGTAGTACTTATGCTTCTATTAATTAGTATTTTATTCTTCTTTATAGTTAGGTGTTTATATATTTTCTTAATTAGATATAAGTTCAAATTTCAACTCCCATAGGAAAACTTTATAGATGCAGAAATCAGAAAATCAGAAATCACTTTATTCTCCTGTGTATTGGCATAACACAATGTTCCTATCTTTTGGATTGCACTTAGAGCAATTTTTATATAGTAATTATTAATATAGTTATGAATTATTCTGTATTTGTACTCATAGAAGGTAAGAACATTGTTTTGTTTTTAAGTTCATTTATTCAAAACTTTCTGCAACATCTGTGATGTGCTATGCCCTGAACTAGACTTTCACTATATAATTGTGAGCCCACATGGAGTTTACGTTTCACTGGGGAAACAAACAGTAATCAAGGAAGCACACACATAAGTCATATATTACAATATATTACAATTACATATATTACAATTACTATTTGTGTTACAAAATAAATATGAGTACATGATAAGAGAAGTTACCCTGAGGTAAGATCAGATAACTGATCAGTTAATTGTGAAGTTGAAGTTACTGAGGTGAAAGGAGCAAAGGAGCGGGAAGAGTAATGAAAGCTAAAGCTGTGTCAGGAGAAGCCTGGTGCATATGAGGGACCAAGTGAAAATCAGTGCAGCTGGAGCTTAGTAAGAAAAGGAGCCAGGATGGGACGGAGTAGTTTGCAAAATGAGGCTGGAATATTAAATAGGAACTGGATAATTTTGTCTGTAGGCAACAGAAAATGCAACTTAAATATCTTATTGAGGAAGTGAAATGGTTCACATAATAGAAAAGCCAGAAGGGTGCTAAGCCCATCTTTCTATGTATTCTCATCATTCCACAGCATACAGTTCACTCTCTAGCATTTGGCTAGGTATGGTTTTGTAGGAAATTATCTGGGTAGAACTGCCCTTTATTCTACTGGCAGAGCTGACTTTGACTAATACTTGACAACACTTTCTTCTATCTCAGAGGTCTATCATGATAGAAAAGATAGATGACTCTCTTTGGGATTATTATTGAAAGTCAAAATTTAAGGTAAATAAATTAGATACAGCAAGATTATACTTAAAGAGTTAATTGGTCATACAGTGTTTAATAATGAGAATCTACAAAAAAAAAACTATGTAAGAAATGTCACAATTGATGGTGAAACGTTAAAAGCATTTCCTTTAAAATCTAAAACTAAAAAAGTGTGCTTTCTACCATTATTTCCATTCAAGAATCTAGCCATCATGATTAAGTAGGAAAAAGAAACACAATATGTAAGGATTGTCAAAGAGGAAATAAATTGTCATTATTTGCAGATAGTGGTAATTTATTATAACTGATAATAGTTTAGTAAGATTCTGGATATAAAATCAGTACACAGAATTCAATTGCAATCTCTATACAACAATAAAGACAGAGAAAGATCATTAAAAGACTCTTAAATAGCTTCAAAACATAAAATAGAATAAAAAGAATAAAAAAAGATATGCAAGACTTCTGTGAAAAAATTATAAAACATTTTGAAGAACTTTATAATGGAATTAACAAAATGACATATGGTATTAAATGTATTAGAACTCAATATCACATTAATTCAATATCATAAAATAATTCTGCCCAAGTTGTTCTACAAATTAAGTGCAATTCCAATCAAAATCCCAAGAGTGATGGTCGTTGTTGCTCTTGATCTTGATAAGCTGATTTTAAAATTAATATGGAAGAACATATTAATATGGAAGAACAGAGGGTCAAATATAGCCTAGACACTCCTAAAGAAGGAGCAAGGTTGCCAAACAAGCTCTAATGGGTACAAAGCACCAATATTTAAGACACATAGGATTGGTACACATGTAGATAATAGAGCAATGGAATAAAATAAAAAATCAAACCCACACATATTTAGAAACAAGATTTATGAGAGAACTGGCATTTGATATCAGAGGCAAAAGTAAAGAATTTGTTCTTGGACAATTGTTTACTTATAGGAGAACTTAATGAAACTGGATTTCTACTTCCCATCATATGTAAAAATAAATTCTATGTGCACTAAAGATTTAAATGTGAAAGGCAAAATGGTAAAATAATTTGGAAGGTAATTGAGTAGAATATCATTGTAACTCCTTGATTAGTAAAACTTTCTTTTAAAAAAGATTCAAAATATTATAAATAAAAAGATTGGTAAACTTATTATAATACTTTCTCTTTATAAAATTTTAAGAATTGTTAAAATGTGAAAGGACATACCACAGATTAGGGGAAAAATAGTTTTAACACACATAATTGGTACGGAATTGATACACATGAAACATTAAAACTTCCAAAGTCAATTAAAAGAACAGCTTACATGTGAATAGGCACTTCACAAAAGAGGAAATAAATATACATTAAGTATATGAAAAAATACTTAAACTCATTAATAATCAGGGAAATAGGGCTAAGATTGTGTTAAGATAAAATTTCGTGCCTACTGGACTGCAAAATGTGAAAAATTAGATGGTAGCAAGATTGATGAGGACAGAAGGCAACTAAGCATTTACCCACCTCTAATGGGAATGTAAATTTGAATCACCATTTATAAAACAACTTGGCATTTATTTAGCAAATTTGAAGCTGAGTATTCTCTAAAAACCTAACAATCCAATGCATAGGTTTATATTCTCCATATCGAGGTTACTGTATATGTGAGGGGAAAGAAGCAAAGAAATGGAAGTGGGAAACTTGACGTGGGAGAATGCAAAGGAAAAAGAACAATCATTTTTATTAAACTAGATGGTGGATACAAACAAACACATGACTATTATTGCCATCACCCCTATCCACTCTACAGAGAAAGAGAGACTGCCTTACTTAGTGTATTAGATCACAACTTTTTGAGGAAGAGGCATTGAAACTGATCTTGAAAGGATGGGCCTATTCAGCCATGCAAATAGCTGTGCACTGGTAATTCAGCCCGGAGAAACAGGTGAAGCTTCTAAAGCCAGGAACTCATTGGCAAGTGGGGAAGCCTGGAGAGAAACAAATAAGGCCTGGTGGGGAGTGATGTGAGATGAGGTGGAAAAGTCCATAGGGTGCCAGACTTTGCAAAGCACTGTGGGTCATATTAAGTGGTTTAAATTTTATTCCAAATTTAACCAAAATTAGTAAATAACTTGATGATAAGAGGTTGTGTTAGAAGAAGAAGATGGGGTGGACGCAGTTAAGATGGAAAGAAATGAATGGATTCAAGATATATTTTAGAAGTAAAATGTAGCTAATCCATGTAGCTAATGGATTTGATATCAAAGGTGGTGATAAAAAGAACAAACCAAAGATGTATCTGGGAATTTGGCAACTAAGTATACAGTAAGACCACTTGCTTTGAAGGGGAAAAATTCTAGGAGGAACATTTCTTAGCAAGAATCTCACAGTTGAATCAGTTGAACTTAAGACACAAGTTCTAGAGAGAGAGAAATAATTCAAATAATAATATCTGGATCTAATTACTTAACACAGGGATTCTCAACCCCAGCAGCTTATTAAAATCACCTGGTGAACTTTAAGGACTGCTAACGCTCAGGCCTCATTCCTGGGTCTTGGATTGGGCCCAGGAATGTTAATTTTCTAATGAGTTAGTTTACTTTTTAATAATGTATATGTTTATTAACTTATAAAAGCTATCCAAGTAGTTTTAATTGGCATCAAAGGTTGAGATATATAACAAAAGATGCACCTATTAGAATCCCTGCTTTCATGTAGTAACCTGTCCATGTGCCCCTTAGGCTATAAATATAGAAAACTTTTTGGTTTATCCTGGTAAATCGGAGAAATCCAGTAGTATGTTATGTATTTATCCCCAAACAGCTTAAAATAATATTTCTAAGGTATAATGCATACGGCTAATAGTATCCACCATAAGCAATAAACAGTTGGCAGTATCAAAGCCTTACTTTTCCTATTCCATAGCCCCAGTTATGCTTATTGTGTCTGGATGCCTTTGCTTCTAATTTGGACTGTTGTTTTAAATTCATTTTATGTATGTACATCTCACCACTCCAACTACAGTGTGAGTTCCTTGAGGACAATCAACTTTAACACCTCTCTTTCAAGCCCCACAGAGCCTAGTTCAATGTTGACACTCAGAAGTTTGATAAATATTTGATCTGATTGATTTACAGATATTTTCATGAGTCTATTTTAACTTTGTTTTAATCGAACTCACCGAGGAGTAAAGAAGTACACTTCATGGCCAAGTTCAAAAATAATATCACTAGTTGCCAAAGGAGAATTCTCATCTTCTATTTTCTTGGAGACTTTATATAGATTTATTTTGCCTTCTCACCTCCTCCCCATTTCTAAAATATAATAATACCACAACAGTAACAGAAGCAACAGTGAAAGCTTATCCTCTTAATTCAGCTTTGGCTTAAACCAGAACAGATGGTAAAACTTTTTAAAACCAGGCAGTACTTGAGAAGCAATAAACGGAACGGTGCTGCTGCAGTTGCTTTGTACTTGTAAAACCCAATCCACACTGAATGGTTAACAAATTCACAAAGTAAAAATGTTGGAATGAGTGTTTTGAGGCCTTAAACAATGTGTGTGTGTGTCTCGATACTAAACTGAGGACACTTAAGAAATGGCTCAAGGACACACCAGTGCATTTAGAAGAATTAAAAAGCCATCAAACCACCTTTGCCAACGAAAAAAAAACAACAAAAAACAAAAACCAAGACTTTTTTCCCCTGAGGCAGAAGGAATAACTATGGTAAAAAGGAAAAAAAATACAGGCTGAGTTTTCTAAATTGCCCATTCTTACAAACACACCGCAAAGAGCTACTTTTCAGGCACTTTGTCATGAGATATGAGGCATTTGAGAGCAATAGCTGTGGCCAACTTTCCCATCACTATCTTTTGCTTTTTCTTTATTCTGTTTTATGTTTTTCTAACTCCAGCCATAATTAGTGCAATGTAAAAACCTTGTCTCATAACCTGAAAACCTCCAGAAATCTGCTGATTATGCAGTTTCCAATCTGAGCTGAGCAAAAGTCTTTGAGTTTCATCAGAACTTTTCTGCCCTTTGCCACCCAAATCATTTATTTATTTGATTTGATCCTTTTGATTTATTAAAAATGCTGCCACTGGCCTTAGGGCTTCTTGGCAGGTATACAAAATGTTGATGCAATAATTTAATTGAATCTGGCACACGGATGAGGCAAGAATCAGATTAAAGAGAAAAATCTTCTCTCTTAGAAAATGCCTGCAAAGAAAAAATTTTTATCTTGTATTTGGGTTCAATAATACGAAGTCATGTCCACATCATTTCATTAACATCACCAGAACCTGTTTTTGTTTAAGCCTTTGGTAAAGGCAAAATATGTTTCATTAGTATCTAATAAACCAAAACCACCACAAAAAGCAACACAAGAAATGAGGCTGAGGTTATAACTCTCCCCTGGGGGAGAGTTTCAGAGTATCACCTGTAATGGTGAGTATAGAAATAAAGAGTAACCTCAGTGTTTTCATAGGGGAAAAAAAATCTTTCTTTATAAGTCTGGCCATTTGTTTTTTCCTGAATATAATGTTTAAGAATAGGGAGGGATGGGTCCAGTGTGATGATTCATCTCTTAAGGATTTACTTCCACAGTCTAAGGAGGGGATGTGTCCTCTTTGTGTTCTCATCTCCTTCTAGTTCTCTCTTCTTTCTAGTTACTGATTTCTGTTGCACTTTTTAACTCAGGCCCTCACCTCACTTCACCCCAAGTGGCTAAAGGATGGTGTAGGGTTTCCATTTCTCTTTCACTCCTGCTCCCAGCCTTGAGGGATGCATTATTAAAGCACAATGGTTAAAGCAGAATTCTGGGCATACGCATTCAACAAACAAGAACCTAGTATATGCCAGACCCCTTTTAAGCACCTGGCATATGGTGGTGAACATGACAGATTCATTTCCTTTCCTCTTGAAACTTTCGTTCTAGAAAGCAAGAGACTACTTACCTTAAACTTGGTTCCTACTGGATCCCTTTGACTCAACAAGAGGAGTGGGTCAAAGATTAAAACGAGGTTAAGAAAGTCAGCCAAGCTCTGCGAGGAAGAACACTGGCAAGCTTTGAGCTGCGCCTCCTGCTGAAGCACTGTGGGTTATATTTCTTCCCCTTCCCTAA
This sequence comes from Cheirogaleus medius, assembly GCA_008086735.1. Classification (NCBI taxonomy): domain Eukaryota; kingdom Metazoa; phylum Chordata; class Mammalia; order Primates; family Cheirogaleidae; genus Cheirogaleus; species Cheirogaleus medius. Next base: position 136,378,051 of record VBSM01002608.1, read on the forward strand.
CCCCGCCCCACTTTTTGAAGATATGTTACCTTTAAGAAACCTTTTGCTTTTCATCTTTTTTTTTTTTTTTTCTTTTTCCTGGAGAGAAATTCAGGGCATTATCTACTTTCAACCAAAGGAAAAAATCCTTTTCTCCATGGGGTTTCCTGATTGACTTGTTGAGTGCTGAGAATTCATCCCTGGTTCGATATTTCTCCTTTTAGTGATTGAAGGAAATCTCTGATGACAATACTATGCTCCTGGGGGTAACGCCTAAAATCAACACAAAATGCTCTCATCCTGTGCTAGTTGTGATCATCTGGAGTGATTTTGAAGTGGAGGGAGGAAAACAAGCTTCAAAACAACTTGCCTCTTCACGTGTTAGTGATTCTTAAGTAATCACTGCTCTGACCTCACATCCAGATGATCCTGTTGGCCCCGCCCTTCTGCTGGCCGTGAAGTCAGGCGAGGAGCTGAACCGCCAGCCGGTGTGCTGAGATAGTCACGCAGTGTGCTCCCAGCAATGTCCCGAGCTAACCAAGCAGCGGCAAATACACATAATCTCTTTGGAAGGCTGATGCCAGTGGTCAGGCTTATACACAGCTCTACAGGATATCAGAGTAATGTTTAGCATACAGGGCTTGCCTTTTTCTGTGCGAGGTGACAACATTTTCTATTGGACTGACAGGCCACTTTTGGAAAGAAGTGGTGCTCTAACTTCAAGCAAAGGAAACATTACACACCTGTACAAATACTTGGTGTGTATATTATTGTTAGAGGCTGCATACATGAAAACAATGAAGAGGCTACAGTGTTCACTCAAAAGATATGGCACAGTGGTACATGGCAGGAGGGAAGAAATGAACACAGGAGAATTGAAAATGTCTTAAATATAGCTGAAAGATTCAGTTAATAATAGTACTTCCTGGTAATGTAAACCACTGGGTTAAATCCTTGACTAGAACAGGTGTCCTGCATGGTTGTGTTACAAATTGCATGTAGGTTTAAGTTCTCATATACTTTATGATAGTCATTATTGACTAATGCATGACAATCATTTCAGACTTTTTTTATTAAATTATTTCATTAAGATTAATGTGTAAGAGTAAAAATGCTGAAGATACAAAAATTATCAGTTATTGGTGTTTATCATTCTATTTAAAACATATCAATTTATAATTTCACAAAAAGTGAATGAATGGACACTCTTACAATGGCCTTGTCATTACTGAATACTAAATGTACAAAACTCTTAGTCCTGTATCTCAGATCATTCATAACACATTTTTAAGTGTTAGTGTGATTTCTATTGTGCAATTCCTCTTTGATGAGATCACTCTGTTTTATTACCACTGTTTTCTCGATATATCTAATATTGACCATCTTTTGAAAGATGTAAAATACTTAGACATGACCACTTAAGAAGATATTACATTATATTTAATCTTAAGACACTTTAAAATACAACTATGGTAAAATCAAACCCATTTTCAATCATTCAGGAGATGAATATGCTTCTGTATTCCAGCCTGTTCCTAAAATATGTTTTGAAATCTGTGTTGAAACAGAGACAGCCTGAAATGCCATTTTGGAACTTATAGGAATCCTATGTTCTTGTTTCTAATTCTGAACTAATTTTCTAGGCAAGTAGATGATTTCACGTGATGGTTAATTTTACTTGTCAAACTGTTTAGCCATAGGGTGCCCAGATTAAACGTTACTTCTCAGTGTGTCCCTGAGGGTGTTTCCAGTTGAGATTAGCATTTGAATTGGTAGACTCTGTAGTAAGGTAGATTGCCCTCCCAATGTGGGCAGGCAGCATCCAATCCACTGAGCAATGAATAAAACAAAAGGCAGACAAAAGAGGAATTTGCGTCATTTTGTTTCCTGCCTGTTTGATTGAGTTAGGACATCATATCTCATCCTCTCTGGCCGCTCTCCTGGATCTCAGGTCTTGGGACTCAGACTGAATTACACCACTGGCTTCCCAGGTGTCTAGATTGCAGACAGCAAATAGTAGAACTTCTCAGGCTCCATAATCATGGGAGCCAATTTCATATATATATATATATATATGTATACACACATGTATACACACATATATATGTGTGTGTGGGTGTGTTTGTGTATATATATATATACATATATATATTCTGCTGATTCTGTTTCTCTGGATAACCCTGACTAATGCACTTTATCACTTAAAATCTTAGCTTATTCATCCATCAAATAGGAGGAAGAGTATTCATCTTTCTAAACGTTTAGAGCTTTTAACAATTTGGAAGATAGTATTACAAAAGACAAGAGAAAGACATATTTTAAAGTATAAAATGCAGGTCAAATATAAAAATATATTAAAGGAGTAACATCAATAAATTCCTCTTTGGGGGAGACCCTGCATGTGAACTGGTTAATAGAAGAGGAATGATGACTTTCAGTCAATCTCACTTTATTAATTCCTCATTTTAAAAAATCATTCTGCTTATGCATGCCCATTACCCTAAATGCTAGTGAAGAGACTTTAAATGAATTAGATTTTGCCCATCAGGATCTTCTACTTTAGTAGTCCAGGAGATGACACCCAAACATGGGAAAAAGTAATTAAAGATATTAGGCTCAACATAATAAAATGCTGAATATGAATACTGAGAACAATTACTTAAATTAATTCTAAGAATAAGAAAAGGAGCAAAAATAACAAACCTAATGCTTTTATTTTACTTTCTGCAATTCAACAGATACAAAGTAAAAACATGTTTCTCTAATGAGAGTATTCAAGCCTTTTTAGTAATGCAAAAAAGTAAAGCCATGGAATATAAAGCAGTGCATTAGCCACTAAAATTTAGCAAGGTGAATAAAACTTTACTGTTCATTTTTTCCTAATTAAACTTTATAGATTTCTTAGATGTTAATCAGCACACAAAGCATCTGGAACTTTTACTTTCTGAAGCAACAACAAGCAGATTTAAAAATTATCCAATAGAAATTAGTAGAGAAAAATTGGACTGGAAATTGTTTCTTAATTATAAAAGTTTCATGGGGAGAAAAAGAAATTTGAGCTAAATTACAATGGCATAAAACTGTGAATCAACATATAATTTTTTGCTAAGTTTGTTTCTCACTTTATTCAGCTAGAAGATAGTTGATCCTTCAGATAATGGTTATTTTATGTCATCAGGAAAATCCTAAATATACTATTATTAGCATTCACTGATTTGGGGGATTCCTTCATGGTTTATTCATTCTTGGGTTAAATGGAGTGTGAAACAGAGAACAAATAAATGGAGACAGCAAATTATGAACACTTTTGGGGGAGGGAATCATTTCTATCCATATAAATTTCATAGTTAATATGCAGTCTTCTCTTCCATCCTTAGCTTGGTCTTTCATCCTTTCTTCAATCTCTGGGAATAATAACACAACATTCCTGAGCTAGCATGGGGAAATATGAATTAACATCTTTTTTAGTCTATCTGTCTGTCTGTCTGTCTCTCAAGTTAGTAATAAAAGAGTACTTTATACCGTCTTTCCAAATTATGCCTTCATGATTTTCTAAAATGAACATTTGATTATGTCTTACCCTTGCTTAAAAATTGTTTGTTTCCAGCAACATAGCATATTAAAAATCTTTTAAATGTATAGATGATAGGAGCAACAACAACAAAAATCCTCCAATGACAATCTCAATGAGAAATCATGAACCTAGATGTGTAAGAGAGAGGGGCAGGCAGCTGCCTGGGGTCATCTTCTAGTCTCTGGTGACCTGGATCTTTAGCATGTTAGTTTAATGTGCTGCACAAGCAATGGAAGACCCAGTATAGGACATCAGCTCAAAGTATTCTACATAAAGTCATGACCTCACTTCACCTATTAATGGAGGAGTAGTAGTGAAAATTTCAATTAGACAGAAGGAATACATTCGAGAGATCTAATGTACAACATGTTGACTATGGTTAACAACATATTATATTCTTGAAAAATGTTAAGACAGTGGGTGTAAAGTGTTCTTACCACAAAAAGTATAACTATGTAATGCATGTGTTAATTAGCTATATTTTGTCATTTCACAGTGTATATATACTTTAAAACATCGTACATGGAAAATACATAAAATTGTATTCATCAATTTAAAAATAAAGAAAGAAAGAGAAGAATGAAAAAACCAAAAAAACAAACAAACAAACAAACAAAAACTTATGCCACAAAGGAATATAATGAAAAATCCTTGTCTTGGCTGTGGCTAAGTTCAAAAGAAAATAAAATGTCTTTTGTGTGAATTCATAATCACAAACCAGCTCTAACAAAGACATGGAATGTTATTCATAGAAACTATGTAGTCCACACATCCCCCAAATTTAGTTTATAATGATCTCTGGTCCATAGTGTCCTGGTTCATAGAAGAACCAATGCCAATCCTCCTTAGAAAAACATACATAAAAATCTCAGTTCTCAAAGTTCCATAGGTGAAGTTTTAGAAAAAATAAAGTTCTAAAAAAACAGGAGAAAATAGTCTATGATAAATGAAAAACAGAGGAAAAGCAAACAGGTTAAAGTCAGACACATAAAAAATAGGGTGAGGTATAAAAATTTACCTTTGAAGTATAATGTACACTACTCTAGTGATGGGTACATTGAAAGCCCTGACTTCAGCATGATACAATTTATCCACATAACAAAAACATTTGTAGACAGAGTGTCTCTGCAGAAAAGACAGCTTCTAGAAGATATTAG
>VBSM01002608.1:136386987-136407629 GCA_008086735.1 Cheirogaleus medius
ATGCTGTGAATATTGTTGAAATGACAAGACAAAAGTTAGAATATTACATAAACTTAGTTGATAAAACAGTGGCAGGGTTTGAGAATATTGACTCCAATTTTCAAAAATTTCTACTGTGGGTAAAATGCTATCAAATAGTATCATATACTACAGAGAAATCTTTCATGAAAGGGAGAGTCAATCCATGTGGCAAACTTCATGATTATCTTAATTTAAGAAATTGCCACAGTCACCTGAAACTTCAGCAACCACCATCCTGATCAGTCAGCAGCCATCATCAGTGAGATGAGATCCTCCACCATTAAAAAGATTACGACTTGCTAAAGGCTCAGATGAGCATTAGCAATATTTTTAGCAATAAGGTATGTGCATTATTTTTTCAGACATACTGCTATTGCACACTTCATAGACAACATTTTAATGTAAGTATAACTTTTATGTGCATTGGGAAACCAGCAAAATTGTGTGACTCACTTTCTTGCAATATTTGCTTTCTTGCAGTGAACTAGAACTGAACCCACTATATCTCGCAGATATGCCTGTACTATTATTATCCCTATTTAAAATGAAGAAACTAAATACAAGAGAAATGAAATAACTTTCCCCAAATCACACTGGTAATGGAACTGGAGTCCAAATCCATGTTTTCTGCCTTGAAAATACAATATCTTTCATAAAGAATCAGAATCCTGACCAAAAGTAAGCACAACAGTAAAGAATATATTGTATAGGGATACATACAATTCTGGTAAAACTAGAAAAATTCAAATACAACAACACACTCACCTAAACTAACTCATAGGAAAAGAAGATAACTTAATGGATATTCTAACACATTTGTATGTGAATGTCAAAAATTACTGCATATTAAAATTTGTGGGATGTAACTAAAGTGATACTTAGAAATGTACACCCTCAAATTCCTATGTCAGATAAAATTTACTGAAAATAAATGTATTTGACAAAAAGTCCTAAAAATCCCACCAAATAAATAGAAAAATATGCAAACAACATGTATAAGAATATCTCATAAGAATCATCAATGATTAATAAACATGAAAAGTTATTCAGCCTCATTAATAGTCATAGAAATACAAATAAAAATCTCAATCATGATACCATCTGCAAAACAAATTTGTCAAAAGTTAAAATATTGGTCAAAACCAAGTTAGTGAGAATGTGAAGTAACAGAAATTCCCTTACACAACTTCTGAGAACATAAACCACTGCAATCACAGAGACAAAAATTATTTTCTGATGAGTAAAGTCAGTGCTGCACATATGTTATGGGCCAGCCATTCTACTTCTAATCATAGTTGTGAAAGAAAATCTCATAGAAATGCACCGGGATAATGATGAGTATTTATTGCGACATGATTTGGAGTAAAACAGAAACAAACAAATCAGAAACAACCCAATGAAGACTCATCAAATAAGAGTATGGTCGGGTGCGGTGGCTCACACCTGTAATCCTAGGACTCTGGGAAGCCGAGACAGGAGGATAGCTTGAGGCCAGGATTTCAAGACCACTGGTCTCTACAGAAAAATAGAAAAAAATTAGCCAGGCATGGTGGTGTACACCCATAGTCCCAGCTACTCAGGAGGCTGGTGCAGTAGGATTGCTTGAGCCCAGCAGCTTGAGGTTACAATGAACTATGATGACACCACTGAACTCTAGCCCAGGTGACAGAGCTCAAGACCCTGTCTCAAAAAAAACAAAACAACAACAACAAAAAACAAATAGAAAATATACCTTTTGAAATATACATGCAATGTGTGTAGCTTTGTACGATAGTGAAACATCAATGTACCTCGACTGCATATCTCAACATTGAAATCTAATGCTGCATAAAAACACATCCATTAGGCTTATTTCTAAAATGTTAAAAAAGTATAAAATAAACAAAATATTATTTAGGGATTCATAAGCACTTAGTAAAATGAAAAAGTATGAGGATAGTGCTTACTTTGGGGTAAAGAACAAGAGGGAAGCGCAGGAGAGCTGGTTGGTAGGTATGCTGATGTTCATTTTATTATTATTATTTTAAACAGCATATGTTCACTTGTATATTCAGATATACTCCACAGAACATCTCCTGGGATAATGTTTTACAGGAAGAAATTCTCTTGGTTTTTAATATCTAAACTTCATAGAACATATATATCTTTAAACAGTGTTTTTCTGCTCATATTTATATAGAAAACATGTAAAATCATGTTTCTAAAACTGAAGATAACATTTTTATAAAACTAATTGTGAGAAAGGTCTTGAGTTACATTCCAAATACAGTCATAGAATGTCAGAATCATGTAAACTTTTTGAAAAGCCCTGTTGCTTTCACTATTTGGTGATGAGGAAGTGATATTGAAAACATTTTAAATCCTAACATGCTAAGTTTATATGGGCATACAGGTTGCTTACATATAGGTATGTGTTAATACATATGTGTTTTAGGAAATGCAGTAAAGGTTTGAGGTTAATGTCTAACAATTTATTTAATTTCACATTTAAAATAATGGGAAATAAACTCATGATAAACTTTCTGCCCAGAACATCTAATTTTCAGGAATGGATTTCTAACCTTAAAGTGAGATGTACTACAGTATGTATAATATATTTTATAATATAATTTTATAGTATTTTGGTCTTTTTTATGGGAAAGATCAGCATCATAAACATTGTTATTTTTTAATTTATTTTTTAAATTTCAGAATATCATGGGGGTACAAACAGTTACATAAATTGCTTTTGTACCATTTGAGTCAAAATTACAATTTTGAATTCATACTCCTTAGCTAGATTCACAAGCCCTTTGGGCTCTGCTGAATGCTAATTGCTCCAACTCTATCACCAACCACTCTAGACACCAGTGATCCTACCATGCTCTTTTATGCCTCCACTCATTTGTCCACGACAATCTCTCTCTCTCTGGAATACCTCCCAAGAAAACTCAACTCAAATATTATTTCTTTGGGGAAGCTGCTCTGGCGTCCCTAGCTTCTACACTCCCATAATATCCTTTGAATCATGTATCATAGAACACAATAGGGCATTCAAATTGGCTGTTTACTTCTCTATTTTCTACATTAGTCTGTGGGCTTCTTGACTGAAAGGATTGTTGTTCATGAAGTGATGATACTTAGTAGTTTTTACATAAATGTTTATTGAGGAAGTAAATAAGCTAACTCATGAAGGTATAAGAACGTTGGTCCTTATGGGTTAAGATTTTAAGGAAAGGGTTGAAGGAGAAAGTGAATCTTGAAGATATAAGTATTAAGAGAATGAAGGAGCGTAAGTAAAAGCCAAGAAACAGGAAAAAACATGATATGGGTTGGGAGAACAGAAAGTGGAGAGTTCACTGGGGAATAAGGGAAGAAAAGATTGTTAAGTAAAAGTGATTGAGAATTGAAAAATCCATTTTTGCTCTATTACATTCTGAGTACCAAAGTTACATAAATATTTAATATCCATCTCCTATTCTTAGTTGTGAGTTCTGATGTCTTTACACACAGACACACACAAAAAGAATATGGAGAGATTCTTGCGATTCTTCTTGATGTTTTATATATATATTAGATTATTGAGTTCTTTAAAATTAAGTACTTACCTTCCCTGCCCTACCTAGGGATGGCCAACTCTTAATGTACTAGCTTAAGACACAGTCTTTCTTATCCTGTTATAGTTAATTCATTAAACAAACAGTATATAAATCCCTGCCCTATTGTACCTTTTGATTATGTTCCTGCAGAAGACTTATATTGACTTAGAAAATTATGTGAACACAAAGCTGTCTAAAATAGCTTTCTGCAATGATGGAGAAGATTTATGTGTACAATCCAATACACTATCCATATGTGGCTACTGAGCACTTAAAATATGTCTAGGCTACTGAGAAATTGTATTCTTTCTATCTTGTTAAAGTTTAATTAACTTAAATTTAAATAGCCACATGTGCTTAGTGTCTACCCTATTAGGCAGCACAGGTCTGAAATATGTGTGAGAAACCTAAAATTGCAGTCCACCTCACTCACTGATTGACCAAATAGATGCAAAAGATGCAGTGCTTAACTCCTAATTTGCTAGAGAATCTCCAATGTCAGTCTTTAATAGGAATTAAGGGCAAGCTAGGCTGTGAAGATTTACTCATTCCTGCCTGTTACACATGAATGGCCAACAAAATCTATGTATAATCAGTCTATCAAGAAAAGTTATAATTAGAATCTTATTTATTTGCTTCTTGTGGAACTCTGAGTCCCTTTTACCATATTAACACAATCAGTGCTAAAAGGCAAAGGAAAATTGGCTTTGGCATACACAGTTTTTCCTTTTGTACCCATGAGATTTTCAACATAAGTTAAAGTAGCATTCCAGATTAGTGTTAAGGATGTTTCTAGTGATCAGACTGTCCTAAATAATACATGAGTCTACATGTACACATACACTTCATGTCAGCTGCTACTGAGAGAGCATTTCTAACTACTCCTGGTAATTCCTTCCAGCCCTCTGGAGGTCCACTTAGACAAGTTGTGAGTTTGTGCAGAAGAACTCTAACCTAATTTAAAGAGTATCTTCAAGCATTGGCTGTGTGGTTTCATCTTGTGAAAATGGGGTTATAAAGCAAAACGTTAGGGTGAAATCTATAAATTTGCATTTTTATAAACACTCTGATGGTTCTGGTGTAGGTGTCCTCTCACTATGTTTCAGAAAGGTAGAATTGGATTATATAACTCATTAGAGGACCAGAACACAGACCATAGGCACACAGCATAGTAATGTACATTACTAAGTAAGAAGTAGGTGCAATGACACATGCCTGTAGTCCCAGCTACTGGGGTGGCTCAGGTGGGAGGATCTCTTAAGCCCAGGGGACCAGTCTGGGCAACATAGAGAGACCCTGCCTCTTAAAAAAAAAAAAAAAAGACAGTGAAGCTTTAGAGATAGACCATTTCAAAGAGTTTTTATCCAAAGAATATATATCTACAGAGATACCCTGTGCATATTTAAGAGTAGAGGTGGTAGGCATAATAATATACATTATAGAATACAAAGTCATTCAGAAATTTATAGGCAACTGAAATAGCCCATAAAATTGCAGCAGACTTGGCAAATGAATAATTGTGGCAGAGCAACAAGGCTGTTCCCCTCAGCAAGATGTCCTGATCACCTAGTGGCTAACAAATGGTAACCTCCAAGTTCTGTTTCTCTTTTTCTTAATAAGGTAGAGGAGAAAGCAAGCACTGACCTAAATCAAAATCCCTTGCCAGTCTGTGGTTAGAAGCATGTGCCTTGTTTCAAAAGCACTGCATTCTGAGCTAAGGTAAGCAGCTCAGAATAAAGTGATTTCCAGCTGCCTGGGTTCTTTTTCATCATGGTAAGGCCTTATTAGGCATGGATTTCTTGGTGGTACATTTTGGGGAACATCACTGGGAATCTGTCCAAGTAAAACCATTTCAAAGGTAGCTTGCCTTCCAGTTGTGCAGCCAGTAATAGCAGTGACTCTTACAAAGACTGTTTCACACTTTAATGCATAAAAATAAAAAGCCATTCCACCATGCTAAAATATCAGAGAAAAGCTTGCTGTGACTCTGTGTGTGCTATGCTGAAATGGTACATGGTAACTTCCTAAATGGGAGAATATATTTCCAAGAATACTAAAAGAATGCTTTGATTTGGTTTGAAAAGGCCAGAGTCTGACAGATGACTAAGAATGGCATGTATTAAACTCCTAGAAGTGTTCATGATGTTTCAGTAAATGAAATCCTATCTTTCTGGCTGAAGTCCCTAGGGTCAGCTTCTTCTTCTCTCTGTCTCCCTGCCTCTTTCTTCCCTTGCCTTGATTGGAAAACAATCATCAAAAGGAAATAAAGTTGCTCATATTTACACATAATCACATTCTACATCAGGCACTACACCTTACAAAACTATTATGCAATAGTTTGCTTTTATAGAGTAGCAAACAGGTTTATAGCAGTTAACTTGTTAACAATAAAGCAACTAGTAAATGACACAACTCATTCAAAACCAGGTATGTATGTGAGCCTTCAAATTTCTCATTCTGTTATATGTTGATCTACATTCTCTTATTTCAAATTCAACTGATGCCTTTCTCTCTCTCTCTCTTTTTAAACACCCAAAATAATTACTTTCTTGTGCCTTCCTAGACTTGCAATAGCCTTTTCTTTGGACTTCCTGCTGGCAATGTCCTTTCACTGCAATTTAACCAGCCAATGGCTGCCAGTTTTTCCTTCTTAAAACACTGATCTGCCATTTTCCACCCAGAAGGGCTGTGCCAGTTATCATTTCTACCAGCCACATGTGAGAGTGCTCATTTCCACAGGACTTCATCAACAGAGTATGTTGGAATGTTTCCAGTGCAATAGGTGGGAAATGAAGATACTATACTTTTGTAATGGATGCATCAGATGCTTTATAAATAATTATTTAATATTTATCATGTGTAAGGCCCTGTTTTAGAGGATATATGATATAATCTTGCTTTTATTGAGGTGGTTATTGAATTAAACAAAGAGCTAAAATGTAGTCCTGGAAAAATGAATGGTAGAAAAATCTGAACTATGCAATGGTATTTCTGAAATCTGGTATATATATTTTTAATATAGACATTTAAACTTAATAAAAATCTGGAAGATTGGGACCAGAATGACAGAAAGCCATTTTAAGTAGAACAGACTGATGCCAAATTCAAGCTGAATATAGCTTAAGCAAGAATCACATATTTATAGCCACAGTATTTTATTTTTTCTTCTTGTTTTATTACATGAGCTGCTAATTTTGATTTTGAGTTAACAGCACAACAGCACAGCTAACACATTTCCTTCTGCTGTTTTGACAAGGCATATTCAGGTAGACATTGCAGGAGACTCAGTAAGAATACCCCGTATTGGCACTATTACACTCAGAAAGAGTTGTCTGCAGCTGCTGTGAAATCTTCAGATTGATTTTCATGCAAGATAATCCTTTAGAGAGTAAGATATAAGTGCCCAAAATAGTGAGGTGAAGCAGTTGTTTATGAAGAAATACTGCCAACCTGACTCTACAGCCATGCATGCTAAATACAAAAGTTTCTATGATTTCCTTTAGCTCTCTTGATTGGTTTTAACCTGTTCAATCTTGTTGGAAATTCTCTTGTGCAACTTTTAAACTAATGTTTTGAACTACATTCAATAAACCTAAAGTTATCTTCTCATTGTGTTGGTTAAGCAGCAAAAGAGAGATTTTAATTATATTGGCACATTATATCAAGTCTACATATTTTTTTATTCAGCACATTTTACTTTTAGAAAATTTTAGAAATATTTAGTAAAAGACAACTGTCTCTCTACCTTTTCTAGTACAGTTCTACATAACTCAATGAGCAGTTTATAAACCTAAACTAAGAGCAGTCAAGTCTGTCTTGTAACCCCTACCGTTCTCTTCCAGGTCTTCTCTTAGTCTTTTTTTTCACTCTTACTGGACAACTTAATTTATTTTCGTGGTTTTAATGAGCATACGTTTGGCAATGACTTCAATAGGTATCTCTAACCTAAACCTGTCAGACCTCTGTGTATCCACTGCGTACTAAGTATCTCCGTTTGGATATTCTATTGACACCTCATTACAATAGGTACAAACTGGACACATTATTTTTCTCAACCTGTCCCCATCTCCCATATTCATAAGCAAAATTCTACTCTTCTACATTTGATTGTTCTATCAGTGAATGTTATCGCCATCCATTGATTTTTTTCCCCCAAGTCAGAATTCAGACCTCTCTTTTCTCTTTCTATCCTTTCTATTATCCACTCAATCATTAAGTCTGGTTCATTCCTTTTCCTAAATAATTCTAGAAGCGGCCCACTTTTCTCTATCTCAATGAAACTATGCTTACCCAGGGCATTCTCATCTCTCCACTGGATTACTAAACAGTTTCACCACAGGGCTAACTTGCCCCCTCTAATCCACTCACCAAACTACAGCAAGAATGTTCTTTTAAAAAACACAAGTGAGTTCATAACATGCTGCTCACCCCCAGATAAAGTTTTCCTTGCCTTGCTGTTACTTCCAGATGAACACAAAACTTTTTATCATGTGTTATAAGCTGCTTCCTATTCTAATACCTGCTAACTTTTCATTCTTTACTATTTGCCTCTCATTCTCTCCACTCCTGCCAAACTCAACTTCCTCAGCACCATTCTCATTTTTTAAACCAGTTGGCTGTCCCAATTAATTAGAGCATTTCTATTCTTCCCTCATTTTTGAGGCATTGAATGCCAAATCTATTAGATGTGAGTTGAAGGTGAGAAGTAGATACATTGGGGATGTTACCCATCAGCTAACATGTATGATTTTTGTCCCTCTAAGAACCACTCACTCACTCCAGATCTCATTCATACCTTCACAAAATGATACACTGCCACTGGAAATGCCTCACTCCAAATGATGGTAAATCAGATAATATCTAGACCATGACAGGCAACTCAGGTAACAAGATCCATTGGTATGTAATGGTCAGATGATCCATCTTCACTAGATCTAGGGGTATGATGGAGACTGTTAATCAAAAGTAGAAATGTTATTTGCTTAAGGGACATGACTCTTCCCCAGAACTCTGAAAGCCTGCATCATAATTTTTCTGTCTAGGCAATTTGCCATACATTTCATATAACCTCATGATCTTCCACAAACCCTTTCAGCTTTAGGAGCCAAGTGGCAGAGCTTCTTTCTCTAGAAACTAAACAATTTTGTGAGCCTTTTCTTTCCCTGGACATCTATTTTAAGATAGCAATGTTAGGTTATCTGGCAAATTACTCAGAACAGCACCCCAAACATGCTGTATATTTTGTCTCTAAAGTCTAAAGAGACCCACTAAATTTGGGGTCCCTTTTTAGTGATGAGGAGGAAAACTGTGGCAACTTATCTCACTTTAGAGAGGCTATCCCCCGCTATGTACCCCTAGTCATTAGACTCCTTGCAGCTTTACTGATGTGACAGGTCTTTGAAGTTTGGGGAGGTTCTATCCTCCTTGGTAAGCATATTTTCTACCAAGGTTGGTTGGTAGCTGCTAATATTCTTCCCAAGCACTGTCAGCAAGATGTAATCAATGTAGTGGACAAGACCGATGTCTTAGAGGATGATGAGATGAACAAGATCCCTGGTGGTTAAACTAAGATTCAAAGCTAAATATTGACATAGCGCTGAGGCAAGATAGTGAAGGTAAATTTCTGATCCTGCTAGTTAAAAATAAATTAATTCTGTTGGTCTCTGCATACTGAAAGAGAAAATATAAGATTCACTGGCTTGGTAGCTGAATAACAGGTGCTAGGGGTTAGTTGAATTTTTTTATTTTTTTAGTATTTTTTTAAATTTCAAAATAATATGGGGGTACAGACATTGATTTTGCTAATTGATTTCTTGACCAATGAGACCATACCTGGAAAAGTGGCCACAATCAGAATTGCCACATGAACAGCCTCGTAGTCATTCACTGCCGTTCCCCAAGACTCATCTGTCTTCTACACAGGCCATAGAGTCCAGTTAAAATGAAGATGCTTTAAAGATCATCGTGCTGCATCTTTCCAGTGTTTGATGGTGGCACTAATCTCTGTAATTTACCCAGGAATAAGCTACTGCTTTTGGTTAAAATTTTTGATAGAGAGAAAAATCTCCAGATGCTTCTATTTGCTTTTTCTATTATAATGGCTTTCACTCTCTGGGTCTGGAAGACAATGCTGGGATTCTGGTAGTTGCCGAATGTTTCTATTCCAATCAAATATCCAGGAATGATATAATGGCCACAGATTGGGTTAATGGGTTCAATGGTTAGGTCAAAAATCTATTTACCATCTGATCCTTCTAAATCCCCACTATGACTGATGGACCACACACAGGGTAAATCTGTGTTCTCAGGGCTTAGTGTTACCTCAGAGCCAGTGATCAATAAATCTATTCCCACTCCCAAATATGGATATTTCCATTTTTCTAGTTCACATTTGACCTGGTAAAGGATAATCATTCCCTTGGAGGAAGTCTAGGAAGAAGATTTACAATACATATTCACGATGGATTTTGTACAGACATTTCTCAAATGCTTCTGACCTTTATTAAATGGCCCTAGTTTCTAGGCTTGTACATTGACTGACTTGGTTCTGAGAAGTCAGCGCTCCTCAGAACTGAGTGACTCATTCACCAGAAGCTAAAGTCAGGCCTCTGTTCATCAGACCTTGAATTATTATTATTATTATTAACACAGGTTCAGAAGGGTTCAGAAGAATAGTTTTAAGAGTTGCATAATTGTCACCACAGATTTATGTGCTATTAAACAAGTCCTCTTGCTTACGCCTTCTCTGGTAACCACTTACCCTGCCTCTGGTAAAGAAAAGTGCTGGTGCTTGGCCTCTACCACTCTGGAAACCGTTTGCTTCCCACTGAAATCAGGAATCACATCTTTATTCTGATATCCTGCCTTCATCGGGGCTTATAGAAGAAAGCCTTTCAATTCTTTACAAAAATGCTGGCCACTCACCTCATCAATTTATTCCTCAATTCCTGTGGTTAGGGAGGGACCTCTGTGTCTTATTGGGGACATAGATAGAGAGGTCAGGCAATTGAACTGTAGATGATAAATCTACTTCAGTATCTACACTACAAATTTTAGATCCCTTTATTTTATGATAAGGAATTTCTATCGTCTCAATGTTGTAATAGGCCACAATTACAGCCAGATTTCTCTCCATGAACCAAGCAAACTGAACCATTCCCAGGGTTTAAAACTACCACATGAATACAGAGTCTCTGCTAAGTGCACTCATATCAGTACATTCAGCCTGACTTAAATGTATATTGCCTCAGGGTCTATTCTCAAGTTACCTAAGTTATTGCCAATAACTGCATAACCTGCAATGTTTTGGTGTGTCAATCTTCTACTCTGATTGACATTATAATTAACTCTTTGGTATACACTAGTTGCAGATATAATTATAAATGTGGTGAAAATAAAGAGAATAAATCTGGGGCATGAAAGAAATTGTTATACCTTTGCAAGATAATTATTTTCAGCTAAGAATACGGAGTCTTCGAGCAAGCAAAACAATTGCATTAAAAAACTAAGGAAGGACTGTTTTTGTTGATCAGCTATTTAGTGAGGCTTGTGAGTTTGGGGGACTCTAAACTACGTGAAACCTCCAAAATATTTAGATTCCCGCTCCATGCCTCAGACATATTGGATGTCTGAGAGCCTCCCTAGAACTATATAACCAGGAAAAATTCCTAAATCATTGATTATCCCAGCTGCTTGGCTCTGATCATGCCAGGGATTGGACTGTAGACCCTCTACCACAGCTGCCATAGAATAAATAAATGCTTCCATTAGTGTGTTTGTCAGAATGTCTGATTTTCTTGGTCAGGGCCACTGTCTCACATTGATTACTCTCATCTTCCAAATTTTTTATGAATGTGTTGTTTTTTTAGCAGAACCTAAATCATGCATAGAAATATAGCAGCAGGAGAGTCTAAACATTTTGTTTCTTGATTTCTAGCCTTAGAAGAGTAGGAAGGCACACTAAAAAAGAGTTGAAATAATAGTTGAGTATGTCAATGTGCTGTATATTCTACATAAATGCTGGCTACATATTTGTTAAATAGACATAAAAATGAATAAATGCAGAAATAACTCATGTGATCAAAGCAATTTCAGTTAGGACAATGGTGATCCTAAATGGTAAGTAAAGGTCACAAAGTAAAGTGCTGCAGCCACTCAATGGGTGTCTTAGCTCTCAGAATAATAGCATTCTTTCCAGCGAAAAATGTAACAAGAAATTAGACTAATATTTTCATGCACAACTTTCTGCTTTCCATTATTTTCCTAAGGTCTTGACAAATATATTTTCTTTATGTCCTCAAGGATGGGATTTTCAGAACTGGCTCCTATCAAAGAAAATCCTGGTTGTACTTCTGATAGGTATGTCTATCCAGCATCACAGTCTCACAATTTTCCAGTGATTTGTTTCTACTGAAGCCAGAAGAAATATAGAGAAAAGTCTTATAATTGTATATTTCTTTGTTCAAAAAATATTTTTCTCTTGAGCTCATTCATTTGCTTATTCAACAAATATCTGGCAGATAATGCACTAGAGAGTTAAGATCCCTGCCCTTATGAAGCTGGTATTCTAGAGAAAATGAAAGATTATTTTAAGTCCTATAAAGCAAATAAAATTAATGCAGTTATAGAGAAAAACAGGAATATTATATTTTAGCTAGTGTCATCAGGGAAACTCTCTCTAAGGAGTTCATCTCCAAGCTAAAATGAGGAGAAGGAAAAGAGAAGTGAAATAAAGACAAGACAAGCAGGCCAGGCAAGGTGATTCATGGCTGTAATCCTAGCACTCCAGGAGGCTGAGGTGGGAGGATCGCTCAAGGTCAAGAGTTTGAGACCAGCCTGAGCAAGAGCGATACCCATTTCTACTAAAAATAGAAAGAAATTAGCTAGACAACTAAAAACATATAGAAAAAATTAGCCAGGCATGGTGGCGCATGCCTGTAGTCCCAGCTACTCAGGAGGCTGAGGCAGGAGGATCGCTTGAGCCCAGGAGTTTGAGGTTGCTGTGAGCTAGGCTGATGCCACGATACCCTACTCAGGGCAACAGAGTGAGACTCTGTCTCAAAATAATAATAATAATAATAATAAGAGAGAAGCACCATCCACAAAGTGAGTACAGGTGTGAGAAAGAGGCTATTTAGCTATGGGAGCATTTAGTTGAAGAATATGTAGCATCTAGTGAATTTGGAGATGAAGTTAGGGGCCTGATTATTGAGAACATTATAGCCACAGATGGGGTATAAATTTTACTCTAAGGTACTAGAGGCAACTGGATTCACTTCCAAGGTCAGAAATGGTGGAAAAGACCATTCTTCTGAGTGAAGTATTGCAAGAATAGAAAAACAAACACCATATACACTCACTATTAAACTGGAACTAATCGATCAATACTCATGTGCACATACAGTAGTAAAACTCAGCAGGAACCAAGTGGGTGGGCAGGGGGAGGGACAGGTAAATTCACTCCTAACGAGTACAGTGCTCTCTGAGTGATGGGCACACTTATAACCTTGACTCAAATGGCACAAAAGCAATTCATGTAACCAAAATGTTTGTACCCCCATAATACTCTGAAATAATAATAATTAAAAAAAGAAATGGTAGTGGAGGCAAGCAAACAGTGGCAGAGTAAAAAGCCTGGGTTGCATTGTTTTTATGTTACCTGAGAAGTTATATGTGGCTCTTTAAAAATGGATGGAAGTTCCATTGTACATCAGCAAAGGAAATTGAAAGGCCTCATGGGTTGACTAACAAAGTCCTTGATTCTATATAATTAAGAAAATTAAGTGCTGATTTCTCCAGCTTATGTTTTCTGAGAAGGTTACATTTTTCATTCAAGAAAATTCTTTCAAAATCTTTAAGTCCACTTCCTCATACTATAAATGTAAAAATTGAGGCCCAGAGAGGTGAGAAGTCACTTGAATTGTGCAGAAAGCAGCAGAGACCAGAACCTGGGCCTCTCATACTGGGCAGGGAGGGGAACAGGAGGAGAGGAAACCATGAAATGTTTAGGGCATATCTATAAGAGAGTGAGTTAAATATAGGAAATTAAGTTTTAAAAAGAAAGTGACTCTGTTATCTTGAATGAGTAAGAATAAGGGTATTTTTTTTGTTTGTTTTTTCTTTGAGACAGAAAATTAAATGTCTCTACATCTGGGTTGTGTTTTGAATTGTATGTTGACCACATAGTTATCAACAAGGTGGCAAGAGAAGGCAGGGAAACTAGCAATTAATTTTGTCTGGAATGAAAGGAAATAATGTACCTGGGCCTTAAGGAAGAGAAAGTTTTCCGCAAGTAGAGAGGAGAGGAATGCAGGGTGAGGCACTTCAAGTTGAGGAAAGGAATAAGAAAGGCAAAGCCTGAGGGATTTAAATGTAGTTCTTATAAAGCAGAACAAGGCTCTCCACCAGAGGCCAAAGGCTTAAGCACAGATAAATAATTTTGCAGGATCCTACTTATTTCCCTATAGGTCTTTGACAATCTTTCATTATTTGATTCAATTGTGGGTTATGAGAACCAGCCCTTTTCCCCAGCCTGCCTCTTCATTCCTCTCCATGAATACTCTGAAAGAAGTGCTGGAAATCCCTTTGTGAGGAGCTGGGGCAATCGCTGTGTCCAATTATTCTGTGGTCTTGGGTTCTGTGTCCTCAATTCAAATCTATATAATTTATCCCACTTTAGAGCTTTACATTTATATGTAAACTTAAATGCATTTTATATAAAAGTTAATTAGACCTATATCCTTATTTGATAAGCAACTTGCTTCCTTAAAAAAAAAACACTAAACAATGAAGAGGAAGGCAGCAGAGCACAAAACAAGGTATCCAACCCAGGATATTACTGAACAGAATAAAAATTATGTATCAGGCCTGAGGAACAATCAGTCCATAAAAGAGTAGCAAGACTGAGAGCCTTAGGAGGAAGGACTCCAGGAATAAAAGTAATTGGTATATTATCTAATGTATTGCATGTTTGGACACACAGTACTTCTTGCTGTTTGACAGATATGTGAGAGTGTTAAGAAAAATGTTAAGTGCAAAGAAAATTATGCAACACATGAATATATTATGTCTAAGCTTTTTTGCAATTTATAACAAAGTATAATTTATATTCAGTAAAATTTAATCTTTTTAGTGTACAGGTCTGCCTGTGTTGAAAATACATACAGTCGTGTAACCTTCACAAGATCTAGAATCTTAAATTTCTTCTTTGTCCTGATAGCCAATCCCTGTCCCACTCCCAGCCTCTGGCAACCAGTGATCTGTTGACTCCATACTTTTGCCTTTTTCCCAACGTGTTATACATTAAATCATAAAGTATGTAGCTTTTCAAGTCTGGCTTTTTTTTACTTAGCTTAATGCATTTGTGATCAATACATGTTGTTACATATATCAGTAGTTTATTCCATTTTTCACTTTCTTTATTCTTGTTGCTGAGTAATATTCCATCTTATGAATTTATCACAGTGTGATTATTCATTTATCAGATAAAAGATATTTGATTGTCCTCATTTTCTGAGATTATAAAGTTCAATATATTATTAACTCTAATTTAAAAAAAAGAAAAATCATGATTCACAAAAACATAATCATAATAAATTAGTGGGTTATATATATACTTTGGATAATGTGAATTTTATCACTCCAACCAAAAGTAATTATTTCTTTAAATATAATGAGTTAGGTAAAGAAAAGTTAATTCTGCAGAATAAAGTTGTTTTCCACCAATTTATAAATGAAAGATTAAGTACAAAAGCATTGATATTTATAAGCATGGAGAAGAATACCAGAAAAATCATCTAAATGATTGAAAATAGCTTCCCCTGGAGAATTGAGAAGTTTGAATCAGGAAATTGCAGATAACTTTTTTAAAAAAATTTGCTTTTGTTTTCTTAAAAGCCAATTAAGTTCATTTAAATTTTTAACTATGTGCATCTATTAGTGTGATAGTAATTTTTTTTAAAAGTAAGTGACACTTGATTTTTTTTGCAGTATGCATCAAGTAGCTCTTCATATGACTATGTTCCCAAACTTGCTTTCTGTTTCTTGGATCTACTTGTCCTTCCTCCTTTACTTCTGTCCTTGTTCTTTAGAAGTCCTTTCCCCTTTTGGGAAAAGAGCCATTGCCCTGACTGTCCTTCCAAAGTATCATCCCATCTTTTCTGTTATTATCTTTTGCTTACCCCTTCAATTTTCTTATATGTATGTGACAAAATAAAAGATATTAATGGAAACATAAGGACTCACTTGATCATATCAACTTAAGAAGAGATACAATAAAGATTTTAGCTCACCAGAATGTTGCTCAGACCCAAATTTATAGTCTCAAACAATAAGCACAGACTTCATACTCCAGCTACAACCAAAAAGTATAGTGGGAATTATCCCAGACCAAATTAAGGGACTTAGGGAATTACTTATGGGAATCAAAGTTTCCTTTCTCTGGAATAAAAGAAACCAAAATAATATTTGCTCCAAATCAGCAAAAACATTAAATAGTCCATTGTGGGGGAGTTTAAATAGTAGCAAGTCAATTGGGGCCATGGGAAATGTGTTAAAACAAATTAACTTAAATATGGAATAAAAACAGCAGGGAATTAGACCCCTTAGCAAGCCCAAAAGCTTCAGAAAGGGAAAGAAAGTAATTTTGTATGGCCCTGCTTATTTCCCTGGGGCCTAAAATGTGGCCATATCTTTAAGGATGCTTTCATTAGATATCAATACTTTGATTTAATAAATTCAGTACATCTCTGGGATTTTCCAGAATAAAAAACTGTTGAAATCACGTAGGTTAAGTGAAACTGTGCAGAGAAGGGAGTATGTGTCAAATATATCCCTTTCCTTATATCTTCAGTTTGTTGACATAAAGAAGTCATATGATACAATAGCACCAGGTTCAAACCACTCTTGCCTATTTGTAAAGTGTTACAGCATTTGCCACCTAATGGGAGTTCCCTAGATTGTCTACCAGGTAGAATTTCAAGAATTCTCTTTCGAAGGATTAATAAGGCCACACTCCAAGATACGAGTTTCTGGTTGAAATGTAATTCACATAGGTGCCTTCTGGTTAAACGCAATCCTGTTAAATATTGCCATATTGGCCTAGGTTCCAGTTACCTTCAAGCTAACATGTTTTCCTGAACTGCTCCCACATTAGAATTCATATACAGTCATGCGCCACATAACATTTTGGTCAATGGCATACCACATATACGATGGTGGTCCCATAAGATTACAATACCATAGTTTCACTCTACCTTTTCTATTTTTAGATATGTTTAGATACACAAATATTTACCACTGTGTTACAATTGCCTACAGTATTCAGTACAATAACCTGGGCATAGGCGTGTAGCCTAGGAGCAATAGATTTAGCATAGATGTGTAGTATGCGATACCATCTCAGTTTGTGTGAGTGCACTCTGTGATGTTCACACAATGACAAAATTCCTGAATGACACATTCCTCAAAATGCAACGTGTCATTAAGTGATGATACATGACTGTATTTGGAAAGCTCTGGAATTTTTTTTTTCGATTTTGGAGAAAATATATACTTGGAAACATTAAATCCTTATGATTATTTTTGGATTTTAGCAGAAAACTAATAATGCTAAATGATGTAACGGGCACACATTTTAAGAAGCACATCTTAGAACAATCAGTATTTTATAGTATATTACAATTTTTAAAATATCTCACATTCATTATCTGTAATATAATATTAATAAGACTTATTTATTATATTTCTTAGAGCAGGAGAATATGTGTAATTAGTGGAGAAGTGAGATTTTAAAAATTTGGTTTCTGACTTGGAAAAGTGGGGTTCCTGATTGTTTAATTCAAGGGAGTCAACAGACCCATGATCAAGTTTTGACTCTGCTGATTCTACCACTTGAGTTGATCCCTTAGCTTCTCTTGATTTTCAGATTCTTCATTTGTAAAATTTTATCAATAATTCCTAAAGCTCAACAAAGTTGTTATGAAAATTAATGAGTTCCTTAAACAAGGGAAAGACAGTTTAGTATTTATTTTTATATCCCCAGTCCCTGTATTACCCTATCAAACAGTTTGTAATTAATATATTTCTGAAGAGGTTAACAAACTAAAATATTATAAATTAACAGGGGAATGCTGATGGGATAATTTTACTTTTACTGTCATTGTTTGCCATAAAGCTTTATCACACAGACTATCTTTCCCGTTATAGTCAAGATGGTCTATTCAACTTTTTTTCTTTAGAATATCAGGATTTTTAAATGACACTCTTATTAAACAATATGGTAACTAAAAGTGATGTGGCTGAAATAATTTTCAGAGAATGTGCAATGCAGACATGGTAAATACATGGAATTCATATCTTTCCATTCCCATTCAGGGCTCACAGCAGTGCTAATTGATTGCTGTACTTTTTCTTCTTTTCTGAGCAAGTTTGCAATAGGAAGTACATCATATACATTATTTTTGATCTGACACAATGCACTCATTTTGTGATGGACGGTTAGGTGATTGGGTTGATCCAGGGTCAAAGATAAACTCAAGTCCTAAGAATATTACCACCATCTATGTATTTTAATATAAATCCCTACTCTCAGCTTATAGGTAAAATGCTGTTTAAATTTTGTATGCTCTATTTTGTCTATGTTTTCAGAATATTACTTTAAGAAATCAGGTTGTTAAATAATCTTAAATGAATTAGGAGTGACAGTGGGTAAATTCATGTAGAAGAAACAGATCCAGATGAAATATTTCTCACTGGAATTAAGTGGCAGACAGGTGTAAGGTGTTAATTAACACCTAGCATTTAAATAACAACTGAATGCAAACTGAGAAAACAGAATTAGAAACTATGAACATATCTTGAGGTGATTTAGAAAGAGGAAAGCAAGATAAACCAGCAAACAGAACCTGTTAATTATACAAATTTAGTAGAAAAAAAAGGGAGGGATGTTAATTTTTATATATTCAACCTAAAAATGTAGGTTAGTATCATCTCTCTATATTAAGTGGTTTCCCATCATTTGTCCCCAATTTACATTACTATATCCAATATTATGTACCACTCTGTACCTATGGTAGATGATAACCAACTTGAAGGCATTTGAACTGATAAGATCCAAAATACTTCAAACAGCTAATTCTGTAAACTTAACCTTTTCTTGAGACAATCCTACTAGAATATTCTTATAAACTGTCCCTTCATTCTAAACAATAAATGTGATCTTACATTTAGAGCCAATTAGATTTTTAGGAAAAGCATTGTAAATTTAAATGATGCATCTAATTTTTAATAGAAATACAAATTAGGGTATCATTCTAGGCCAAGGAAATGATATGAAACTTCTAGGAATGAATTGAACCAATATATGCAGCAAAATATTCAAGTACAGTTCTTTAAAGTGAGTGATAACACACAAAACTAGATAATATGGTAATCAATCACTACAGTTGTATTCAATGTACTTTATTGTATAACTCCTATCTTGTTTTATGGAAACAGATGAGATGTTCATTGGTGTAAAGGAAGCCAGAGCATTGTCTCAGGGGAGTTTTTAAGAAGCATGCTTTAAAAGATTTGAAGTAAGACTTTAGAGTCAGTTATGGCTAAGAATCCAATAAAAAAGATGCAGGCTTTTTATGCCCTTATTTTCATTTTGTTTCTTCTTGGTAGGTATAGCGAGGCATCAAGCTATTGCTCCTTGTTATATTAAAATTTAGGATCTGTTTCTAAAATGACATGGGAGCCCTATATTCCCTTCTGTAATGTATCCATAGATAATATGAACATCATAATGAGTAGAAAGCCCACTGTAACTACATATTGTTAGAAGTAGGACATGATTTATTCTAAAGAAAAATCGTTTTAAGTAAGCCTCTGTCATTTATTGGTGTCCATTTATATTTACTAGGGTTCTAATTCTCAGCCCTTGGGTAGGGGTAAGCAGGGAGCTTGGTGACTCCAATCATTCTAGAAGACTATGGCAGATACAAACAGGTCACAGGTCTCATCTGCAATCTGGCAGGTTGTTCATCAAGGAATCCTGTTCAGAGTGACGACTTCCTCTGAGTCTGGCCAAACTGTCTATTTTGAAGCTCAACCCTGGTGACTCAAAGTGAGGAAAAATCATTCCGCCACTGTGTATGTGGGCAGAGAGTAAGAGGAGCAAAGACACAAACTGAAGAAAGCAGATAAGACTCGCAATGCACAAGTCGATTAAGCTTCATTAAGTCTCAGCTTACCAGACACGTAGGTGGCTGTGTTACATCTAAGTTGCTTGGGGAATAAAATAAATAAAATTTGCAAAGTTCAGAGCCAAGAGTTTCTAGACTCAGTCCTGACACTTCTGATTTATTTGTGAATTCTACAAATACACCCTCTTTCTTGTCTCAAACAACACTCTAACTTTGGGGGGATTCAGATAGCTCTGTGCCAATGAAAGATTTCAAAATGGCTTTAAACTTGTGCTTAAAAAGACATCTTTGTCAGCTCTGTGACCTGAACTAAAATTGCTTCAGTGAAGTAAGTCCCTGCTCCCGCCCCCACCCATAGCTTCACTGTGGAAGGAAGCTCAAATCAATCGTGAACACGCTGTATCCCATCCACTTGCTTTTCAACACTGATTAAGGTGTCTTCATGCTATGGAGAAGTACATGGGACAAGTTATTAACATGGATCGTAGAAGGCTAGGAGGTAGATTGCCATTGTTACATTTTAGATCCTTGTAGCAAAAGGACATTTTTTATTTTTCTTAAATAAAAAGAAAGATAAATGCAAAAAGTCTGGCAAGGCAGCAGAGCCTTCAAAAGCAGCTTGTGAACATTAAGGTTTCCATAGCAACATTTTCTTGTCCAAAGAGTTTCTTATTTCTTCCTAATTTATCTACCATAAGATCTTACTATTTATTTTGACCTACAGATCCAAGGTGATACTTATTACATGCACAATGAAAGTACAATTTGAAATGTTCCAACTTATTCATATTCTTTTTTTATTTCATCATATTATGGGGGTACAAAATTGTTAAGGTTACATATATTGCCCTTGCCA
>VBSM01002608.1:136415817-136429477 GCA_008086735.1 Cheirogaleus medius
GATCATTTTTTCATATGTGGGCTGTCCATTAGTTTGCCTTCTTTTGAAAAGTTTCTGTTCATATCCTTTGTCCACTTTTTAATGCAGTTGGTTTTTTCTTGCTGATTTTCCTGAGTTTTATGTACATTCTAGTTATCAGCCCTTTATAGGATGTGTAGCATGCAAACATTTTCTCCAATTCTGTAGGTTGTCTGTTTGCTCACCTGATAGTTCTTTTAAATTCTAGAAGATAGAGCATGGACAGCCTTTGAAAGTTCTGAGGGAAAATTAATTTTGATCGATAATGTTATATTTAGTCAATCATCAATGGGAATTAGGGGAAAAAACAAAACAATTTCTAGCTGTATAAGTACTTTTAATTTTTACTTCCATTGAACCTATTCTGAGGCCATTTCTTGAGGATGAATGCCAGCAAAAAGAGGATGTAAAAACGTAGGAAGACATGGCATACAAGAAATGGTAAGAATAATTCAGGATCCCAATTATAGGAAATACCAACTCCACACAGAGAAAGAAATCTGTGGTTGCTAAGAAGCATATCTTCAATAAGAAGAATAGAAGATATACTGAATAAAAGGCTGAAAGATATTATGGATATAGTATGAATGTGTTAAACTTCTTTTCACCCAAAGAAACAAAGAAAGGCCATGGATTATTACAGGAAATACCAAATAAAATGTACAAGAAAGTAATTGTCTCCCAAAAAAAGCAAATTAAAGAGTGATTTTGAGAAGTTGATGGAATATATTAATAGTAAACATTCAATTTAACTTAATTCTAAAAATATTTAGCTCTAGTAACAACTGGGTTATACACTGAGGTCACAGAGAAGAAGTGGTAATCACAGACATTTTGGCTTTGTGATGAACAATATTTATGTACTCATGATAGCATAAATATTGTTTTTGGTCTTTCAACTTTTGTGATCAACATTTAGATAACTTCAGATGATGTCATTGATATTGCAGAACAGAATGAAAATATTACTATTTTAGTCTAAATACAGATGAATTTGCTAGTACCAGCAGTGGAACTTAGAATGTGAATTTTTATCGACTCAGACCCACTGAGAAGGATAAGAACAAAAGCAAGCTTTGATTCTACCTCTCTTTCCTTGCAAGCCATAGTGGAGAAAAAAAAGGAGTAGCCCTACAACATAGAGAGGTATTAAGGTTTGTAATCTCTTACCACACCTGGTAGAGTAATGCTTAAACTGAAGGCAGGGATGGAATGGGCTTTTCCAGACAGCTGTAAGTTATTAGCTGAGTCCCTTTTCAAAGCTTCAGAGGACTTCCATCAGTGGTGCCCATCAGCTGCAATAAAAATAGGCCAAGTACTTGCCTTATTGCATCAAGCTCTCCCGAAGAGAGGTCTCTTCTTAATTGGGTGGAATAAGCAGCCTAAAATAACTGAAGATGGCCAGGTGCTTATATGCTAACCAGCCATGAGTGGTGGTCAAAGAGAGATTATGGTTACACTTGGTTCTCCTGTAGCCAAAAACTGGCATTTCTAAATCATGTAGCTGAAAGCCATTTCCATGGTTACATTTCAAGCAATGGCACCTGCATTCGGATTGTGCTATGTTGTTTTTTTTTTTATTTCAAGAAAATATGAGAGTACAAACATTTTGGTTGCATTTTATATCTTTGCCTCTCCCTAGCAAGGGTAGAGGTATGCCCTTCCCCTCCACAATGCTCACCACATCTCTCAGATGTGGGTCTACCCCCTCAGACCCGGAATGTACTATGTTTGCTAGTAAAACACACTTTCTAAGGCTTCTGGACCTTAGGTGATGGCTTGGTGAACAAAGAAAGAAAGATTTATAATAAAATGTGTCTTTTTTTCTTTGTAGAGCCCTAAATTCTATAAAATCCCGAGGAACTCTACCAATATATTTTTACAATAGAAAAATGAAAGCATAGAAAACAGAAGTTAGGATGTGTCTGTGGGGCAGAGAGTCGGAGTAGAAAGACAGAAGCAATCATAAAATGGGCAGTCAAAAAAAACCTGTCAAACATCAGTGTAACAAGAAACAGAGGTCTGAGTATATTATTTTGAGTTACATAAATAATTAACAGACAAACTAAAAATACTGATATAACTATGAAAGTTAGGAAGTGGGTGTAGAGGTGGAGGTGGTTTGAGTGCATATGAGCTAAAATATCTATCATAGCAGCAATAGATACTGTCAAAATTTATGAACTGAGTAAATGTCTCAGCATATTAGTTGGAGATGGGAGGACATTCACAAGAGGAAATACAAGTAGTTGTCTTTAGAAGTGGAATTGGGGATGGGAGTGGCAGACAGGAGCCTGTTGCTTTTCATTTTAAGCTCATGTATGCTATTTTATATTTAATTATGAGAATGCATGACTTTAATAAAAAATAGGCATATATATAGAAAATGAAAATATTAGAGAAAAAATATAATTGGACTAGTTGTTTAATTAAAATGACTAAAACAGTATACTCACTATTTATTTGCTTATATTTTTATTTCCTAGCTAACAAATAATCTGCCTCATTTCTTCCTCTCCTGTCTTATACCAGACCCTTCCTCTGTGTAGTCCCCTTGCTCTGTTCATAACATACCCTGGAAGGTTTTGTCCTACTTCACTAAACATATAATAAGCACCGAAATGCCTATTGAATCAATCTGGTATTTAATACACTATTTCTATGTACTCCATACTACACAAGTGATTGACAGACTAACTCTGTTGTTACTGTTATTTTTGGCTAAGAAAACTGATATTCCTTGTCAAATTTATTTCAGGGGAGAGTTTGAACATTAAGTCATTGCTATCAGTGATAAGATCACAGTAAAAGATTTTTTTTTTTGAGGAATTAGATGGATACTTATCCCCAGAAAATGGGTGATTCAACAAAAGAAATTACTTTCTTATGAAGACTCAGACCTCAAAAGACCAAAAAAAAAAAAAATAAAAGACTATTTTCAAAAAATAATGACCTTGTAATTTGTCAGTAAACTTTTCATGTTCCCAGTTTGCCCCTAGAAAACTATCATTTCATCCTATTTGTGCCTTTTGATTTTTTAGTACATAGTGGATATGTCAAAGATTTTTAAATAATGGCCTAACATTCATCTTGGGAAGATTTCTATAGCGTTTTTACATTTATTTAAAATTGTTCCCTATTATGTTGCCACTTCAGGTCTTTGGTGAATTAGACTTTCTTTTTTATAGATCCTGGATCTTCTAGTTCTTTTCTAGCTTTTCCAAGTCATCATGCCTCTGTGAAGAACCCAGTTTCCAACTCACTCAGATACTGGCTAGCATCCTTGAATAGAGATTCACCAAAGGATGGCTCTTTAATGGAACTTAGCTTGTGTACTTCCCCAGATTCTCTTGGCCCCATCAACCTCTCTGGGCTAGGTCGTGTCTTCTACTTCCCAAGCTGAGTGGCTCCAGTGATTACACTGGCCATTCTCTTGTTCACAAAGCCTGGCCACCACCACTGATCTTACCGTGGATTCTAACACCTCTGGTTGTCTTCTAGTGACATAGGCCAGACTCTAACAAAACCTCCCCCAAAACACCCTGGGCAATGGAAGCCAGAGCAATGTACTAATCACCAAATCCAAAGATGTTCTGGCTTTCTTAGCAGCTGCCTGGAGTGGCCAGGTGAAACAATTTAAAAGTTTAGGAAAGTTAATGTCCTATAGGTAGAATCTGTCCAAAGAGAAATAGGATTTAAGAGGGCAACTGGCAGATAAATTGAGGGACTGAGCGACTAGGTTTTTCTCCTTTTAAAACTGTTGCCAAATTGATATGGCAACACATTCCCTTGTGTTTACTTTCCTTTCTTCTCTTATATTCCCTAAGATTATGTTTCTCCAATAAAGCATTTACATGCCAACTTCATTTCAGACTCTGTTTTCTAGGAAACCTAGGCTAGTGCATTTGGAACATATGTCTGGAAAACAGAACTTCAGGATGGGAATTTGAAGTTAGATTGCTTACCTGACTGAAGGCAATAGTGCCTCATTGCTGGTGAAAAGCGGGGTGATAAAAACCTATGCTATACAAAATTATTAATAGATTCACCTGTGGTTAACTGAATTGTGTTGTGCTGGTAGAAGACAGAGCAATAAGAGATCAAGTGGTTAATGCATTTGATCAATGTGGAAGCAATGATAATTTTATGTCTGTGGTCTCGATGGCTGGTTTTGGTAGCACTGGAGGCCAAATTATAGCATGCTTTGAAAGCCAGAGGTCTCAGATACATCTCTCAAAAAGATTCTTATCCCTTGATACACAGCATATTCTACACTAAAAATGAGGTTTAGGGCTTGATCACAATAGTGGCAGAGCTGCAAAAGGATATTGAATACACAGCCTCTGATTTAGATAGAGTAGAACTATGAAATGGGTTCATTAGTTTATGAATCTGAAAATCTTGAATCTTCAAATTCCATTGAACCCTTCTGGCCAATAGAAATACCCAGCTTCCCCTCGCTAAAGGAAAATAGTTTCCCCAAATATGAATAATGTGAAATGTCCTCACCTGAATCAAGGTTATGCTTGTTTTCTTTAAGAGGTATCCCAATTTACTGTTCTTGCTTCCAAGTCAGTAAGAAACACTGTTCTGGGAATAAAGAGTGTACCCACCAAAGTAGTTGCAGGATCTGGTTTCAGATCTGTCAGTTCATTGAGATAGCTCGTTGATTGAAGGGAGGACCCTCAAAAACACTGTGAGTCTATTTCCCCAAATATTATAGAAATATTTTGGACAATTTCTAGGGGAGCTCAGATAATAAATGGAATTTTGGCCAAATGCTTTTATAGTTGGTCCAGTGGGTACTTGGATCTATCATGAAACAATTTTCCTGAAGCCTCAATCCTTCACATTGGTTCTCTAATTTGTGGGGTAAGAGCCATTATAGTAGGAAAGGAAAATATGCATAGAAGTTCCTGAGACTACTCCTCCACCCCAGTATACAGAAAATTGGAAGAAACACTACATCTAGAGAGGAATTGCAGAGGTTATTGTCGATATCAAACACTTAAAAGAAACAAGGGTGGTGGTTCTAATCACAGCCCTATTCAATTCACCTGTTTGATTTCTGCTAATACCTACTTGGTCATGGTGAATGTTTATGAACTATTATGAACTTATCCAGGTGGCAAATCCAATTGCAATTGCTATGAGATATGGTATCTTTACTAGGGCAGCTCAATTACGGCCTCTGTCATCTGGTATGAGGAATTTATTTCTAAGTTGTAAGGGTAGCAATGATACTCTTTCACTGTTTTTCCTCAAAATTATGTTGAATCTCCTGTTCCCTCATAACATAGTATGCAGACATTTTTATTATTTTGAAATGCCATAGAACATTATGGTGATCTACTGTACTGATGACATTATGCTAATTAAACTTGGGGAGAAGAAAGTGGCAACTACCTTAAAAGCTCTGGTAAGACATGTATTCTAGAAGGTAGAAGAGAAATCCTATAATGATTTGGGGGAACTTCAGAGAAATTTTTAGGGATCCAGTGGTCTGGAACATGTTGGGACAACCCTGTGAGGGAAAGGGAACTTGTTGCATCTCACACCTCCTACAACTGAGAAAGAGGCAATACAGACCTTTAGGGCACTGAAGCAAGACATCTATAGCAGAGAACTACCATTCATTGAAATAATAGCTCTCTCCATGTTAATGGCCCCTATTGGAGACTGAACCCCAGATCATGGGACGCTAACACAGTATGCAACTTGAACTCATGATTATAAACTGGGAGTTATTACATAACTAACTCCATTGTAGGATGAAGGTGGTACGTTCAGGACTGACTGAGGCAAGTCCAGGAGGCATAAATAAATTCCATGAATAAGTACATTGCATGTCATTTATTCCTGTTGTACTGACATTTCTTTCTCAACTCACACCTATGGCCTTGTAGGATAATGTCCTATGGGTTTCTTACATCTGAGGAAGAAGGTCAGTACTCAGACTTTATTCATATTTAAGTTGGCTGTCTCATTACATCCCACTCAGAAGTGGCCCTGAAGGACAACAGAAAGGGGAAATAATTCTCTACATGGGCAGATCCACAATCAACACATTTAATGGTCCACTTAGTGTGGAGGGAAAGGTGATGTGTGGATATACATTGACCCCAGGCCAGTGGACTGAACAGTTTAACAGGTTGGTTAAGGCTCTGGAATGAAAACAGGGACAAGAAGGTCTAAAGCAGTGTTAAGTGTATGTACCTATGGGTGAAGATGAAAGTGTGCAGATTAGGTTTTTGTCTACCAGAAAGCATCCACTGTAGATAAGGCTGTCAATAATCAGGTGTCAGCATGAATTATCTATGGTTGTCAGTCAGCCTCCCTTTCGTCACAGCAGTGCTTGTGCTATAGGTCCATGAACCATTATTATAGACTACACATAGGCTCAATGACATAGTTTTCATCTCACCAAGGTTAATAAAGCTATCATCACTACTAAGCATTCATTTTTATCTTTCATTTCAACCTTTCAGTTTTTGGGTCAAACTCTGAGCCCCCAAAATGTCACCATCCTCAGTGATACAAGACAACCTCCAAGTGATAGGTTGATTGCATTGGACCTTGGAGGGGGTAGAAATTCTTCCTAACCAAAATAAATATATACATTGATCTGGATTCATTTTTCCTGCTGGAAATCACACAAGGATGTATAGAATGCCTGAGCTATCAACATAGTGTCCCATGTAATATTATCTCAGACAAAGGAACTTATTTAGTGCAAAGGGGTTTGAAAATGGAGTTACAAATGTGGAGTTCACAAGCTTTGCATCACCCAGAAGCAGCTGTTGGAGGAATGGCATTTTTGAAGGCTTAATTAATCTGTTAGCTCAGGGACAACATGACATGGGATGGGGAGCTGTCCTACAGGCTGCAGTATATTCACTGAGACAATGGCTGTTACACGGTGCCATGTTCCCAGTGGCTAGAAGTTGAAGAACTGGCCTTCTCACCATCACTCTCAGTTACCTTCCTCCAGAATTTTTGTTTTCTAACTCTGAAAAATTAGTCTCTGCCAAGTTAGATATCCTGGTTCCCAAAATGGGGTAGAACACTTCTGCCAGCAGATACAGCAAGATTTTTTTACTTAAGTGGAAGCTGTTATTGCCATCTGGCTACCACCAGTGGACCAGTAGGAAAAGAAAGAAGGTACTGTTCTCACTAGGTTAATAAATAATTGTTATAATGAGCTGGGATAGATATTATACAATTAAGGCAATAAAGAGTAAACTTGGAACCAGGGATTTTTCTGGGGTGTCTCTGCCCATTGATAACTGTGAATGGACAGTTGTAGCATCCATCACTCCCTAAATGGTAAGGCAACTAAGGGCTTAGACCCCTTGGGGATAAGGGCTAGGTGACCCCACCAGGTAAGCAACCAAGATCATTCAAACTCTCAAGAAAAATCTCAAGTTAGCAATAGAAGAAGGAGATGATAAATGTCAATTATTGTTCTGGAACCAGCAGCAACATCAGGAAATATAATTTTTTTGCTTATTTTCTTCAAGTATTTTTAGAGTAATGAAACTACCCATGCTTTGAAGAACTGGACTTGCATCTCCTCTCTCAGGGTAGAAGCGAAGGCCTTGTGTGCTTATACAAAAGCAGATCTGGGTAGTATAAGAAATAAACTCTGCCAGATCCTATCCATGCACCTCTTCAGGTACAATCAATATTATTTGTTCCTCGGCTCTTAATCATTTGTCCTGTTTCTCAGATGGAGTGGTCCTATTCAACATTCTCTTATAGCCTCAATGCCCTCGCCATTGCTGTTGCTTTATCAGCTGATTTGGTTTGTCCCTGAAGCAAGAGCTGAACCTTAGTTCAGCTTTATGTGTTAGGTGTGGTGAGAGCCATTTTGCATCTCAGGTGCCCAATTCCAGTTTTACTGGCTCTACTGGGACTATAAATTTCCAGCTGTTATGTGGAAGGTTTAAGTAGAATTCTCCGAAGTGCAGAGAAAGAAATTAAGACCCTGTGGGCTGACCCTTAACCAATGAGAAACAGAACACAGAAAGGATCTGTTAATTAAAAATGCTTCCTCTTTCTCTCCTTGGGCAGATGCTGGCCAGATGCTCCCAAGAAGCAGTGGCACTATAGGGCCTCTCCTTGTTACTAACATGAGTTTTCTTATGAAACTGTAGCAGGTCATTAACGCAATATGTAGTGTTTGCTTGTGCTCCTTTCTGTGTCATGTGCCTTTTTGCTCATTCTTGTCCAGGGATTCTTTCTTCCAATAAAGTGTTAATGTATGAGCTTTGTTTCAAGTGCTATTTTCTAGAAAATCAGGGCTAGGGCAACTTCTTACAGAGGGAAAACATCAAGGTCACCACAATGAAAATATCTAGAATAGAAAAAAAAATGAAAACGAAACAAAACCCTTCAACCCAAATGGTTTAGAATGGGTGAAGGGATTAATGGAGTGGAGGTTGGGTAGTATTTTGGGAGAAGAGGTAAAAAGTTAAGAAATCATATTTTCTTCTTGTCCTTGTCTGAGAAGTGAGGTGAGGCTTGCAAAGTTGCATTTTGGGGCTAGTAAGACTTGTTCAAGATTTATTGGCTGGACAGCTGAGAAAGTACAGGGAATAAGAAGCAGAGATTTGCAAGATATTCATTCTATGCTATCCGCTATAAGGAAGAGATGTAAAGGGAAAATTGAGGCTTTATATTTTCTAGTCAGACTATGGAAATTCCAACAAATATTCAGGGCTGAAGCTTTGTGTATTTCTCAAGACTTCCCCCCACCCCAAAGAAAAGGCTCCATATTTCTTCCCTCTTATAACTATCATAGCAAGTATCATATAGAATTATAATTTAGGATTTACCTATATGACTCTTTACTAAATTGTGAACTCATTGAAGTCAGAGGCCCTGTGTTTTTATCATTTTGTCTCTAAAATTTAGCACAGTTCCTGACATAACAAAGATTTAATTATTTGCAACAAGAAAAACCAAATGTGTATGTATTTTTGGAACTGGAATATAGCTGTGTGGCTGGGATGGACATATACAGAGGTGATTCAACACTTTAAACCAAACTATGGACCTTATCTCTCTCTTTTGATTTAAAAAGAATCACATGCCATAGAAAATATTATGAAATTTTAAATTGCAGAAACAGTGGATACTTCCATTGCATTCTTTATTCTAGCAATCATAACATTTCTTTTACTGTTATTGGTTTCCATTCCATGAGTTTTGTCAAAAGTAAACTGACAGAAATTTCCAACAGTTGGATATTAACCCAATTATCACCTCTTGCTTTGCATAATTCCAGCACAATTCTATCCAATAGAATAGGAAGAAATATTATTAATACCTTGAAGATGAAAAAAATTAATACAATCTTTTGCAGAGCCAGGAGACATCACTTCTCCGACCTAAATACCTCCATCAGCAGAACAGCCAAAGACCTTCCTATGTTTCTTGGTAGCATCTCTTCTCTGCTGGCTCTAACAGCCTCATTTCTGTGATTTAAGAGGAACTCACAGGGCTCCAGGTTTTATGTCAGGAGTTCATGCCCCCCACCATCCCCTTTCCCCAGCACTCATAGCCTCTCTGCCTCACCATCATGATTACGACCTGTCTTGGAGGCCATCAGCCTTTATCCAAGGTATGGATCTTCTATTGCTCTTTACCACACTGATGCATCCTGGTACTGTCATATCATCCTTGTTATCTGAGCTCTTTTGCACATGTCCTAGTCCTATCCAATCTCCCATCTGTTGCAATCCCACACTAACTTCAAGTGTGCTTCTGAACTAGGCTCTCTCCTGAGAAGTCTGATGCTTCTGCAACTCTCTCAAATGGAAGATATTTTTTTTTCTAATGTTCAATGTATACCTGGTCCTAGAGGTAGGGTTGATGTCCTTGATCTTCATAGTTTTTTTCCAGGCACTATGTCCTTTAGCCTCCCTATAATCCCAGTTACATTGAAGCACAATTATCACACTAGTGCCATGCTATATTTCCATACAGCAAAATCATCTGCCTTTTTCATGGACACTGATTACTATTTATTGAACATCTTAGTGCCAGATCATTCTCTTGCTCTTCACACAATCACCATCATTAGGAATCCTGGGTGATCTCTATATCACAAAAGTGATTCATTCAATATCATACCTCATCAATTCATAACATAGTTGTCCTCAGTAATTGTGTAGTACTCATCACCATAGGACACCCACTCCCAAATCAATAAGCTTGCTATTTTCAATAACTGCAAATCTTTCACAGCCTCAATTTATAGCAGTATATCTCTAACAAACAGTCCCTATATTTCCTACTATTATCCCAACTCCAGTAATTTTTTTGCCATATCATAAATTTGCATGGATTGACCTTACCATCTTTTACTGTCCCTTACACCCATCAGATCCTCACTTCCTTTGTTATGTAACTCATTTCACAATCCATAACTATTATCAGATTTTCCAACACATTTATACCTTACCTATTTTTTCCTTCATTAAACTCAGCTGGTAAAATTATCATCCCCAATTAAGCCCATTTCTCTGTCTATTTTTCCCCTGTATCAGAGCACCTGAAATTTTGGGAGAAAAACATACAAACATGTCAACATGTTTATCTTTAATTCATGAGTCCTATCCTCAACACAGCCTTACTATCACTCTTCAATCCAGACACATTTCTCATGTCCATTCACTCTACTATTTTCTAAGATTACTATTTTGTACTTCCTTGTCCTTCCTTAAGCCTCAATTACCCTTTTGTCCTCCTCACACTTAGCTGGTGAAGTTACTTCGCATTTCATTAAGAAAACAGAAGCAGTAGGAACAGAGTTTCAACATGCTCCCATCACCAAATCTACCAAACTATGATACTTGTGTTGGTACTCACATACTCTGTCAGTCTTCCTGTGAATTGAATGGGCTGTTCTTGCTCCTGTCTATGGACTTCACCTTCATTGTGAACACAATCTCATTCCCTCCCTCCCTTTAAAAGATTTTTATTCCTGCAATCGTCCTTCTCCTTGCTTCAGCAAGTTTCTCCTCTCTATTGGATCATATTCATTGGATTGTGTATATATTCTAACATCTCTTATCTTTAAAATAACAATAACCACTACCACAAATGCTTTCCTAACTCTATGTTATTTTCCAATTACCAGTTATATTCTTCCCTTTACAGCAAAACTCATCAAAATAGGTTTTCCTCCCACTTCTATTGAACTCATTCCAAGAATGTTTTCTCCCATACTACAATGCAAATAGTAACAACAAGATAATCAATGGCATCAACATTGTTAAGTTTGATGGTGTATCCTCAGTCTTCGTCTTACTGACTTAGTAGGAGCAATTGACAGAGTTGATCATTCTGCCATAAAGGATTTAATCAGGAAAACAGAAACCATTGTCAGTTTTTCAGAAGGAAGGGATTTAATTGAAAGAACTTTAAGCTCATACAACCACTAGAAGGGCTGCGGGAGCAAGAGGAAGAGAGAACTACAGTTGGCCTCAAAGAAATCAGAAAGATACAGAATTTCCTGAAACCTCCAAAAATTAACCTAGCTTCCTCTCGACTTCCTGATAATCTCAGAAACAAGGAAAATCGTTCACAGAAATTAACACTGAAATCACTGAAAAGCTCATACTTATACACCCAAGTGGCCAGTGCTCTTGGAATCTAATGGCTCCAAGAGCAGTGGCCACTTTCTATTCTATTCTTTCTATTTCATCTTTGATGAATGAGTGGATGTTTCTCAGAGATGTAAACTAAACCAGAATTCTGCTGTCAAGAGTTTCTATGAAATGCTGTTTCCAAGTTTTCAGTTCTATAATCTAGGGGAAAGACTAGGAGGGTGGGGATGGTGTTGAATAACAACAGACAATGCCCTGTGCATTGAAATTAAGAAACCCACTCCTACTTTGTTCTCCACCCGCTTCTTAGCACTTTTCTTCATCTACTTTGCTGGTTCCTCTTCATTTTCTAGAATATTAAATACACCTAAACCCTTTTTTTTTTATTATCTGTACTCACTGCTTAGTGAGTATATCCCTCAATCACATTGCTTTAAATATTATCTCATACTGAAAACTCCAAACTTGTATCTCATGGCCTTATCTTTCTCCTGAAATCTAGACTAGTTGAGCAAATGCCTAGCCAATATCTAAACTTTTATATCTAAAAAATTCTTAATTTTAATAGTACAAAAATGTACCCACTACTGATTTTTCTCCCTAAACCAGCTGTTTCCCTAATCTTAATAACATCAGCAAATGGTAATTCCATTCTTGCTGGTGCTTAAGCTGAGACCTTAGTATTATCCTTGATATCCTTCTTTGTCTCAAAGCCTGCATTCAAGTTATTACCGTGTTTCCCTGAAAATAAGACAGGGTCTTATATTTATTTTTCCTCAAGAAGACACTCTAGGGCTTATTTTCAGGGGATGTGTTATTTTTTTTTAAGTACGGTACAACAATCTACATTTATTCAAATATAGTTAAGTCATCTTCTTCTGGAACACCATCATAACTCTCCAAACCCCGAATTCCATCCTAAATTTCTTGCGACTCTATTTCCTTTACAACCATTGGCCCGGACCTGACAGAGGGAGCTGACCATGTTGGTAGGGCTGCCCGCACCTTTCCGGTCACCTCTGGGATAGTAGCTGTCACAATGGGGCAGATGAGAAGGGCTGCTCATCTTCTTTACTGCTCCGTGACGAAATTCATGGGTTGTGCAGATAGGCTGCATAGCCACACCCATTACTAGGTCTTATTTTCTGGGTAGGGCTTATATTGCACAAATGCTTAGAAATCCTTCTAGGTCTTATTTTATGGGTAGGTCTTATTTTCGGGGAAATACGGTAATAAATCTGGCAAACACTATCTTCATTTTATAACTAGAATCCAAACAATTTAAAACATGAAAGATTTAAAATGAAAGAAATATAATATCACATGGTTTGAAACTTACAGTGATTTCATATCTTCCTTGGAGCAAAATTCCAAATTCTTATCGCAGTCTACAAGTTCTATCGGATGCCTAATTCCTCTTTGATCTCATCTCCTATATTGAAAGCAAGAATATTTCTGTTTTGTTTTGCTTTGTTTTATTCATCAATTTATCTTCTGTACATATAACAATACCTGATTCATATTATAAACTTAATAAATGTTTTTGAATGAATTAAAATATGTTGAGCTGGTTTTTAGTCTCGAGAAACAAGAAAGTCACTTAAGAGTTTAAATGTTATTTCATGGATTCTTGGACTAATGTTTCTGCTGCTGGATTATTTTTAAATGCTTTAATTTTGAAAATATCAAATAATTGACAGTGACATGGCCTTGGTGGAGAACAGTCTAAGATGAAAAAGATGACTTGGTTTCAAAAATAAAATCTATTTTAACCTGATGCTAACTGTGATCAAATTGACCACTGGTTGAATGTTTTCAACACCCCTAATTAACAAAACCTTCTTGGGGACCAAATTTTCTGTTTAGTGCCCCCCCCAAAATGACAAGACTTTGTGGCTAAAGTGACAAAAAAATTAGGAAACACCTATTATTATCCTCATTAAAAGAAATTGTAAGAGAACACACACCTCCATCTGTAAGTAAGGTAGACAAATTTAGTTCCCCCAAAGGATAAAGTGACCAAAAAA
>VBSM01002608.1:136429491-136443683 GCA_008086735.1 Cheirogaleus medius
AAAAAAAAAAAAAGAATAAAAAGCAATGAGACAGCTATAAAAATAGACGATCTTAACATTTAATTTAAAAACACTGAAAATTATCTAATGTCTGTATAATACAATGCTTCCTCTATTTTAAAAAATATCACTTTTACTATGATATGTAGCTTTGCTGTCATTTATAGCTTTAGAGTTGGGTATGCTGTATAATATGTGTGTTATATACCTCTAGATTTTAAAAAAATACACCTTCTTAAAATATTCCACTCATCAGTCCAAAAAAT
Source organism: Cheirogaleus medius (assembly GCA_008086735.1). NCBI lineage: Eukaryota > Metazoa > Chordata > Mammalia > Primates > Cheirogaleidae > Cheirogaleus > Cheirogaleus medius. The sequence goes on from VBSM01002608.1 coordinate 136,429,758, forward strand.
AGAGATTTTTAGGCACCTTTGAAGTTAGGATTTTGTACAAGTTTGTTTGGCAGATAAGGAGTGACACCCCTGGCTTGGGTGTTAGCAGGTCCTCACTCTAGTTCTGCATGCAATCAGCTGTGGGACAATGCCATACCACTTCTGTTGCATAAACCTTAAATGAGGGATATAAATTGGGTTATCTTCAAGGTTTCTCCCAGCCCAGAATGCTTTATTGATAAGGTGAAATTTCTAATTGCCTGGAATTTAAGCCCACCTAGCTATGCTGTTGCATTCTAAACTGTCCTTTCCCAAGCACATATAACCCTGCCCTTAAAAATGCCTCTAACTTTCAAACTACTCAATTTTTGTTGTGGGCCTCCAGCTTGCCAAGTTAAAAACTTACAGTCATTTTTTTCTTTTCTATTTGTTTAAAGTGACAGATAAAATTGTATGTGTTTGTTATGTGCAACATGATGTTTTAAAGTATATGTGCATAATGGAATGATAAAATCTAGCTAATTAACATATGTATTACCTTACATAGCTATCAAGTTTGCGGTGAGAACACTTAAAATCCACTCTCTCAGCAGTTTTCAAGAATCTAATATATTGTTATTACCTATAGTCACCACGTTGTACAACTCAAGATCTCTTGAGTTTATTCTTCTAATCTAACTGAAATTTTGTATCCTTTGACCAATATCTGCCTAACCTCTCACCTGACCCCCAAGCTTCTCAGCCCCTGGTAACCACCATTCTAATCTCTACTTCTAAGAAAGCAACTTTTTAAAATATCATATATAAGTGAGATCATGTGGTGTTTGTCTTTCTGAGCCTATTTTATTCCCCTTAATATAATGGCCCTCAGGTCACAAATGACAGGATTCCATTCTTTTTATGGCTGAATAGTATTCTATTCTGTATATATATACCACAGTTTATCATTTCATTTATCCAGTGTTATTGATGAACATTTAGGTTGATTCCATATCTTGGCTATTTTGAATAATACTGCAATAAATATGGGAGTGAAGATATCTCTTTTGACATACTGATATTTCCTTTAGCTATATTCCCAGTAGTGGCATTGCTAGATCATATAGTAGTTCTATTTTTAATTTTTTGATGAACCTCTTTACTGTTGTCCTTAATGGCTATATTGATTTATACTCCCATCAACAGTGTGTAAGGGTTCCCTTTTCTCCACATACTCACCAACACTTATCTGTTGTTTGGTTGTTGTTTTTTTTCTTCTTCTTGATCATAGCCCTTCTACCAAGAGTAAGATGATATCTGATTGTGGTTTTGATTTGCATTTCCCTGATGATTAGTGATGTTGAGTATTTTTTTCATACACCTGTTGGCCATTTATTTGTATGTGTTCTTGTGGGAAATGCCTATTTAGGATCTTTGCCCATTTTATGTTTGGGTTGTTTTCTTTGAAGTAATTTTTGACTCTTCTTTTACTCTCACTTACTGCAAAGCCTGACTGCTTTCTTTTTGAAGTACCTCTCAAATTAGCCACTTCTTTATGTTCTATGACTTTACTTGTACTTACTATCCCTGTGCCATCTTCATCTCCTGACTATATTATGGCAGCAGCTGCCGAGCTGGTTTCATAGTCTCTAATGCTGTGTTTGCTCTATTCATCCTTTGTCACTTCCAAACTTCCCATATCAATGCTTTCATTTTATCCCTCAGCTTTAGATCTACCCTAGTTACTCTTTATTGGCTATTTCTTTCCAACACATATATATTGTCTAGTTTGCTGTGTCTTCTCAATGTGATTTTTCCTTTCTTGCCCTTCCATTTTCTCAAAACTCTATTCTCACTGATATCAGTTGTACATATTCCACTATTAATGCTTTTTTCTTGTATTATTCTTAAAAATACCTTTTGTTCTTATTATTAATAGTTACTCATTTGATTGTACAACTTTGAAGATACATAAAGTATAAAGAAGAAAATAAAATTCAACCATACTCTATCATTCAAAGATAACCACATTAGGCAAAGCTCTTTCCTTTTGTATGTTGGTATATGTGTATATATAATAACAACAATAAAACAGCACAAGTACTCATTATGACACAGAAACTGTGCTGAGCAGTTTACATGGATTACCTCATTTAATACTCACAAATGCTTCTGGAAGCAGATATATTTATTATCCTTATATCCAGATAGCTAGATTCTGGAGTTCAGTGACTTGCCCAAGTTTATACATTAAACCTTGACCTGCTATTTCTGGAGTCTTAATATTTAACCACTACTGCTACCTACTGAAGTCATATATAGACTAAGCATATTCACTTATCAAATTGCTCAATACCTAATTGGCATATTCCTATACTGGGCTGCATAGGTACTCTCAGGTTTTAGAGAAAGAAAAATATACTTGTTGCTTATAGAAAATTAAGAAAAGCTCAGTATACCTATGTTCAATTCATTTCTGTAATCCTATGGCTAAAAGAGTAATTATAAACTCATAGGCTTTGAATGGTGGATTGTCTTGCACTCATTTTTAGAATCATTTTTCTAAACTATAGTTGAGTTTTTTGAAGGGAATCTTGATGTAAATTTATAATAATAATTTCATAGAATTTGTATAGAAAGTAACTTGCAACCTGAAGCAAAAGAAAAAAAATCCTTATAAAATTAAGTCATCTGAAAACATGTATTATGTTAGTTTTAAAGAGCTGAGAAACAGATATGCTATGACAAATTAACAGTGAGTAGCAAGTTATCATATGAGATATATATATATGTATATATATATATATCTATATCTTGATTAGTCATGGAATCCAGTAAGCCATAATAGCTGATAAGAGAATTTTAATTTTAAATTTAGCATAGCTCCTGGAAAAAAATAATGTCAGATGTAGAAAAAATTTTTTAAACATTTCTATGAAGTATAACTCTTTTAGAGTGAAATCACATCATTCTGTTTACTGTAGTTGGATGTATTTGTCTCCAAAGAAATTGAACCAATAGGATGTATGTGTGTGTATATATATGTGTGTGTGTGTATATATATATATATACACGAGAGAGAGAGAGAGAGAGAGAGAGAGATAAATTTATTTTAAAGAATTGCCTCACATGATTGTGGGGACTGGCAAGTCCAAATTTTAAAGGGCAGGTAGGCAGACTGGAGATCCAAGGAAGAGTTGTTGCAGCTGGAATCTAAAGATAATCTGGAGACAGAATTATTTTGTTCTCAAGGAATCTCGGTCTGTTTTCTGTTAAGGCCTTCAACTGATTGGCTGAGACTCACCACCATAATGGAGAATAATCTGTTTCACTCAAAGTCTACTGATTCAAATGTTAATCACATCTTAAAATATCTTCAGAGCAAACATCTAGACTGAGGTTTGACCAAAAACTGAGTAACATGAGTACCATGACCTAGCCAAGTTGATAAAGTTAACCATCACATTGGCAATATAGTCATTGAAATTTATCAAATAAATTTAAAAACTCTGCTTATTAGTTTACTTATCCACAATTATTTGTGATAAAAGAAACATTATAAACAAATACAAAACAAGATCCATAAAGTATAAACAAGAAAATAAAAGCCTAAATTGTGTTTGAGCATGCTGTGGACTGCATCAAAATTTTCAAATTCAAACCAATAACCTTAAAATTTTTTCAGGCCAGGCAAAATCCTGAGGAGTCAAATAGGATCAGGGACCTCATAATGGCAAACACCCTGGCTGTCAATGGAAGTGAAGAAAGAACTTCAGGAAGGCTCATGCTTTAGTAATTTTAATAGCAATTTAATTTGCTATTGTTGTTAACAACAATGACTGAGTTCTATTAGCAGCAGTTCCTGGTTTTTCTCCAAGAAGACATTTTTCTTTTTTTCGTTTTTTTTTTATTTCAGAATATTATGAGAGTACACACATTTTGATTACATGATTTGCTTTTGTTCAGTTTGAGTCACAGTTATAAGTGTGCCCATCATCAAGATAGCGTGCATTGTACCCGTTAGGTGTAATTTTACCTGTCCCCTCCTCCTTCCTCTTACCTACTTGGTTTCCATTGAGTTTTACTACCATATGTGCACATGGGTGTTGAGCGATTAGTTCCAATTTAATAGTGAGTACACGTGGAGTTTGTTTTTTCCATTCTTATGATACTTCACTTAGAAGAATGGTCTCTAGTTCCATCCAGGTTGTTATAAAAGAGAGGGAACACTTATACAGTGTTGGTGGGACTGCAAACTAGTACAACCTCTATGGAAAATAGTATGAAGATACCTGAAAGAACAAAAAGTAGACCTACCATTTGATCCAAAAACTTTTCTATAAATAGAAAAATTTATATTTATACCACAAACTTTGACCTGCTGGCTTACTTGGCTGTTAGATATCATTTGTTAATGACTTCCCATCCTGTGTGCAGAGAAGGGATGAAAATTCAAAATCAAGACTCTGCTTTTCTGCATGACTTACTTTAGTGTGCATGTGAGTCATTTGAGGCACTTGGCACAAGTGCAGGTGACTAGGTACCATCACAGAGATTTTGGTATAGGTCTAGAGTGTAATCCAGGAAAGCTCATTTTGAAGAGAGGCTTCAAGATGATATTAAAGCATGTTAAACATCGATTATGCCTTTTTCCTGTTCCAATCTATATTGTAATATTTTAAAAATTATTTGTTCTCACTATGATTCTAGTTTTACTAGAAAAAACTGATGTAATTTAGGCAGAGGGACTGCAATTATTCTTTACTGCCACTTCTAACAAAAAGAAAATCTCACCAGACTAAAGCTAAGGTCAATAGATTCTTCATGCTAACAGAACTTTTCTTCATACTTAATATTTAGAAGAATATCTTAATTCTAAAGTACCATTTAAAAAAAATCTGGGCATTGCTAAAATCATCATGCATCATCATACAATAGATGGTGCTTTACAATTACTGTGGCCAAATGGCATTAACTGCCATTGTCTATGCGTTTGTGAACTTGAAGATAACTCTTCAGGTTATCACTATTACAATGTCCTTTGCTTCAATTTTAGTACCATATATATTGAATTTACTTGCTTTTTAAGAATACCTTCCAAAATTCTTGTTATGTAATTTGGCATTGAAGCAAAATTTCCTATGTTCACAGAAATGTGCATAAGGAAAATGATGTTGTGTATATTGGATATTAAACAAAACTTATTTTTTGTCATGACAGAAATGACCACAATTCCATATTTTCTTGCAAAGGAACAATCAGGTGCTTTGCAACAGTGCCTTTCTAACTTACTTTATTTGCATAAGAATCACCTGGAAACCTCTTTAAAATGCAGACTTTGATTCACTAAATTTGGGTTGGGGCCTGAGATTGCAAATTTCTTACAAGCTTTCAACTGTCCGTGTTGTCAGTCCATGGACCATAATTTGAATGATAAGCCAAATCAAAGACGATACATATAAACACATGCAGCTGTGTTACATTTTGTTACGATATACATAAAAAAGATTACCTCATTCCACATTTTGGTAACACTTTAACTATTTATTATGTATACATGATACATTTATAATAATATAAATTTATAATTGATACATTTATTATAAATTTATAATAGAACAGAACATATTTTTCTCTTTTAGATATGCAAAAGAGTGAGTGATATAGGGAAAAATCTTGAAATAAATCTAAAAGAGTATCTCAAGTAAGTATAAAAATCTGTTAAATTGTTTAATTGGCAGTGATTTTCTTAGTGGTACATAAAAGAATTATGTGTCTTAAAAATCAATGCATTTTCTTATATAGGAAATAGGGAACATATGGTAATTCTACAAAAACGGTAGAAGTTGAGCATATCGAATGTGATCTTTGTTGAATGATGCCGGGTAGCTTTCAGCATGGCTTTAGCTGCCCTAAGCCAGTCTTACTCACACAACCTTGGCATTGGGTCCACCTTCTCTCTCACCATTATTTAGGCTCCAAAAGAGGCAGAGGTGGGAGCATTTGAATTATCTTCCTTACTGCTGGGAAATTCAGATCAGGCCAGGTTGGGAGCAAATAGGATCCCCATCCCTCCTCCTTCTTTTCCTTCTCCCCCTTCTCTTTTTCTTCCTTCTCTTGTTTCTTTAATATAAAGAACCTAAATCTTATACTATAGCTCACTAAATTTTTGTGTATATATATATTTGCAAATATATATATGTGTGTGTATAAATATACACACACACAAAAAAAACCTGGATAATCACCACCCAGACCAAGAGATAAACATTTTCAGAGACACCTTTAGGGGCAGATGGGATTCACTTCATTTTCAGACTTTTTCTCTACTTAGCTAGGCCCTGCAGGTGGGTATGGGAAAGGTAAGACACATATTTCAGGAAACAGTACAAAATTCATTTTAGCCCAAGGCCAGAGTCTACCTACACAAACTTCTTATCCCAAATCTTCCATTAATCTACTGTTTCTAGTAAGCATGGTTTCTGAGTATGAGTCTCTCTATCTTTTCTCACCTACCTCAGGGGTAGGTGATTCTTTTAGAGAGGGCATTTGTGATTCTTTTAGAGAGGGCTACACTTACTTCTCTCTTACCCCCACCCTCATCCCCAACTGAAGTGCCAAATTCTCCTGGTCCTTCAGATCTTTCGATTCAACATTTTCCCTCTCCTGTACCCTCTGTGTTAGTTCATTTAATTTCAAGTAACAGAAAATGCCTGCGGCTAGTTTAATCATTTAAGTAAAACAAATAAAAAGAGGAATACAGTGGGAAGACTCCAGAGTATATTAAAAAAATCAAAGTAAAATTTGACTGGGCAGGGTGGGAATCAGGGCACCTCAGGAGCCCCAGAAGGAGAGCTTGTGACATTTGCTTGTAGTGGGACTCAAACTCAAGAACCCACAGTCAGTGAAATTTTCATGTCAAATGTGGAATTTGTGGAAGATAGTCTTGGGTCTACTCTTGGATCTAATGGTCTCTGGGGACAGAAAGGCAAGATTTGGAGGTGCAGATATAGGCAGTTTCTGGTCATTCCCAGTTATGGGAAGGAATCAAGCGCTCTAGCAACCATCGATGAATGTGATTGACACAACTTGCAGTCTCTATTTGAATACAGGTTTCACCTCCTAACAGACTCCCCAATTAAAGAAAAGAAAAAAGAGAAAAAGAGAGAGAGAGAGAGAAAAGAAAACAAAATGAAAACAGGTTTTCCCCTGGGGAGGTGGGCTGAGTGGGACTGAGTTAATTAAGAAATGTGATAAAAAAAAAAGTTGGCATGAAAAGTGCCTCTCTCCCTTCAAACGTGTTAAGATTTACTGTGTCAGAGTTTCCAGGGAATTCAAACTGGAATTCCATTCAATTATTCATAAGTAATATGTTGGCGCTTGATAGAATATGTGGGATGGTAATGCACTGAGACAATTAAAACGCTGTCAGAAAAATGGCCAGGATTTCAGAGTTTACCTGAACAAACTACACTACCACAAAGTTTAAAATAGGCAAACAGAAAATAGTACAACCCTTACAGCTCAGGACTGAGAAAATATTTCTAGTAAAGCAAAGGGTCAAATGGGGTTGACTTAAAATAGAGCAGGGACAATTTTGGTAGTCACTTATAACAGTGAAGAGAGGGGTGGGGAAAAAAGATAGATAGGAAATTCTATTTAAAGAAACACTGATGCCCTCTGCCCAACACAGGAAATAATATCCCGGACTGGAATAAATGTAAAAGGTTGATATCCTTGAAGAGGTCTGGCAGTGCCAGCAGAGCCATTGTTACATTACTATCAAGCCTCAGTCACTCAAAGAGAAAATCTGTATAGCACATAAGAAGGTCAAGACAGGGGGGGCACATCTGGATGAATCCCTGCTCTTTAGTTCTTAAAGTTTACATTCATTGCAGGAAAAAAAAAGAAACAACCTAATTAATTGAAAGTGCAACATTCTCTAATAAAAACATTAACATTAAATAGCCAAGGAAAAGGATTCAACTACAGGAATGATAAACATTTTATTGTGCTTTCTTAATGCATGTCCCTGAAATGAACATATGTATAGTTATACTTAAATAGGAAGCCAGCTATAAAAATGCTAGTTTTTCAACATCCCCCACCCTCTTCTACCATTTATACAAAATAACCATTATTTGTCTCTCAAGCCTACTTCAAGTTCTTTACATACCTGCTATAATGCCTTGCTCTTAGAAGAAATAAATAAATAAACATTTTGGGGAGACTGTGAATTTTATAATAACTTTTGAATTAGGTGGCAGACATCTTAAGGCCCATGACAATTGAAAACTAAGATAGTCTCATAGGGAATTCTTTTTAGAGGCACTAAAATTCAGTTTTGTAATCAAACATATGCCCATAATATAACTAAATATACCATAGAATATGCCATTCTCAGTTTTAAAGTATGAACATTCGGAGTCACATGAGAACTTCATTCCAATTTGTATAATGCTTCTAATGACCCTAGAGTTTGACCCAATAATTCATTTTAATGCAAGTGAACAGTACAGATTTTCTTGTAGGTGTAAGGCAACAGAATGTAAGAAGGCTACAAGCTTTCTCCTGGTATTTTACTTTTTTTTTTGATTCCCACTTTGGAATCAGTGAGATAAACTGTGCCTTTTGATTCTCCAAGTAGTTTATAGCTTTAATCTGGAATGGCAAGCTGTTGTTTCAAGAACAGTAACCAGTTAATTCAATCTGAATGTTTCATATATAGATGTACTGCATATACTAGCTATGTGAGCTCAATGTGAAAATATTTGTAATAATTCACCCAGTTCCATATTAGTCAACTGAAGCATCTTCAGACCTGTCAGCATTATGTTGTAACACTTAGTCAGCTCAATGATAAATACAATCATGTTATTTGTAGAGCATTATCATCTGCATGATTAGCTAAATGGACCCCCAAATTGGCTGCACAAAATTCATTATTTAGAAAAGATGTCAAATCCAATCCAATTCTGACTTTTCTAAAACGGTGAATATGGAGGACTACTTAACCTGAGCTTCCTAAAGTTTTTTCCAAGACTCTTGATAAAACATGTATTACAAAGTAAATCAGTGTAGATGAATAAGAAGATACATCCCAATACCCTTATTGAATTATATCAAAAGTTTTACATTTTAGCTTTTCTTAATTTATAGATTTATGTCAACAGCTATGTTGACTATTAAATATTTAAAGCACTTTCATGATGAAAGGGCAGATATTGTATTTAATAATGGAGGAGGTGAAGAATGCTGACAAATATTCAAAATTTCATTAGAAACAATTGAACCCAAATATTTAGCCGCTTGTGTTTAATGAAAAACTATATATTTTAGATATATATATAAATACATGGTGTATATATTGAGAGAATATATATAAATATAGTGATATAGTATATATAATTTTTTATATTTCCAACAGATGAAGTTTTCCCTATAATGTATAAAAACTTTTTTTCAAGACATAACTCTTCAGTATTGACTGAGCTGATAAGGACCATAAAGGACCAGAGAGGAAGAATTGGGTAATTCTGGTTTTAGGAGGCTGGAAAGAAGGTTTTTTATTTTTTCTTTTCCTTTCAAAGTTTTAAGAACCAATAAATTCAAAACCATGAAAAAAATAGGTATTGTAAGTGCATGTGTGTAATCTAATTGTCCAACTTAATTATAATTACATATAAGGCAAATTTCTAAAATATCATTTATAAGAATTACTGCATTAAAACTCAGTGCCTAGGCAGTGACAGGCACATAAAAAAGTCTTTATCCTTACTGATTGCTATTTAAAACATAATAACTATCTCCATGAAAGAAAATGGGTGATTGGGTCAGGACAACTGAAATTCAAATCCAGATTCTGTCATCTTGCATGAACTTGGAAATGCCACATAACTTTTCTGATCCCCAGTTTTCTCTTTTGTAAAACAAGGTTAATAAATACCTTACATAGTTGTTGTGAGGTGCAAATAAGATCAGACATAAGTCAAATCACAGTGCCTAGTATCTTGCAAGTGCTAAATATATATATATATATATATAATTTCTTTAATAGAAGAGAATTGAATTGTAAAGGGTATAAGGCTATTGATATGACTTTGGAAGTGTTTTTCAAAACAAAAATTTTCTTGCTTTAAAAAATAAGGTCCTTCCTTCTTCTAGTTCTATTATTATAGTTGAATAGATATGTTGTGGCCTCCAGAAAACCATAAATGTAACCAAGAGTAGCTCTTTAGATTAAAGGTTCATTCATCACATTATAACTAGCCAGCATCTTTTAAAAGCAAAAGGGTCCATTTGGAAATGCCCAGAAATTGAGAGATGAAAAATAAAATGAGCATAAAGACAACTTTGGACATTAAGTTGGGACTAGCACAACACATGAGATGTTTATATTTAATACATATATATATATAAAGTCCAACTCTTACATACTAGAACTTCTTTGAGCATATTGAATTAATTTCCTGTTTTTCTTAAACACGGGGTTATAGGTTTTGACTTTTTTATGTTTTAGGAAAACTAGCCATGACTGCCTTATATTTTCTGTTGCTCCATGCTATTCAGTGTACTTAGATACAGACATGAATATGGATATAGATACAGATATACAATTTGACTTTTATACACCTTCTGAAGTATGCTTGCAAGTATTATACCATTATACACATGAACACTAAGACATGAATTGATTTATACTGGTTTATATTGAACATCTGGTTGGTTCATATTTACCATTTAAATATCACTATTCAGGTTATAACCCAAATAGTCTTGTAATTAATGACTCCCCTTAAAAATAGCATTATGATTTGTTTTTCTTTCTTCTGCACAAGAGAGTTATAGTTTGTATTATGGCAGTATTAATATCACTAGGAGAAAATATATTAAAAATTAAGTGCTCAGTGTATGTTAAATAGGAATTTTCTCTTAGCAAAACAGGATTGGTGTGATTACTTAATATAGTCTAAAATATTTTTATATATACTCTCAGCTATAATATTACTATAGGAACAAATAAAGAAAACCACACACACACACAAAAGAACAGAGGAATGGAGAAGAATGATTTGTGAGTTCATAAACGACAACTTCTGAGAAATTCAGGAATACTTGTGGATATGCAGACTTTGAAGAGGACTGTGGTTGTCCATTAAGAGATTGGCACATTATCCTTTAAAGGTGGAGAAATAAAATGAATAAATAAAATAATACAAAATACCAAAAAGAGACTGGCACAAGAATATAAAAACAAAAGTTTTTATAAATCTTAAGGAAATAATCCTGAGTGAAAAAAGAAAAAACCTTGCAGCACAAAGGTGTTTATGATAGTGTTATTTATGATTATAAACAATTTGAAAGTAACTGAAATGTTTAAATATTGAGTAATAGTAAAATAGCCTATGGAATATTTCATAGCTATGCAAATAATGTTCATGAAGAGTTTGTAAACACATAGTTTTTATATAAGTAAAACAAAATACAGGAGACAAAAGAATAATGTTTATTTTCTGAAAAAAGTATTTACCAATATACAAAAAATATATAGAGAGAAAAGAAGCAAAGTGTTATAAGTTGTACGTGGGTTCCGGGACTGAATAATCATCTCTTCTTCCTATATTTCTGTATATCCCAATTTTTTTATAAAGGAAAAATAGGCCTTTTCTCTTTTAAACAACCTACCATAATACTTTTTACTTGTAAAAATCAATCATGGACTTTGTTTCAGCTAGGAAAACAAATACACTAAATATTTTTCAAAGGTGGGAATTTATATAGGGAATTTGTTACAGGTATTGGTTATTGGAGGCTGGAATCCATTACCTCTCCTGGGTAAAGGATCATTGATGAATTTATCATGACAGGAACAGAAAGTCAACAAAGTCAGTCCTTCTCACACTCCTGCCTACTAATCGCTCCCTGTTGCCCTCTACTGGCAGTACCTAGAAAGCCACTGGAAACTGAGAAATGGAGTTTGCATGGTTCCAGCCATGGCATCATAAAGCAGGATATGAAAGGGTATATTGGGAAATAGAAGACAGTACCTAATAGAATCCACAGCTTATTCTAAATAAGTAATAAGAATAATGCATAAAACACATTGCTCAAGACTAAAAATCTTAGAATAACAGTATTGAGACACAGACACCTTTATTAATGACTTTTGTTAATTTGATTACCAAAGCCAAAATGCTTCTTAATGGAATGAATTGAGTACAAATAAGTGGTGTTAAACTTTTAACATGTATCATTTGTTTTTATTAAGGTGATTCAGCCATCACCATTCTACTCCAATAGATATTTTATTAAAGAAACTAATTTAAATGTACATGATAAATGAACTGTGTTGAAAATTCTATTTTTCTTCAATTCTAACCTCCTGATCTTAATTAACTTCTCCACTTCTGTTCCCATAGAAACCAGCAATGCAATCAATAAGATGCAAAGGTAGTAAGGTACATGCTGAAGTATTCTACAAATAAGGTAACAACATATTTTAAATCATGGGACAAATTAGTATTTGCAATTAGATTACAGGTAATATACTTCAAAATTCAAAATGGAAAATGCAGTCCAATGGTAAACAAAGATGATAAACTTTCCTCGATCTCTTTTGTTTTCTTTATTCCAATGCAAAATAAGTGTAATGCCCAGAAAATTGAAAATCACATTTTTGTGTGGCAATTCTTTTGGTTTCTCTGATTTTTAAAAATCATATCATGTGCTATCCCTTCACTCCATACATATGTCTCACAAAAAAAAAAATAAGCCAACAAAACGTATAAAATTTACAATGTAAAAGCCATACTCTTGCTTGTTTTCACTCCAGGTTCACAGGCTGGTACCTACACACAAAGTCACACATTTGAGACAAAGGCCAAGGCAAATCTCTCCTGAGAGTTCCTCTTAACTGATTAAACAAACAAACATCAACTGGGTTTAACTCTACTAGATAGACCATGGATCAAATGCTGAGTGTAACAGTTAACAGGATCATGACTGTGTTCTAGTTTGAGAGCCCCAGTAACATTTTAATTTAGCAGTTCTGTGTCTGGGGATGATGATATTACTGTGCCTCCATCACTTCTGAGGTTTGTTGCAAGTAGCTTATTACCAATGCTAGTTAACAAAACGAACAAAAGCAAACGCTGTTTATGCTTTATAAAAAGAGTTAGAGTGGGTTCAAGGTTATTTCTACATACTTTAACTCTCCATCCCATCTATTTCAATGTGTTCTATAAATGTAGAGGAGAAAAATAAAAGCTAGTGGTACAGGAATTTTGACTATGAAAACTTTATTCCTCCTGTGCATTTTGGAGAAAAGAAATTGTGAGAACAACTGTGGTAATCCATGCTTACCTTTTTCTTTTCACCTTTCCTGTATTGCTCCACTATGTCAGATAAAGTGGCTAACGCTTAAATTAGTCTTTTCAAAGGCACCAATATAATGCTAAAACATTGTCATAAATTTGTACCATTGATTCCTCATTTTTTCAAATATATATGATGATATTCAATTAATCTACTATACAGGTGGTTATTTCAAGATATTTTCATATTGTGAATATCATTTTTATATTTAATATTTATATATGCAAAGAGAATTATACAATAAATAATTAAGTCAAACAGTTCAGACTTCTGATATATTCTGGTGTGTATTAGGAATAAATTATGGTGTTTACATACATTATTTTTTACAACATTAACTTTTTCCTGTCTCCAAATGCTGGGCTAGCACATTAAGAGAATTGCAGAGCTACATAGATCTGATGTATTATCTAAGAGACTGTGTTGTTATTTTTTTTGTTCTTTTTTACAAATATAGACGACAGCTAGTGTCTACTTCAATATGCATACTAATGAAATTTAACATATGCAAGTTTTACAGTTACTAACTTCCTCAACTCCAGTTGTCTTCAGTGCCATTTTTCCCAGCTGTCTTAAAGCATACCACTTTTAAAA
>VBSM01002608.1:136443783-136459795 GCA_008086735.1 Cheirogaleus medius
AAAAAAAATAAAATTACATCATCAGGAATTTTAAGCTTGAAATTCCCTTTTCTTATCACAAATCCTTCTTGTACACTGTAGTACTGTTCACCAATTCTTAGTTCCCCTCCTCTATAGATTAATGCTTCCCTGCACTATTAAACTTCAGCATGAACACACGCTATATATGAGCTTATGAAGTCTGAATAATAAGGATGTATGCCACTTGCAGACAAAAGTTTTAAGAACAAGTGAGTATCTTGCAACTTTTCTCTTTGCTACAATTACAGGTACTGTTCCAAATTGTGACTCTCTCATCAGCTTGGGTTCCAGAGTACCAACAGTGATAATGTGAAACTTACCATTTACCTAGCCTATAATGAAGTGTGAGCACAGTATAATCCTGTGGCTTTAAATCAATGGTCAATTAGCTAAAGCCCAATTTGTTTTTGTAAGTAAAGTTTTGTTGGAACACAGCTACCCTCCTTTGTTTATGTATTGACTATAGTTGCATTATACTACAATGGAAGACTTGAGTAGCTACAACAGACTTTGTGTGGCCCCCAAATCCTGAAATATTTCCCATCTAGTCTTTTGGAGAAAGTTTCCAGCTCTGTTAAGTAACTGAAATTTCAGAGACATTTTTTACTGCAGCTTAAAATAGATCATCCCCTCATCTGGTATACTCTTATCTTTGTATTTAGTCATAGTCTAAGTAATGGGCATAAATCCCAATATTAATGAATTTTTTTAGGATCATACGACAGAGGAGATGACCTTACAGTGGAGACTGACCTGACTCTAGAGGAGCAACAAAAGGAGAAAGGCACAGAGTCTAAAGGGCAGATTCAGCTCAGTCTCAGGCAAAATCAACATGAGTTTTATGGTAGCCCAATGACAGGCCATTCAAATGGTATCCAAGATTAAAGAGACAAGAAGATGGGCAGTTGTCATGTGTTAGATCAATGCAGGAACCCATTGCCAGTCTAATAACTGGAACAAGGTTCTGGTCTTCAAGTTGAAGATAGGCATATATTAATGCATAGCAAAAGAGCAGGCTCCTGCAATAAGTGACAGAATTCAGGGCACATCCCAGCACTTCAGGAGCAATCTGTTTAGAAATAAAAGACAGAGCCTAAAACAGATAACCAGTTCTAAAGCTTGAACCAATTGGGTGTGGCTGTAGGAGGTACGTATTTGCAGAGAAATGCACAGAGAGATAAGGAAAGGAATGGAAGGCAAACACACAATATAGCTATTAATAATTCTATGAACATTGGCTTTTGATTGGCAAAGAGAAAAAAACAAATGGGTCCAGGTTTTCTCTAGTAGATCTGAGTGGACAATTTAATTCTCATCAACTCCGAATGAGGGAGGAAAAGGGGCACTGAGACTGGTAACTCATGACTTCTTTAGTCAAGGTTGGTGCATAAAAGTGGACAGGACTGAGAATGGGAGGTACAACAGACTCGGCTATAATAATTTGGGGACAAGAGGAGTAAAACATCTTTCTAATTTCTTTTGCTAAACTGTATCTGGGCCTTTATTATCATCCATAGGCATTTCGTCTTCTTGTAGACTGTCTATTCCCTTTCTGGCTTAGTTTACTTTGTAAGCAACCTAAATTCTATGGTCAGTCATTTCATGGATACGGATTTCACTTGGTTTGAGCTCAAACTGCCTTTAGTCTTCTACCTACAAATCCCTTTCCAACCACGAACTGATTTAGATCCCTAAGTTTTCCCTTCCAGGCTTTTTAGCCTTGCTTGAGAAACTCACTGAACAGTGATGATTAGTTCCACCACAAATGCATTCTCCCTAACTTGGCAGGATACAAAATGCAATTCAGCAATTCTTTTAGTCTTCTCTAATTGATTCCCAATTATAATTGCCACATTATACTTCTAACAGCTGTTCCGAACTATCTTCAAGCCCCAATTACAACCCATTCATTGATTCAATAAATAATATTTTTAGTATTTACTATACCCCAGGCTCTCTGCTAGCTGTTCGGGAAACAACAGTGAATGTGACAGGCATGGCCTCTGCCTTGATGGATTTAAAAAGAATAGTACAGACCAAAAACAAAGCGACTAAGATATCCTGTGATTAGAGCAGTAATAGAGAGAATAAAGGTATGTTACATACCTTTATCACAATTTGTCTCAGCTCCTGAGTCTTGCTTTCTCAAGTTAAAAGCTAGATACGTGTCTCCCTTGCCTCCCAGCAGTCCAGAATTTCTGCCTGTGATCAGAGTTCACCAGTCAGATCTACCAACATATCAATTCAGAAGAGACCAGTTTAAAGGAAAAGCTGAATGGAATTTAATCTGGCAAGGGTGGGAAAGAGGCAGCCTGCATTCAATTAAAAATAACAAAGGACCGAATAGTGGCAGCTTAGCAGCTTGCAATGTCCAGGGCTGGCTGGGGATCTTTTCTGTGACCAGCAATAGCAGAGATAGGGTCTCCTCAGGAGCAGCTGAGTAGTGGATCCGAGCATGTTTTTGTTGATACAGCTTCCAAGCCTGATTCTCTAGCCCTTGCCTTGATATGTTGTCTGCTGTCTAATATTCTTTAAGAAAGCCCTTTTCTTCTCTAGTGTGATTATGTTGTTGTTGTTTGTAGCTAAGAACGCTGACAGATACAATAGGAATATAAAGGGAGAGACACATACCTTGAGTGAGAGTAGGTTGTACAGTCTTGCCTGGAGAACTCAGCATTTAAGCTAAGACCTAAAGGGCAGGCAGGATTGATTCAAATGAAGCAAGTAGGAAACAAGTTTCCAGGAGATAGTCGAGAAGTGAGGAAACATGGCAAACTGATAGAATACGGTAAGACCAAAGACTATAATGCGGGTAGTAAGATAGGGCATGAAGGCAGTGATAAAGAATAAAGCTATAGATGTAAGTGACGATCTATATCAGTCTGACCATAAAACCTGGGCAAGGAGTTCCAATGTTATCCTAAGAGCAATGGGGAGCCTATGGAATATTTCAGGTGGGATAGTGAAATAATTTCATATTCACATTAGGAAAATGACTTTGGTTTCAGTAGAAAATAATATGTTGGAGTGAGACTGGAACCAGGGGAGGCATGTTGCAGTGGTTTGAGTAAGAATTGCTGGGGCCTGAGCAGGATGGAAGCAGGGGGGAAAGAAAGAAAGAGACTTATTTGAGCAAATACATCACAACTTAATTTGTAGAAATGATTAAATTGATCTGGTCTCACTGCCTTAAGTTTCCTACTTTCGACTTCAAGGTTTATAATTTTTTTTTCAAATAGTTACCGTTTTCATGTGCTAGAGACTATTCCAGGTGTCAAGAAGATAATTAGGGAATGAGTAAGGCAAGGCAACTGGTCTCACGGAGAACGGAGGAGGCAAACACTATACTAAATACAGAGAAAGATGATTCGAATTAGTGGCTTGTGCCCTGTAAAAATTACAACAGGGAGTCAAGATAAAGAATGGCTGGGTGGAGGCTCCTTCATACAGGCAGGTCAGAGAAAGCCTCTCTAAGAGAATAACATCTGAACTGAGATCTAAGTGGTGGGAAATCTCCAGTCATTACGAAGTTCTGGAAGTGAGCCCTGGCAGTGGTGGGAAAAGCTGGAGAAAATGCAAGTGGGGGATTGAGTTTGTGTGTTTGAAGAACTGCAAGAAAGTCAGCAAGGCTGGACCAAGGTGAGAGTGGAGTAGAGATGGAAGGGTCTGGATGGAGAGACGAACATAAGGTAAGTTGTGGAAGGCCTTGAGAGGCCATTAAGGAATTTGGATTTCATTCTAAGTACAATATTGCTGTATTTTCATCCGCCCTCTCCCTAGCTTCTGATTCAGAGCAAAAAAAATATTCTTACCTAAACCCTACCAGAATTTTTTTTTTAACAAATCATGCTATCCTACTGTTGCTGCCCAACCAGGTTCCTTTGCCCGTGGCACAGAGAAGAGCCAATGTACTGAGACAGTCAGGGTTGCAATGGAGAAAGAGTTTTATTCTGCATAGCACTACTGGGGAGATGGAAGAAAGTTTCTCAAATCAGCCTCCCTGAGAATTTGGGAGACAGGGTTTGTAAGGCAGGCAAGGGATTGGGCAATTGGGTTTATTAATTGGGGCAAAATTATAGGGGTGTAGGAATCATCTTCATGTGTTGTTTCAGTCCGTGGGGTCACAATTCCAATTCAGTCGGTAGGGGTCTTGGTAGAGGTCACTGGTCTGGGGGTCAATCAGTCCATTGGAATGCAAGGCCTAGAAGATATCCTAAAAACTACCTTTTGGTTTCAAAAAGGTTATGCTATCTATGGAGAAAATTAAGAATCTTTATGGACCCCAGCTATGTGGCTCTGGAGTGGCAATTATAGAGATGCAAGCAGGGAGACAAAGACTAATTATTGTTGTTATTTTTAGCTAGGCCTTTACCATAGTTCTTGCCTTGCATCCCATTATTGATTTATGTAAAAGGCTGTTTCACTATCTCCAGTGTTTCCCTATTAAATGACAAACGTATTCAAGTTATTTATTCAACAGATACTTATTGAATGTTTACCCACTGTGTGTCAGATAGTGTGTTCTATTATATATTAAAAAGCTGTTCTTGCCTCTTATCTTGCAATTCCTTTGATGTAAAATTGCATCTCATACCTTTTTCAATGCTGGTTCATTCACCATTACCTCACCTCTTAACACAAACTACTCCATGGATGGTTGTCAGTGACAACCTACTTGTTAAATTCCACGGCTTCTCCTTAGTCTTGAAGGAGCTCAAGGAATTTCACCCCAAAATATGAATCTTTGGTATTTTGAATTAAGGGTCCTTAGAGATTAAGGAGGCTTTCCCTTTATCTGCATAACCAGAGGGACCCATCAAAAGAACAGTGGAGTTCCTTCCCTCTCCCTGTTATTTCCCTGTAATCAAGAATGCAGCTAGACTTAGCCCAAATCATTTTAAACATAATACCAGCCTCTCAGGTAAATTTACAAGTCAATCCGTTTCCCCCATCCACTCATTCTCCCTATTTATCCTCCCTAGCAACCATTTATTGCCCCCAAACAGAATTACCTATACTCCTCATCTCCTGTCCCATCTAAAAGACAGGAATAAAAATATCTGAATCCCATTGAGATATTGAACAATCACTCTGTGATTCTCTCCATGCACACAGTAAATAAACCTTTCCCTCTTATTAATCTGCCTTAATTGTGAGTTGATTTTTCAGCGAACTTTTGGGGAAAGGGCAAGTTTCCCTCACCCCCACAGTCTCATCACACTGATTCTTCCACATCATTTGACTCTATTGATTATGTAACGCCAAATGCCCTCTCTCTTAACTTCTAAGTCCATGAATATGCTCCTTTAGTCTCCTCTCTGACTGTGTGTTATCAGTCTCGTTCACTGCCTTATTTCCTTCAATATGCCCCAGACATGTAGGCTTTTCTTCAGTCCTGGACCTGTTTCATGTTCTGTACATTTTTTCCTTAAAATACTAATCCAATCTATAACCTTAGGCTACCCCTTCAGGAGAGGATTCACTGTTTGTTTTCATTGAACTATCCTATCAGATCCTTGAATTCAAAGTCTTTTAAGTAAAACATTAATTATCCTTCTTACCCCTAAGTCTGCAATCCTTTATTTCCTAATCTCATTTCATTCTTATAACAACTCATTTGTTTCATTTTTTGTTGTTTGTTTTTTGAACTTCACTCTCTCCTGTCTAAACTATTGCCATGCCTCTCTATCCCCTTCCTTTCCTCCAACTTTTTTCTGCATGCTTCTGGAAAAATTGAACTTCCTAAAAAACAGATGCTGAATAGCATCATTTGTTTTCTGCCAAATAAATAGACAATGTCCTCGTGTGATATTTAAAGTGATCCATGATTCTATTACACCTTGCTTTTCTAATTTTGTCGCCACTGCTGCACTTTAAACATCCTCTGCTTCCATCAATCTCAGTTTTTCATTATTCTTAAAAGTTAGGTTACCTTCAACCAGTGCTATTTAATACTGAGATACTCTTATTTTCCTCTCTTATTTCTTCCTATTGAAAGTCTTACTGATATGTCAAGGTCTGTTTCAAAAATTCCTGCCCTTTTGAAACTCTTCTACATAACAAACAATGACCCATTTCCCTACAATGAAAATCAGAAATTAATTCACTCAACAAACATTTTTGAGCTCCAACTATTGCAGACACTGTTTGATGTGCAGACATAAATAAGACAAAGTCCCTGCTTTCAGGAGCTTACATTTGAGGTGTGTGTATGTGTGTGTAAAAAGGAGGGAGACAGAAAATAATATAGAAAATAACAGTGTAAGTGCTAGAGAGAAAAGTAAAGCAGAGTACAGGTATAGAAAGTGACAGAAGCTGCTTTTCTAGATAAGGTCAGGAAAAACTTCTCTGGGAGTTGATATTTGGGAAGGGAGAGTTGAGTGAAGTGAAGGAGCAAGGTGAGCTATGCAACTATTCAAAGGAGGAATTTTCCAGACCTAGAGAAGAGTAATTGCAAATGCCCTGAGGTTGAGTGTACGTGATGGACAGGAGTTGCTGCGTGAAGACAAGCCAGGCTGGAGTACAGTGAGTGGAGCAGAGAGTGAAGGAGGCAATACAGGAAAACCAGGAAGGCCGATCCATTGAGGGCCTTGTAAACTATGGCAAGAAAGCATGCTGCATCCATCGTAGAATTTTGAGCACAGGAATGACCTAGACCCTGAAAGGATCATCTGGCTGCTATGTATGCCATATTGTGGGAGGCCAAGAGTGGAAACAATGAGACAAATTTAGAGGTTATTACAGTTGTCCAGGCAAGAGATAATGGTGGATTTACATCATGGTAGAATCAATGTCCTCCTTCACACAGAGCCGTGTTGATGGAAAAGAAGCCAAACTCTGTAAAATAATTTAAAGAGGTTTATTCTGAGCCAAATTTGAGGACCAGGACCCAGAGCCATGCCCAAGAAGCAAGTGGACTCACCAGTTTGCCAGTTTGGTTTTATATTTTCAGGGAGACAGAGGTTACAGGTAAAATCATAAATCAATACATGGAAGACATACACTGGTTTAGCCCAAAAAGGTGGGCCATCTCGAAGTGGGGGGAGGAGGCTGGTTTACAGGTCATAGGTAGATTTAAAGATTCTTTGACTTGTCATTGGTTAAAGACATGAAGCTTTGTCTAAAGGCCTGGAATGTTTTAAGATAAGGAAGTCTATTAATCAGAGACAAGCCACTGGGGACATATATTTGTTGGGTAAATTGAGGACATGCAGGTTTGTGTTGCATAGCCTTAGGCCTGCTAATGAGTTACGAAGGATATCTCCAAGAAGGGAGGGGGCATGATAAGGCTTGTCTGACCTACCTGCTCGTGGCAGACAATTTAGTTTTAGGATATTCCCTTGGTCAGGAGGGGGTCCATTCAGTCAGCTGGTGGTGGGGAAGTCTTAAGATTTTATTTTAGTTCACAGTACCTATTATAACACTTAAAATATTGAACTTTGTATTTTGGGTATTTATGAAGATGTTACCTGATCCTGAGCAGGGACTGTCACTGGTCTACTTTTGTGTCTTTCAGAGTAGACATACTGGGCTTTACACACATATGGATGGGCTGAGCTGAATTTATTATCTTCTCTCTAGCTGTATTTCACACTCTTAGAGAACATTATTTAAACTCAATTATTTTTCTTTTACAGGGTACGCAGTGGCAGTTCCTTCAAACTTTCCTCTTGGGTCTTAATTTATTATCTTTTAGCTGTCTTCATGTCCCTTATCTGAACTGTAGAATAGTTGGCTGCCTTTTAAATTATTAAGTAAATATCTCCAGTAATGATGTAAACAGTCTTAGGTACACACATGTTATTATAAATTCCTTTATAAATAAACTCTCTGAGTTTTCACACTGTTTTGGGGAAGATTTTACTGAAATGAATATTCTATTAAAAATTATATTAGTAGACCCCAGGAACTGAGGCAGAATGGCTTGCAGCTCCAACAATAAAGAATTAGCTAGTAAAAAGAAGTACTTAAAATCTCATATGGTCAAGTTTCTTTACAAAACATAGAAGAGATTAGGAAATTGCTTCCTTCTAGTGTGGAGGATTTAGAACCAAAGAGACATAGCCTTGATTATAGTGGGCCATGAAAATCTTCATACCAACTCTCTTCTTTATTTTTTCTATTTACAAAGCAAAGACTCCAATGGACCTCAGAATAAGGCTAAAATTCCTTGTAAGGAAATCATACGGCAGTGTGGTTATGGATCATTTACCTTGCTCTCTACCCAAGACTCATCTTAGAAGTTTCTCATCAAGAAAGGAGGGCTTTTGAGAAAGTAGCAAATTTAGCTCATACATAAAGCGTAACTTGACTTTGGACCGGGAGCCAATGGTGGGCCTATAATACATTATCAGCTGTGGGTGATCCGAAATAATTTTAATTTTCCAAGTTTCCTTTTATTTGGAGGTGGGTAATAATACACTTATAGGATTGTGAGGATAATTAAAAGAGATGGTATAAAGTGCTTAGGTAAGTGTCTAGAAAATATAGAGCACAAGAAATGTTAACCCTTGCCTCTGCATGGGTTTTTCTTAGCTGTCCTGCTGATTATTGTTCATTATCCTCCTCAGCTCCATTTTAGCCTTTCTAATGCCTTGCTCTGTGCCCTAGAAGGCTAGCCCCAGAGACAACACCTGGACTCCATTGAGAGCTGGCTTTTCAATGGGTTCAGACAGTGGATTCCTGCAGAAGATGGGGGCATGAGAGAAAAGAGAAGGCAGGTATTACTTTCCTGTTCTAATTCTTTTCATGCTGAGCTTCTGGAAGTGGCTGCTCCTTCTGTGTCTATTGCTTTGCTCTTAGTCCCTTCTCCATGTTTCCAGCTCTCATTGGACTCTGGTAAGATTATTTCCTCCCTTTGTTTAGAGACTAGGTGATACAACATCCCTGATTGTTCTCCAGAACACTGTCCACACTTCTGCAGATAGTTCACTTGATAAGTCCTCTTCCCTGAATCACTAAAGTTCTAGTTAGTGTAAGAATTTAATCGAGTTACAAAATGCCCAGGGGTGTTAGAAAATTGGTGGTATGGGGAAAAGCCACATTTTGGTGACCAGGAAGTGTGTTGAGTGTGAATACTATAGTAGACAGTAGGAGAAAACAGATTTTCTCTGTAGTTCCTTTATAGAAGAGTCCCCAGATAGGCCCCTTGCCATTTCCTTCATGTGAGGTTACAGTGAGGAGACAGCTGTCTTAAAGAAACTGGCCCCTATCAGTTGTCAAATCTGTTGGTTCCTTGCTCTTAGACTTCCCAGCATCCAGAACTGTGAGAAATAAGTTTGTTTATAAGCTAAGTCTGTGGTATTTTGTTATAGCAGCTGGAATGAACTGTGACAGTGTGGCGTTTAAATAAGATTTCCAATAAATGACCACTATTATTATTAATAAATAGTATTATAATTTCCATTCCAAAGGGTTTCAAAGGGAAGCAATGTCTTCAGAGTTTAACCAAATTTCAGAATAATTTTAGGACAAGGAGATGGAAGTGATTGATGTTATGAAAGATGGAATGAATGGTCATTTTAAATTTGTCTGGGGCCCAAATTGGCAGATCTCAGATGATTTTCCAGGGTGGGGGTTTGGAAGATGCTGGATCACAAAATTAGTGGAATAATTTAAAAATATTTGGGAGGATTTAAAGTAATAAATACTCCAAAAGAATCTCTATCAATTCTGTCCCAGGTGTCCAGCAGATATGCCTGTGTTGAATCTCTGTAGCTCTGCTTCAGAAAGTCAGAGCACTAATGCATTGAGCAAACCCTATGTACACAGACAGAATATAGGGAGAAACATTGCATCATTGCTTGTCCAACAAGCCTGGGTTGATTGATGAAATTTGGTTTGATGTATTGTTATTAATCTTTTTAATGTCTATATTCTATTTCTCTGAAAATTACCTATTAAATATTAAGGTTGTATTCTATACCCTTTTATGTCTAGAATCTTTCATAGTACCTTCTAGGTATTCAGTAAATGTATGGTGTTGATTACCAAGAAAAATTGATATGAGTTAATAAAGACACAAGAGTATTTTTACTATAAATTTTATTTTAATGTTATTTGGTATTGCATTTTACTTATACATCTTTATGAACTGAATTGTTTGAAATCTTTAAATGGACAGGAGAAATAACATGTTTGTCTCAATTTTATAAACATGCAATGTGAAGGAAGTGTGCACAAAGCTGTTAACATTTTCTTTTAAGAGAAAAGATTCTATATTAAGAAGAACAGGGTAAATAGCTTTATTACTGTGTATAGGATATTAAAAAGAAATATTAATATCTGTCTTCATCATGTTCATTCTTTCCCTTCCTCTAACTGACTTTAAAATTAATTTGATTATAGAACTGTCCTGTAGGGTTAATCAATAGTGATTTCATCTATTAAAAATACTAAAGGTATAAATAAATAGAATTAGGATGGCTCCTACCTAGAAATTGTGCTTACAGATCTGCAGGATATTGACTCAGTAGTATTACACTACCTCACTCTGTGAGCACAGTTTCTTAGAATAATGATATGGAGCGTATACCTAGTGTTCTAATTAAAACCCATGGTCATTCATCTATCTAATTGCAACAATGCCCTCCAGGATACTTCAATTCCAAATGTACTATTCTTTTGCCTGAGCAAGTGACTTTAAAACTACCTGGCTTCTTGCCAAGACCTGAAGTGAAAAATTTACTGACTGTGATATCACAGTAGAAACAGCATTACAGGATGAAAAATTGAAAAGGACAGGCAAAGAAGTGAGATTTTCTATCAGGTTTCTGGAGGTATAGCTTATAAGGTTTGGGCATTAGCTGTCATAATATCTAATTTTCTCCACAAATTAATAGAAGTCATCTGTTAATAAGTAAAGACTTTCTAAACTACACCAAAACCATTGAGCCCCCAAGTGAAGAGAAAGCTGAAGCTTTAAAGAGGTAGACACAGTTACTGAGTGTGCTTTGTTATAGATTTCAACCCTAGAGGCTGGGAAACTTCATCCAAGAACAGTCGGGGCTAGCAACCCAGGCAACCCAAGGATGAATTTACCCCATACAGAAATAGTCGATGCTAGAGTGAAATTCCCTATATGATGTCCTATGGATAATAAATACATGGATGCTATTTTCTGTTACTATATATTTCTTTAGTTTGATTTTAGAGCATATGTAGGGGTTGGTTGGAAAAAAAATAAGTAGAAAGTACTTTTGACACGAACGATAAAACATTATTATCATAAGAATCATGACCGCTGCAATTTATTTCATCATTAACAATGTAATAATTGTTACACTTTTCTAAGTGATTTATACATATTAACTCATTTCATCCTCAAACCACCATATGGCATAAGTGCTATTTTGATCTTCATTTTAAAATATACAACTGAGGCAGAGAGAGGTTAAAACAACTGGATCAATGTCATGTATTTGGGAAGTGATGGACCTAAATTTAAACATAGGCTGCTGGCTGCATAGACTAAATTTTTAAAAAATATATTAATACTTCTGGCCATTTTGATATTTGAATTTATATGTTAGGCAATACACTCTCTAGTCATGTTTCCATTTTTATCTAACAGAATAAATGTAAGATATTTGGATTAAATATGTAATACAGGCATATTTTGTTTTGTGCTTCACTTTATTGTATTTCACAGATATTGTGTTTTCTTACAAATTGCAGGTTTGTGGCAACTCTGCATTGAGCAAGTCCATTAGCACCGTTTCTTCAACAGTATATGCTCACTTCATGCCTCTATGTCACATGTGGTGATTCTCTCAATATTTCAAACTGTTCCATTACTATATCTGTGATGGTGATCTGTGATCAGTGAGCTTTGTGTTTACTATAATAATTATTAATAGTTTGAGGTGCCACAGACCACACCCATAGAAGATGGCCAACTTAACTGATAAATATATGTATCCTGACTGCTACCAAGCAACCATCTGCTACCAGCCAACCATTCCCCATCTCTCTTCTTCTCCTCGGGCCTCCCTATTCCCTGAGACACAATATGGAAAATAGGCCAATCAGTAACCCTACAACAGTGTTCAAGTGAAAGAAATAGATGTTTGGCAGGTGGGGGGTGAGAATGGGTATATACATGTATAATGAGTGTGATACGCACCAATTAGGGGATGGACACGCTTGAAGTTCTGACCCCAAGGGGAGGGGGGCAAGGGAAATATAGGTAACCTTAACATTTGTACCCCCATAATATGCCGGAAAAAATTAAAAAAGGGGAAAAGAAAGAAATAGATGCACATCTCTCACTGTCAATCAAAAGCTAGAAATAATTATTAAGCTTAGTAAGAAACGTATGTCAAAAGCCAAGATAGGCTAAAATCTAGGCCTCTAATGTCAGTTAGACAAGTTGTAAATGCAAAGGAAAAGTTCTTGAAGGAAATTAAAAGTGCTATTCCAGTGAACCCATCAATAATAAGGAAATAGCTTATTGCTGATATGGAGAAAGTTTTATTGGTCTATGTAGAAGATCAAACCAGTCACAACATTCCCTTAAGCCAAAGCCTAAGCCAGAGCAAGACCCTAACTCTCTTCAATTCGATGAAGTCTGAGAGAGGTAAGGAAGCTACAAAAGAAAAGTTTGGAGGTAGCAGAGGTTAGTTATGAGGTTTAAGGAAGGAAGCTGTCTTCATAACATAAAGTGCTAGGTGAAGCAGCAAGTATATAAAAGCTTCAATATAAAAGCTTGATATAAAAGCTACAATAAGTAATCCAGAAGATCTAGCTAAAATAATTGAAGGTAGATGCACTAAACAGAGTTTCCAAGTAGACAAAACAGCCTTCTATTGAAATAAGATGCCATCTAGGAGTTTTATACCTATAGAGAAAAAAATCAATGCCTGGCTTCAAGGCTTCAAAGGTCAGGTGACTCTGTTGTTAGGTGCTAATGTACCTGGCAACTTTAAGCTGAAGCCACTGCTCATTTACCATCCTAAAAATCTTAGGGCCTTTAAGAATTATACTAAATCTCTACCTGTGCTCTATAAATGGCTCAACAAAGCCTGAACAATACCACATTTATTTATAGCATCACTTAATGAATATCTTAAGTCCACTGTTGAGACCTACTGCTCAGAAAGATTACTTTCAAAATATTACTATTCAATGACAATGCACCTAGTCACTCAAGAACTCTGATGGAGATGTACAAGAACATTAATGTTACTTTTATGCCTAACACAACATCCATTCTTCCATTCTTGCCCATAAAATGAGCAATAGTTTTGACAAGCAAGTATTATTTGGGAAATGCATTTTGTGGCCAGGTGTGGTGGCTCACACCTGTGATCCTAGCACTCTAGAAGACTGAGATGGGAAGATTGCTTGAACTCAGGA
Source organism: Cheirogaleus medius (assembly GCA_008086735.1). Lineage (NCBI taxonomy): Eukaryota > Metazoa > Chordata > Mammalia > Primates > Cheirogaleidae > Cheirogaleus > Cheirogaleus medius. The sequence goes on from VBSM01002608.1 coordinate 136,457,161, forward strand.
GTTCAAGACCAGACTGAACAACAGTAAGACCCCATCTCTACTAAAAATAGAAAAATTAGCTGAATATGATGGCACACACGTATAGTCCCAGCTACTTGGGAGGCTGAGGCAGGAGGATTTCTTGAGCTCAGGAGTTTGAGGTTGTAGTGACCTATGATGATGCCATTGCACTCTACCTGGGGTGACAAAGTGAGACTTTGTCTTACAAAAAGAAAAGGAAAAAGAAAAAAAATACATTTTGTAAAGCTATAACTGCTATAGATAGTGATTCCTCTGATGGATCTGGGAAAAGTCAATTGGAACTTTCTGGAAAGGATTCACCATCCTAGTTGCCATTAAGAACATTTGCGATTCATTGGAGGAGGTCAAAATATCAACATTAACAGGAATTTGGAAGAAGATTCCAACCCTCATGGATAACTTTGAGGAGCACAAGACTTTAGTAGAGGAAGCAACTACAGATGTTGTAGAAATGGCAAGATAACTAGAATTAGAGGTGGAACCTAAAGATGTGACTGACGTGATGAAATCTCATGACAAAAGTTCAATGGATGAGGAGTTGCTTGTTATGGATGAGAAAAAGAAAGTGGTTTCTTGAGATGGAATCTAATCCTGGTGAAGATGCTGTGACCATTGTTGAAATGACACCAGAGGATTTCAAATGTTATATAAACTTAGTTGATAAAGCAGCAGTTGAGTTTGAGAGGATTGACTCAAATTTTGAAAGAAGTTCTACTGTGGATAAAATACTTTCAAACAACATTGCATGCTACAGAGAAATCTTTCATGAAAGGAAGAGTCAATTTTCTGAAGAAATTGCCACAGCTACCCCAAACTTCGGAAACCACCACCCTGATCAGTTAGCAGCCATCAACATCTAGGCAAAACCCTCCACCAGCAACAAGATTATGACTTGCTGAAAGCTCAGGTGATCTCTAGCATTTTTAGCTATCAAGTATTTTTAGTTAAGGTATGTACATTGTTCTTTTAGACATAATGCTATTGCACTCTTAATAGACTACAGTATAGTATAACCACAATTTTATATGCACTAGGAAACCAAAAAATTTGTTACTCACTTTATTGCCATAATCGCTTTATTGCAGTGGTCCAGAACTGAACCCACAATATCTCTGAAGTATGCCTGTACATTACATTAGGCAATGATATAATTATTGTGCCTTAAATTAAGTGGTAGCTGTTGCAAACTGGAATAACCACCCTCATACAATTGCAACTGCAGAATGTTTTATGACTTACAGAACACTTACTTGCTCAAAGCCTTGCCTCACATCAATCAGTCCAAAGACTTCACCCTGTTTCTAATATCCCCCTTCTAATAACCTCTGCATCTAAGCTATAAGCAACAAAATCCATGCATTTACTTCCCCTACTGAGACCCAATTTCAAAATTGTCTTTGTGGTGGTTTTTTTCTTGCAGAAGTAAGTCAATAAAGCTCACTCTACTATTATAACAGGTTTCTTTATTTATGGAGGAGCTTTTCACAATTTGGAGATTCAACAAGATTCAGCCGAGACCCTCATGCTTAGGCACTTATCTTTCAAGGACATTTGCACCTGTTCAGCTCAAGGTTCTTGGCACTTAGTGGAGAGAGGAGTCACATGTTCAATCTGAGCTCTAATTTTGTTGATGTTCAAGCGTGCTGAGTTTATTTTATTCTGGGAAAATTCCATTTCACCCATTGCAGTCTTTGTTATTCTAAACAGATTTGTCTTTGTGGTAGGCAGACTCTAAATGATCTCAACCTCAGTGTTCATGCCCTTGTGGAAGTCCTTCCCATTAAATGTGGGCTAGACATGGGGGCTTGATTCTAATTAACAGAATATGGCGAAGTGGTAAGCTGTTACTTCTAATGTTAGGTTTAAGAAGGATTATGGCATTTCTTGAGGTAGAGTTCTTTCTCACTCAGTTCTAAGTGAAGCCAGCTGCCATGTTATGAGCTGCCCTGCGGAGAGGCCCAGGTGGCAAGGAATTGATATCTCCTGCTAACAAACCAATGAGGGCCTGAGGCTATCCAGCAGCCCCATGACTGCACTTGGAAACATCCTTCTCCAGTTGAGCTTCGGGAAGACTGCAGCCTCAGCAGACAGTTCTGCTGCAACCTTGTGGGAGAACCTGAATCAGAGGCACTCTGCTAAGCTGCTCCTGGATTTCTGACCCACAAGAACGGTTAGAGTTTATTGTTTTAAGTTGCTGATTTGGGGGGTAATTTGTTACATATTAATAGGTAAATAATACAGATTTTGGTACCTGAAAGTGGAGTGCTGCCATACAAAAACCTAAAATATAGAAGTGGTTTTGGAACTGGAGAGTGGGCTTTGAAGAGAGTGTTCATGAAAGCTTAAAGTGCCTTGAACTCACTGTTAGTAGAAATATGGACTTTGAAGATACCAGGGAGATGGCAAGAGGAAATATTGGGAACTAGAGGGAAGGCAGGGGTTGGAGGGAGTTTCTTATTTTATAGCAGCAGGCATCTTGGCAACACTATTGCCTACAGTGTATCAGTGAAAGTAGACAATGTCCTTTATGAATTGAGTGGTCTAGCTAAAAATCTCTTAAGCAAAGTGTTGAAGGTTTGCCTGGTTTCTTCTTGCTGCTTATCATAAAATTGGA
>VBSM01002608.1:136461338-136489970 GCA_008086735.1 Cheirogaleus medius
GGCCCCGTTTAACAGTTTTTGATGTTTTCTTTCTCATAGGTTCTTAAAAATATTTCTAATTTGGAAGCTTAACAAGTAAACAAAATTGGTGAAATTTTAATTTTTAAAAAACCACCTGATAAAATGACTATGCTGCTTTTATAAAGCTTTAACTTGATTCTTTTTGATGCATTGATCTTCCATTTTATAAATTTTATTCTACTTGGGCAGCCTCTTCCTCTGTTAAGTGTGTTGGTGTACCGTCAGTTCAGAAATCTCTGCCAAATGGAATTTCTGAAGATTTGCTTCCCAAGTCTTCATTTCTGATTCACTTTTCATCTCTAGCTAATACAAATTTCCTGCTTGCTTCCTGCCATGGCTGTTTCTTGACACTTTGGTGTTGTTAAGGAAAAAAAAAAGTATTAACATTTCAATATAGGTGTAGATGTAAGAGTTTAAGAATCCTTTCACATAAACACTTTGGCAAGGTAATGAACAAGGAGTTGGAAAAAATAGTAACTGTGAGAAAAGTTAAATATATTGTCAAAGTAGGTCATTTTGTATTCTACTTAAAGTTCAAATAGGCCAGAGAATATTTTAATGCTGAATTAATCCTGTCCTATCCAATGCATACCAAATCCCCAGGGAAGCCTGATTATGTAGCTTGAGGGCACATGCTAAGAGGTCAATTGACTCCTTTCTCAGGTTATGATCATCATTAATGATAATGGACATTCTGTTCTAGGACTGAAGTAAGGGCATACCTTTTTAATGTCCGTTGATGCTATAGAACATAATAGAGACATTTATATGGGGGGATTTAGTAGCATCTCAGGGAAGGTGGTCAGAGAAGGTCAATTTAGCATGGCGACAGAAATAACATCCTACCATTCAAAGGTGTTTGGCTGGAGGGCAAGTCAGAAGGAAAATGTTTTGGCAGATAAAAGATTTGCCACTTTCATATTACTCCTTTGTGTACTTTCAATATATTCTTTTTCCATAGAAATGAGTTTTCTTTCTGTGTTTCTTCATCTGTCCCAAGTAGAAAGGTGAAGTGAAATACAAATTTCACAAAACCTACTGCTATAGGGTCAGTTAGGGGACAAGGTGGGGAACACAGACCCTTTGCCTTGAATGAGCGTGTTCTGCCCACTTCTGCCCAAGAGGATTTCTTATGGGTCCAGATGACCCAGAGCTGAGTGGGGTCAAATGATAACTGAGAGAATATTTGTGAAATCACTGAGCTGAGGAGAGAAAAAAAAAAAAAGAAAGCTGTAGCTAGCTGGGCAGTACACTGGAGTCTGGCACCTAGGGAAACTGGCCCATGTTTCAGCTGAGGGGAAGAAGCAAGGACATAAATGGCAAGAGAGTCTCAAAATCTTTTGACTTCAGAGTTTACCATTTTGAATGAGAGCATTTGTCTTTAATGAGAAAATCCGAGTCAAAATCATGGAGCAGTTGATATCCTAGTAAAGCTCTCTCTGTACACAAGAGATTGAGAAAGTAGAACAAAAAGTAAGACATGCAGCTGGTAAGATCAGGCAAATTGGGCTTAAACCATCAAGCAGGGCATTTCCACAGATTGTACAGGATGTTAGGATGTGGTATATAAGGAAAAGAAAACTCCCAATAATAGTGGCTAAAGCAGGTTAGAAGTTTATTTTTTTCACATCAATATCTGGGTTGACACTTCAAGATTTATACGGTATATTATGGAGATTGGGACCCAGGATTCTTCTGTCTTGTGATCTACATAATGTTATGATCATGTCATCTGTGATTCCAGCAGCAGAAAATATGAAGGGAACAAAATGAACACACAATATTTCTTAAAGAGTCTAAGATAATGCTACACAACATTGCTGCTCAACTCCCATTGGCTAGAACATAGTCATATGACAAAACCTAGCAAGATGTGGCTCTGGGAAATGTATTCTCATTCTGGGATACCATGTACACAATTTAAATGTGAGGGAAGCATTCTTTTATTGAGGAATAAAAAAAAAGATATCAGCAGACAATTAAGTCCAATACAGAGCTAACCTAGACCAAATGCATTGTAACCATATGACCTGGCAAATTATGCACTGAAACAATGTGAAATGATTCATTGTCTACACAGGCAGCAGTAAGCAGAATGTTTCAATTATTAGGGACTCTTAAAAAAGAATCGGAAATCACAGAGTAAAAACGATGGTAAGATAATTTGATTCAAAAATCAGAGAGCTACTGATATCCTACTGAAGTGCTTTTGGCAAACCAGCCTCCAACAGTCAAGCATCCAAGAGCTTCTTAACTGCTGTGGAACATTCTAGGACTTTGAAACAGAGGTCTAGTCCCCATAAGGTAATTTGTATGGAACACATAGCACAGTGGGAGAGACCTTGAACTTGTCCCTCATATGGTATTTAAACATGTATAAATCCAACTGGAAAACTTGGTTTTCCCTAAGGAGATCGAACTGGAGTAGGAGAAAATGAGACCTCTAAGAGAAAATTACCATGATTTAAGGAATCTGGCAAAATAGGCCAGTATTTTGGCAGCAGAGACTAGATGTCAAATAAAGCAATGGTTCCAAACATAGTGTGAAACACATCAGACAACTTTCCCATCTGCAGTGAGCCAGTACTTACTGGTTTCAGGGGAAGATCTCTGCACTCAGGAACCAATAGTTTACTTTTCTGAGTTCCCTGACAAAATTGGCCATAGGAAGTGCAAGGTGTTTGCCCTCTACAAAGGGAGAAGAGAACTAAAAATTAACAATGTGCAGAAGGTCAAAATTCCTGGCAGTGAAATGAACGAGAACCCGTTAGAAACAAAATCCCAGGTGATGAGAGCAGTGGATATCAGGAAAGCTGTGGAGCTGCATATGACACTTTCGAAAATCCCAATCATTCCTGGCAACCAGACTCTAAGAAAGAGACGTTTAGGAATGAGATCACTGGACAATTTCAGACTTCTGAATAATTGGACTCAAAGCAGTGGTATTTGGATAGTGCTTTAAATGTGACAAATTAATGTTCATGGTGGGAAACAACGGAAGTAATACAGATTAAAAAGAAATTAGGCAAAAAGCTGATCTATCAGAATTCAGGTGGGAGCAGTCAAGATGAGGGTGGTAAGCAAAGGCATTTGGAAATTGTAGACTACACTATTTAGGTCCCTAAATGAGTGCTAGAACAGTCTTCTCTGCCAGTGTCATCGTAGTGTTCTGTTCAATACACCACAGTACTCATTAACTGAGAAAGGAAATGAAATGGCTACGAAATGATCAAAAGACAGCTTAGCTCTAATTCCCTTAGAACACAAACCCATCTGTATATGTCACTGAGGCTACAGAATGGAAGTTCCTTACTTAGATTCACACTGGGAATTAGGCATATTTGGATGAGAGCAGTTAATGGTTTGGATCAAACAAAAATCTTGTGAGAAGGATGAATGACTAGATCATGAAAATATGCATTGAATCTCAGGAATAAGTTTCCTATGATAAGGAATAAGATTGATAAGAAATGTGATTGACAAAAATGACACCCCTTCCCCCAGAGAAATAAAGTTTGGGCATACAAGCTTGTTTTAAAAACAAGGACCATGGTTAGAAATGAAGAAGCTTGTTGAATATGTAGGAGCATAGTGACAGATTGTCTTGTAGCTGTAGCCCACTGAAAATTCTTTAAGGTTAAATTTTTTCTGTAAGCATTTTAATTTTGTCCTTTCTTTTGAATAGTATTTTTACTGGAATCACAATTCTAAGGTAGCTTTATTATTCAAGTTTTTAAAATTTTTCCTGTTGGGAAATCTGCTGTCATTCTGTTTGTTTTTCTTTCTTGGGTGATCTGTCCTTTTTCTCTGGCTTCCTTTAAGATGTTTTCTCTTCTGTTAATTTTAGTATCTATTTAGGCAGGTTCTATGAAGACTTATAGATTTATTACTTTTGTTGCAGGATAATTTATGCCATTACTTTAAAAATATTGCCACTAATATCTCCTTCCAGCATTCCAAGTATATGATTAATAGATTCAATCCGTCCTATATATCTCTTAGGTTCTTTTTTGTATTTATTTATCACTTTTCTCTTAGTGCTACATCCTGGATAATTTCTTAAGATATATATGCCAGTTTATTAATTTTGTCTTTAGCTATGTCTAATCTATGTATTAAATACATTTATTTCAAAAATTGCATATATTTAAGGTATGTAACATGATGTTATATGATACACATAGATAGTAAAATTATTACTACAGTGAAGAAAACTGACATACCCATCATCTCACATAGCTACCCATTTTGGTTTTATTTTTGTGGCAAGAGCAGCTAAAATCTATTCATTTAGCAGGAATCCCAAATACGGTACAATTTTATTAACTAGTCCTCATGTCGTACATTCAGTTTCTAGACTTGTTCATCCTATGTATCTGCTACATATCCTATTTTGTAACTGCTAACTTATGTCTCCCCAACCTACATATCCCACTTGTAACCTCTAAGTGTTATCTCCCCATTTGTTCCTCACTTCACCTCTGGTAACTGCTGTTTGCTGTTTTATTCTCTATCTCTGCATATTTGACTTTTTCTTTTCTGTTTTATTTTAATTTTTTTTTAGAGCCCACATATAAGTAAGACCATGCAATATTTTTCCTTCTGTGTTTAGTTTATTTCATGTAGCATAATGTCTTCAGTTTTATCCATGCTGCAGTAAATGACAGAATCTCCTTTTTATGGCTGAATAATATTCTATCACACACACACACACACATACAAACATACACGACAATTTCTTTATTCATCTGTTGATGCACACATAGATTGTTTCCATATCTTGGCTATTATGAATAATACTACAATGACTATGGGAGAGTAGATATCTTTATGAAGTGATGATTTCATTTCTGTTAGGTATATGCCCAGAAGAAAACTCCTAGAAGAGAATACAGGAAAAATGCTTCTTGACATTGGCCTTGGCAAGGATGTTTTGGATATCACATTGAAAGCTCAGTCTACAAAAGCAGACTAGGTCAAATTAACAAACCCCTTTGACTTGAAACAGTACAGGAAGCTGCCCCACACCACAATTAGCTCAAAGCTTATTATCCTAATAGAGTTGGAAGAGCATTGATAATAATGAGGGACTATAGAAATATAAGGTGGTATTTTTTTCATGACTGGTTGTCATTATTCAAAATGGACAAACCATACAATGCTACCATAAGACAAAATGGTACTTAATCCCTTTGTCTCCCATTTATGTCTTTTAACTGAGACATTTCTTTGAGCTTTTGTTTCTTCTATCAACTTTGCTTATATTTAAGCTATTAAAACAACAGTGACAAATTTATTCTACCATAAACTTTTTATAACAGTTTTTCTCCATTTCATAAAACTCATATTACTAGTAGGATACAAATTACCCAAACAGGCTGGATGGTGTTTCATAATGAAATGTGACCATAACACTGAGCTGGGATAATTTACATTTAGCAGTAACTCTGGTCCAAAAATTTCTACATGTGCCTGGTTTAAGCAATGTGTTAGCCAATAAACACTGACCACTTGGGTTGAGGCAAAGCAATGCCATACCCACTTATGAAACAGGTAAGGTAAGGTATGTGTAATTCAAATTGGTAGCTCACCAAAGCTGCAAAGCAATATTACATGTATAAGAGCTTGTTTTTAGCAACTAACTAGCAGACCTTATAATGCATGCCAGGTGTGGTACCCTCTGCTCTCCAATCCACCCAGTCATTAAAACATTGCTGAGAGCACATTTCTCTCCACTAGAATTTTCCTAGGGGTTCTATCCAGGTGCATGAAATAGTTAGGAGGACCACATATACATTTGCATTAAAATTAGATTCTAATTTGCATATCATTTACATACTCCTGCACAGACTGTGTCATCTATTCTTAGGCAGCTTTTAGTAAAACATTATTTATTGCTACCATTAAGGCTGACACTTTTTGATTCTTCTCCTTTACTTTCATCCTCATCCAATCTTTGACCCCAGAGTTTGACATCAAAGAAATACATAAAGATGGTGATGATGGAGAGAGAGAGAGAAAAATCTTTCTTGTGGGTTGTAGTGTGAAGAACACAAGGCATATTTCCAGGCAACTTTCATCTACAGATCCAAATTATACATTGCTTTTTTTTCTTTTCTTGGAAGAGGTAAAGTTGAGATCTCTTCTTGATGAAGAAAAAAGGTAAAAGAATATTAGTATTGTAAGCATATGAACTCAAAATACTTGGTGGAGTCATTTATTTAGCAAATATTTATTGAACCCTGTAATGGTCAAGGACTTTACTAGATATTGGACATAAAACAGTGAACAAAACATATTCTTTAAAAATACCTGTTCTTGTAGTTTTAAACAGGGTAGTCAGGAATGATATTTTTGAGATGTTTTATGTCAGTAAAGACCTAAAGGAGGTAAGGAAGAAAACCATCCTGACATCCAAGGGAACATTAGTGTATTTGGGAATTCCTGGAAGAACTTATTAAAATGCAAATTTCTAGGCTTATCTCCCAAAGATCTGATCTAGGAGGTCTGGGGTATAGTCCAGTTATCTAATTTTATTAATCATTCCAAGAAATTCTAATGTAGAAGGTCCTCATTTGTGAAACACTTATTAGGTGTTACATGGCACTTAAATCTACGATTTTTAGGGCTCATTAATTATTACAAGAGATTTTCATTGGATCTTGAGATATCTCATTTCTGAAAGTACTCTTGGAAAAAGGAACACATTTCAATGCACATAAAAGTAACTTAAAGTTTTTGGGAATAGATTTTGAATTTTTTTAATCTAATGTCTTATATATACCATGCCATGACATAGTATCAGTCCAAAAGAGATGGACTACAAGCCCAGTCTCAGTCTTAAACTGAGAAACTTCTTCATCCATCGAGGTCGACTATTTCAAATGAAACACTCTAGAAATATAAGTTTCTTTGTTCAGGTTCTGGTGCATACTTCTTTCATTCGTTATCTCATTCATGTAACAAATAAATGTTGCAATATTTCTAGATTTCAAGAAAACATGCTAGATGCCGATAAACCTAGATGAATCAGTTCAATTCCCTGGGGAAATAGAACATATATTTCTCTAATAAAGCTGTTTGAAAAGTGCTAAGGGAAGGATTTGTTCTACCAAAAGAAGTTGGAGAAGGGATTATAAGAAGTGATTGAGCTTGGCTTTGAAAAGTGAATAGAATATTACCAGATAAAGTTGTTCAGAGTGGAGGAGGACAGGGTTTGCGGGAGAAGTGGAGGAGGTCACAGAAAACACTCAAAGCAGATGTTCTAAATCACATGCACATTCAGAGAAAAGGGATTAGGTTTTTGGGCAAGGTATACCACGTGTGTCTTAGGTTAAGTTGTCATAACAAAATACCTTAGATGGTGGCATAAGTAACAGGAATTTTTCACAGTTCTGGAGGCTGGGGCATTGAAGATCATTGTGCAAGTTAATTGCCCTTTTGATGAGGGCTCTCTTCCTAGCTTGCAGTTGGCACCTTCTTGTGGTATCCTCACATGGAGGGGCTAACAATCTCTATCTTCTTGTCATTTATAAAGCCACTAATCCCATCATGGTGGCCCCACCCTCATGACCTCATCTAACCTTACCTCCTAAAGGCCTCATTTCCAAATACTATCACATTGGGTTTCAACATATGAATTGTGGGCACAATTTAGTCCATAGCAATTAATAAGCAAACTGGCTAGAATAGAGGTGAGACAGGTGGTAAAGGACTTTTTATGCCATTCTAAAAGAGTTTGAGCTTTATTATACAGACAAAAGGTGGTCACTGAATACCTGTTCTATTAGATATATTAGCTGTGTGACCTTGAGCAATTAATTCTCTATCCTTCAGTTTCCTAATGTGATAAATGTAGATGAATTAATATTACCTTTCACATTTGATTGCTGAGTCTATTCAATACTAAAAGACTGTCTTAGAAAACGTTGCCATTTATAGAGAAAGATACTCCTCCTCCCCATAAATTTGGTGGTGCCACTGAAAAAACAATGGGATTATCCCTTATCCAGCTATTGTCTAACATCTCATTTGACATTCACTTGAAAGATACAACCTTTATGCATTTGCCTTATATATTTAACTCCTGCATTATTTTAACCTTTTATCTTGGTAGAGCTTAAGTCTTAAATAGACTGAAAGCTGCATGAGGGAAGAGAAAGTTTAATACATTTATTACCTGTTATATCTACCCCTGTGTTGGGCACATTGTAAGCATGCAATAAATATTTGTGAAGAATACTTTCTTGGAGCAAATCTTATATATCAAATTATAAATTTATAATTTATGAAGTTATTGGAATTGCATGTGCTATATGTTTCCCATTTCTTCCCAGACATTACTGTCCTTTTCTGCCCTGCTCTAAGTCTCTGATGCTGACTTTCCTGGCTTATATAACCCATATTCCTTTATCCACTGGCTTTTTAGGTATGTTTGCCCAGTGGGAGGTACCAGAAGGATATTGAGAATAAAATGATCAGGTTTGAGATATTGAGAATAAAAAGATTAGGGTTTTTTTTTATTTGTTCTTGTTCCCCATGGTTCTGGCGGAGGCTGAGTCCTTTCCTGACAGCAGCTCCTGTCCGGCAGCCCCCTTTAAATTCTCAGCTATGAACTCAGCTCTGATAACATTTTCTCCCTTACATGGGTTCAACAGCTTCCCACTGTTGCTAATCCCTAGGTCATCAATGTGGCTTTTTGATTCCCTTAATCCTGCTTTTTAACATTTATCTCACTTCTAGACTATCCTTTTTTTTTTTTAAAGTACAGTCTCCTATGATTTGTCAAGTAAAAATATTGTTAATTAAAAAACTTTCTTCAATTTTCCCAAATACTTCTTGACTAAGGGAAAAAAGAATCTGTGGGAACTCTTGTAATGTAGGCTTAGAATTCACTTCTTTCATGGGTGGGATGTGTTGGGAATGTTACAAACTCCTGGCTGGGCTGGACGCCTTTGCACCTGCGGGTCCTGGGCCTCGGCGGTTTGGACGTTTCTGAGGCCTATTTGACTATAGCACCCTTTTTGCTCGCTAATGTCAGGCATTTGGCATATGGAGAGAAGTATGCTTTAGGGAAAAGGTGGTAGAAAAAGGAATGTAGCAAGAGTGTCTCAAATATTCCAGCTGAGAGTGCCATGTACTTCTTGCTAGGATCTCAATGTGATTTACCATAGGATTCTTTTAAAATCTAAAATCATATGCCCTCATTCATTATGATTAAAGATACATATATTTTGAATAAGGAGCCAAATCTTCAATGTAGTGCAACCCTGGACTCGAGTAAGACAGTGTTTAGCACACTAACCAGTCTTGGTTCAATTTATCCTCACTGTTGCAACTTTTCTCTTCAAATTCTCACCTCTCCATTTACTTACGGAACACAGGTAAACACATGTGTTTTCCTGGAGCAAAACCTGGTTTTATTTCAACCACAATTACAAGTCTCCAGAAAAGCCTAAGAAAATGGTGTGAGGAAGGAAAAGTGGAACTTACTAAATTTTATTAATTCCATAGCACAATTTATCTTAGGCTCAGGGCTCATCATAATATTCATGATTTCACTAGAAAATCATTACAGCCCCAAATCTCATCTTTAATGTCACATTGAACCATCTAACAATTATCTATGGGTTTATTTTGAGAGCCAGTTCATTTCTTTAGGCAGTAGTGTCTTAATTGCATGCTACGTTGAAAGCACCCGGTAATTAGTTTACATGAGATGCCTCATATAACGTGCATTTTCTCTCCTAGTTACTCCATCATTCAGGGCCCAGTACAAGTTCTATCTGTTCCCTGAAGATTTCCCAAACTACTTCTGTGTATATTGATTTTTCTCTTCTCTGGGTTTTCAGTGAATAATTTACTACATGGTTGATATACTATCTCTCTATATCTAATTTTTTCCCAAATACAATAAAATTGAGTGTTTATTGAACAAAAATTATGCTAGCTCTTGTGAAGAATAAAATTAATAGAAGAAATTATTCCTGCTCTTAAAGGGCTATGATCTCTTTGACAGAGAAGATAAAATGAACATGAGAAATTAAGATTTAAAGACTTAAAACATTTGCAAGAAAAGGAAGTCATAATGTAGGGTATGACAAACTGCCACATGAATGATCCAGACAAACGCTATCTGGTAAATTGGGACGATGGAGAGCAGAGAGCAGTGGAGACTGGATAACAAGGGACATTTTATAAAGGAGATGAAATTTGAGTTTGTCTATATCTTACCCACTTTTAAAGATCAGAGAATGCAGGCAGGATGTTTCTTCAAGCTTCGTTTGGTAATGTCTCAATGGCCTTCACCAAGACTACAGGGTCCTTGATTTCTAAAGGCAAAGACAAGATGTTTAATAATATAGCATTATGCATATTAGGTATCAATAAATGTTTCCTCCTCTTCTCCTCCAATCTTAACAAACATCTGACGACTTACTAGGCACCTGGTATCCAATGCAAAAGCTATTCCACTAATAAAAGTTTTATGAATCATGATTTCATTTCTAAAATTCTTTGGTTTATAAAAATTTTTTAAATATTAAAACCTACTAGTAAAATGTGATATAAATTAATTTACTGACTAGAACTTAACCACCCTCAGAAAATTTCACCTCTAAATAGCATTTTGTATTAATTACTGGGAGAGAATTCTCTATCTCTATTGAATATAATGGATGCACCTATATCAAATAAGGAGTCATGACTCTTTATGTGTATAAAAGTTGTAAAAAAAAAAAAAATCTCCTTCTTTATCTACCTTCACTTACCTGTCCCAGTTCTTGAAATAATACAATTAAAGTTTCTTTTCTTTGGGTCCTGAATTAATCTAATTTAGAAATCATAAAGTCTATTTTTTATCATTTTCGGTTTTCTTGTCTACTAAAATACAGAAAACTTCTTAAAGGCATAGAAGCTGTTCTTTCCGAATCAATAGTTGATTCATTTTTTTTTCTCACTGTCTGTCTTTCCCTCCCCCATTCTCCTCTATCTTACTAGTAAAGGGCAATGACAAGATGATTTTTTTCTCTAAAAGCATCTCTTTTCAGATAGTTCAACTGTTAAAATACTTTCCTATTTTCTCCTACTCTTCGTGTCTTTAGGCCAAAAATCTCATAATTCTATGATAATTAGAGAAAAGTCTGGGATAATCGCATAATGGTTTTTGTGCTACTTGATCAGTGCTTAAGTAATGTCCCTGTTTCACTTCTCCCCGAAGAGACAAAAACATCTGTGTTTTGTTCTTTTCCAGTTAATTTTATACATAACAGCTCGGACACACATAAGAAGAAAGAAACAGGCATTAAGCACATGGTTAATCTGATAGCTTTCCCTGAACTTCTTATCCTGAGAAAACAAAGGAAAATGACTTGCAGGTTGGGCAAAGGAGCCAGCGCAAAGACATGTGCCAAGTTCAAGTTGAGAGAAGTCTTATCCTCTCATTGCTCTCCTGCACTCTGGTATCTCTTATAGTTCTGTGAGCATGACTTCCTCCCCATGATTATGGAGGGAAAAGCTGAGCCTGAAATTTCCCTGCAGTTACTAAATAGGATTATTTCTCCTCTAACCTCCTCTGACTTATCATTTGAATCTTTTTCCTTTCTATGTTTTTACATTCCTTCCCTTTCCTCAAGCACACACACACCTACCACCCTACCTTTCCTGGGGACTAGAAAAATTGTCTATAAGATATAGGATGAAGTTTATTATCAAACAAAAAATATAGAATAGTGTAAAAACCTATGTCCTAGGCGTCAAAAGACTTCATTTCAATTTCAGATTTACCACTAACTAAAAATATTGGCAGAGTCACGAACCTTTTCATTTTGGAGTTGCAGTTATAAATACTTGTCCTACTTCCTGAGGTTGTTTGAGGTTTGGTTGAAGAATCTGTTTATCTGAGTATTTAGAAATGTTTTTAAAAACCACACACTTGTGATGTTAATTATTATAGAAATGAATCCAAATATCTTAAGAGTAACAATTTACTTAATATTTTAAAGTCTTTTTTTATTTTGCATCATGGAAAAGGTCACTGTCTGAAGTACAGAATAAGCACACACCACAGCTGAGAAAATAAATGATGGGTACTTGTAGAACTACAATGGGAAAATGTGAAGTTTCTCTATGATTTACAAAGCCTGTTGTGATTTGTTTCTCTAACTTTTACTTTCATCCATTGAACCAAAAATCATTAAATCTTTCAATGTACACATCTTTAAGGCCAAGTAAAAAAAAAAGTAAGACATGTTACTGCCATTCAGAGTTTTCAATGTTGACAGGATGACACGTCTACACAAAAACAAAATTGTAGGAAGGTATGTGGTCTTTCCAAAACATGTGTGACAGAACACTGTTGTGCCACAAAATTAGATTGTTGATATCCATATTCTGTATTCTAAAATCAATATACCATTTTCTCTAAAATTATATGGAAGTAAGGAGCTTCCATTTCAAACTTATGGCCGAAGCCCAAGCGTTTTTCTCCCTTTCCTACGTAAGACCCTAATAAAATGAGAGCGTATTAATAATTCCATAGACATAAACATAATAGGGCACCATAAAAGGAAATGATATTTTAATGTACCTTTGGCAGATAGATAGAAAATATTGAGTCTGTTACCAGATTCAATAAAGTGATACATTTGTATACAAAATATGTGAATCTACCAACCAGGTAGAACCCCAGAGTAATCTTAAATCCAGAATGAATGGGTAGCATTGGACGCAGAAGGGAAAAGATATTGGGATATGCAGTGAGAGGGTAGTAATTTAATGTCTGTATATAGAACAGCTACACCCACTGCCCTTCGTTTAATGTTTTCCTTCCCTATCCAGCCCATCCTTGCACATGAAAAATAGCCCAGCCATGTACAGTAGTCAAAACCTGCTTTATGCAATTTGCCTGTTTTCTGAGCTTGGAAGGCACATGATAAATTTGAAACTTTTAGAAGAGGCAGCCATGAGGAACTAGAAAAGGAAAAGATTGAAGAAAAAAAAAAAACAGATCATGATATTTTAGTGTAGAAATAGAAACATCTCAGATATTTTAGTCCCCAGCAGTGTGGCTGAGAGTTTTTGCAATGCTTTCCTATGCCTCTTACTTTGTTCTCATGGTGCTTTCATCTACTGGGAAAAGAAACCTGAGATTCAGTAAAAAGTGAGTGATTTGCTGAAGGTCAAGTGGTTGGTAAGCAGAACATTCTGGGTTAGAACCCATGCTTTATGGATGATATGTACATCCTCAGACCCCTCACTTACTACTCATACACTCTTGAGCAAGTTACTTCTCTCTAAGCTTCCTTTTCTTAACTCTAAATGGAAATGATAATATCAACCATCTCATGGAGTTGTTAGAAGATTTAAGTAAAACGATGTATATGAAACATTTAGCGCACTAGCTGACACTTAGAAAGCTGTCATACATTAATCATTATTAGCTATCTATACGGTGTTCTGTATACCAAAACACTGGATCAGAGCTGCCAACTCTAGCTTAGAGTAAATAATTTTTTTCTTTCAAAACAATATGATAAAGATTTTTAAATTTGCAAAAATATTTTCCCCAAATATATCAAAATATAAACCAGGATATTTTGACTGTTAAACTTCTTTGGTTACTTATCTTATACACACACACACACACACACACACATATACTCATATCCAATTTGTTTAAATGTGTGTATGTAGATTAGAGTTAAGCAAACTGGATAGACGAGGCATACAAACAGGGAAAAAGAATTTTATTCTGGGACATTGTTGTACCCTAGTCACTGAAGAAACAGCCATTTAATACTTTCTGTGGCTCTTTTCCTTAATGGAGGCTATAGGATGAAAATTATAGCAAAGCTTGCAAAGACAATATAGATATGTCAAAGAACAGTAGAGTTATCTGGAGCAGGTTTTTAAGAATACTATGTATTTCCTATATAGATTTCTGTACTTTTAACATCTGTAAGGGATTTAAAAGTAACAAAAGAACTTATATTTCAAAACACCTGAGATAATTCAGAGACAAACATTTTAAAGAACATATGCTATTATTTTAGAAACTTTAGACATAACTAGCAGCCCCCACATGACAATATTAGAAATTGTTTCTCTTCTGGGCATAAAGTTTAAAGTGTAGTTCCAGGGGAAAGAAGATAATCAAAGCTGGTCTCAGTGTTGTGGGAAAGATACAGAGAGAATGGCTGAATCTCTGTTGGGATGGAGATATCTGACCAATAGCCAAGATACTGAGTGCTACCTCCCGTCCTCTCACAGCTACCTAAAAATGCCACTGAGAGCAATGGGTATAGCAAAAGGCAAGGACAGTGCAAAGTCTTTGCTCTTTCTTACCAGTATGCTCATATCCTTAACCCTGTGCATTCCCTGGGTTAGGATGCCGGCTTCATTTCATATAAGAAAAAACCATGCCAAGGAAAGAAATTTACTTCTCCTTAAACCCTAGAAAGGATCTCACTGAAGCCAGAAAACCCCAGAATTTTTATGGCCAAGCTAGTTTCTAGGTAGAATCAAGGCCAGTCATGGTGTCTCAGGCCTATGATCTCAGCACTTTGGGAGGTCCAGGTGGGAGGATCACTTGAGGCCAGGAGTTTGAGACTAGCCTGGGCAATATAGCAAGAACCCGTCTCTATAAAAAGTTAAAAAAAATTAGCTGAGTGAGGTGGGGTGCATGCAGCCTCCTAGTTACTCAGGAGGCTGAGGTGAGACGATTGCTTGAGCCCAGGAGTTTGAGGGTGTAGTAAGCTATGATTGTACTACTGCACTCCAGCCTGGGCAACAGAGCAGGACCCCATCTCACAAAAAAACAAAAAACAAACAAACAAAAAAGGTTCAAACCCTGTCCTCCTTATCCTTCTTATCTTAGCCAGGAGAGTAAGTAAAAAATACTGGGAAACCCTAAATGTGGTGGTTGTGGTGTTTAGTCTAACAATGTCTTTGGTCTTCAAATTCAGCATTTCCTAGCCTCAATTCTCAAAACTTCTCTTTTCTAGAGGGCAGGGGCTGGGATAGGGAGCAAAGCCCAACACAAACAATAAATAGGACAAGATCAAGGAGCAGCTTCTTTATTTTATCAGTATCTTCTTTGTTTTATCAGTATCTTCTACTCCACAAGAGTGGTATATGGGGCCACTACAAAAGTTTAGGTTGCTGAATGTCTTAGTCCATTTGGGCTGCTATAAGAATACTGACTAAGTGGCTTATAAGCAACAGAAATTTATTTCTAACAGTACTGATGGCTGGCAAATCCAAGATCAAGGCACCATTAGATTTGGTGTCTGATGAAGGCCTTCTTCTTGGTTCCTAGATGGTAACTTCTCCCTGTGTGCTCACATGATGAAAGGGCAAGGCAGCTCTGTGAGATCTCCTTTATAAGGGCACAAATCCCATTCACAAGGGCACCACTCTCATGACCTGATTACCTCCCAAAGGCCCCAACTTTAATAATAGCATCACAAATTGAAGGTTAGAATTTCAACGTTGGAATTTGAGGAGGGGGCATAAACATTCATAGCAGTGAGATTTTATATACAGCTGTATGAGTAAACAGTGGTCTTATTGGCCAGCTTTTCCATCTTTCATGACTTTAACATTTACCTTTCAATCTTTTTAATTTCCTTTTATCAAGTTCCTATTTTACAAATTCACAAAAACTATACTATTTATTTAAAATTCTTTCTCTCATATCTTAAGAGTAGCCAATAAAATAAGAATTACTCAGCAACAAATAGGAGGCAACATATATATATTTACCTGAATAAAATATTTTAGGTGAGAAAATGGCCTTTTTGCATTTTTTTCTGTTAGCAAATAAGGAATTTCTGCCTTTATCCTTAGCATCAACTATTGGTCATGATTGCTGTTCAATATTGTTTTTCTTCTAGTCTGCACTAAAGCCACATGGTAAGCACCTATTCTTAAATAGGTCAGTCACATTCGTCTCCAATTAGGGGTCAGGATTTTTTGATCTATTTCTTTTAATTTCAGATAAAATGGCAGAAGAAATATTTTCTTGCCCACTGGAAAGCCCAGAAGCTAGAATTTGATATTCCTACTTATCATTTTCTGTGGGTGGCTACAGAGAGTTAATTATCAGGCTTAAACAAAATAATCATGATGTGGGAGCTTATTTGGGAACCAGGTCAAACACTTTAATGATATATTATTTTTGTTCTCAATTTTATAACAACATTTGTAAAAAAAAAAAAAATTATTAGGTATAGTTACATATAACTTTACTTATTAAGCCAGTTAAAAATTTTAAGCATATTCAAATATGTAAGCCCAGAAATTTAGATGCATAGTGAGACCAGGGACATGTTCTCCCTAGTGGGAATAATGTAAATGCAAAGTTAGATTGGAAAACTTAAGCGCCTTTGCTCTCTAACTCACCTGTCAAATCAAAAATCAAATCAACATTTATAGGTTGCCTGCTGGGCCCTATATATTTTCTGGGAGTTTTGTATTATGCAGTCACATAATTTTGTATTGGGCTTTGCACATTGTCTCTGCATGTTTTTAGTTTAAACCCTCCTATGCTAATTTTGAATTGAAATCTAAGTGCTAAATGACACATAAAATAGAGTATAAAGAAAATATTTAGTTTAGAATCATTTTAGCATTTTTAAAAAAAAACCCATTAATGGGTCATTCAATAACTACTTACTTACTAAATGGTATGCACTGTGGTAGACACTAAGGTTAGAGAAGAAAGACAAGTTTCTTGTGGAAAAAGTAAAATTTACTTCTAGCTAATCAATAAGGTGGGTGAGCACAAAGTTGCCAATCAATGACAGTCATTTTGTGCAATCTGTCTTAACAACACACCACCAGCAAAAATACTATTCTTAAAGTGAAACTTTAGCCAACTGACTGATATACTTCTTTCAATTAATTTGAGTGGAAGAATTTTGTGTTAATAGTAACTCTTAAGTTTGTTGGAGAATAGGGTTTACAATCTTTGTGCTATAGATTGATAAGCTGATGTGCAAAAGGGTTGAATGACTAACCCCTCAGTTATTGCTGTGTAAATAAAGCTTATCTAACCTCCAGTTATGAGGACTTTATAAGCCATTAATACAGTGGCTTTACAATTTTGTGACTCACACTAAGGTAAACACACATGCATATATTGAAACAAAATACTCATGAGTAAAAATTCATATTTAGCACATACAATATGATCTAGCATTTTCTATCTTGTTCTATTTCATTTTTTTAAATGATGTTTGTGACCCACTACATATATTTCACAACTCAATAACAGTTTTTAATTTGTTGAATAAAAAAGAGATAACTATGTTTAAGTTCATGTTGGTGGGAAAGTAAATGTGGAAGTTTCTTTCTGTGTGTATATTTTACTGTGGTTTTATTAAAAAACAAATTACCAATTTCTTAGAATGTGTATAATGTTTCACAAGTGATTGTACATAATCCTAATTCTTTCCTATGATAGTTTGCTTAAGACATGCAAAATTTGTTCTTACTTTGAATTTATTAAGCACCTATTTCAGTGTTTCTCATCAACTCTCTTAGAAAAAAATGATTTTCATGGCATATTTTTATTTTCTTCATAGTTATTTTCTTAGAATCTAGCACATTGCCTGGTGTTAAAAAGTGAGTTGAATAAATGAAAGAGTGAATAAATTCTAAGTTCTGCTTCACCATGTTTTATTGGATGAACTGCACAATAAATCTGTCTTTGAAGGACAACAGGACTGGGATAAATGGAGAGAAAATGTGGGCTTAGACGTAAGAAGGACAAGAGCCATACACACAGGCAGGGCAGTGAGGTGGGTCCTAGAACTGAAATTCAATCTAGAGATTGGATGAAAGAATAGAACATAATAAAAATATTTGGGAAAGACAAAAATAGGTAATGGTAAGGAAGGAAAATGGAGCAAGAGAAGAGAGAGAAAATTAAACCTCGATATGTTGCCTGTTTTTGAAAGGCTTAGTTCTGATTTCCCATATTTAAAACTCCAGCCTGCCTATAGGCATTTGGTGGCTATATGATGAAGCAGCCCCATCCGTACAATGGGGTTATTGAGCTATTATCGCTAGAGCTAGCAGAGTAACATCTGCTGATACGGAAAAAGTTTTGGAGAATATGGATTTCATGTATTTAAAGTCAGTTTTTAAAGATGCATTCTTTAATCATCGAAAATAGGTCAACCTCAAATAAGATCAGCACCTTAAATGTGTTTCTTTTATGGCACTTAATCAAAATTTATAATTATTTTGTTTCATTTCTCAATTTTTTTCCTGTCACCCCATTAGATGGTAAGCTCCATGAGGTTAAAAATTTGTTATATTCATTATGATTAATTCTGAGGAATTACGTATATGCTTACAACATAGTAGTTGCACAATATTTAAAAAAATGAATGAAATGGGGACACACACACACAAGAAATGGGGGGGGGCTAAGCATACATAACATTGCGCGCAAGCCCTTTGTTTTGAGTTCAGTTGGAAATCGAACATTGTCCCACTGAACAAACACAACAGGAATTTTGATAAGTGATTAAAGCAAGCCAGGACACATTGTCTACTGTAATATTAGCTGAATAGCTTAAGGAGCTGCCAGCAAATCCATTATGCTTATCTGTCATAAAGAAGAGGAAAAAAATTGCTTCAGGCTGAATTGTTTCTTATAAACTATCTGGAAAAGGAATGGTCTTTCCAATTAACAACTGTACAGCAATTTTGAAAAATTTTATAAATTCAACATGTGATATATATGTCCCTGATTCTTTCTATTCTGCTTCCAGTAAAGAGCTTTGCTCTGTTTTATGTAAAAATCCTTATTCCTTGAACATTTTTTGATGATGTATGTAGTCTTGCTATTTAATATTGTAATTAATATTAGAAAACTTCAGCTGAAAGCATTGTAACAGAAGTAAAACACAATGCTTTGGAGTTAAGTATAATAGACTAGGTTTGAATCCCAGCTGTGTGATTTCATGCAAGTTATTATCCTCTCTGAATTTCAGTTTCTTCTTTAAATAAATGGAAGTCATAAAGATATGGTAGCATCCTTATGAGGACAAATAGCATACATAAAATGTTGGGCACAAAGGATGAAACAAGTCTAAGAGAAGGCATAAAAGTCTTAAATTTTAATTTCATTGTTTTTAATTATAAAGCAAGAGAGAGTGTGGAAGAGGAGCAGAGAATTAGTATTTTTGAGCACTTCTAGTAACAGGCATGTTGAAGTTATTTCATTTAATTCTTCAAAGACAGCTTGTCTCCCATTTTTGTTTTTCTTTACTTCTAGAATTCCTATTAGACCTACATTTCATTTCCTCCTTCTATCTATGTTCTCTGTCAACATACATGTCTATTAATCTTTCTTTTAAATACTTCAAAATCTCTTCATCTTATGTGCTCTTTTTTTTTAAGATGGAACTCTGGTTAAAAAATTGGCTCTTTAGTTGTTACTAATCTGCTTATTTCCTCTAATGAGTTTTAAACATCATTTATTTCTATAATTTTTTTGTAGTTTTACAATTTGCCTTACATTTAGACTCTTTTTTTAGAGCAAATCATTTAAAATATTTTGTAACATTTCAAAATCAGTTGCTCTCTTATTCAAATTTATTAGTGTGTTAATTCTCTTCTTATATTTGCTTTTTTGGTTTTATGATCAGTTGCTTCTGTTCATGTTTTGCAATGTTTGAGTTTGGATTTGGTTTTATCCATGCTTTTTTCCTGAAGGAATCTCATGTGGCTTAGAGTGTTGAAACGGCCCCACCCATGTGAAATTGTGTTTATATGTTGTATATTAGTTTTGCATTTCTGACACCAAGAGATGAGTATAAATTTGAAGTTTTAAATTTTCCAAGGTGTGATCTTTTTTAAAAAAAAATTTGTTATGGGAGGCTTTTTTTTTTTTAAACAGAGTTCAGGAAGCTAAAAATCCCTTGTTGTAGCATTCTCCTGATGTGTGGATCGCATGTACCCTGAGATTGCTGCTTTAAAAGGATAAGATAACACAATTGTGCTGGCGATAACCATATCCGAGTATAATAATCCCCATCCCAACACTTCAGTGGGATACATGAGGCTTCTGTATATTTATCAATTGCCTATGTTGTATAAATCACTAAATCTCCCCATGAATAAAATGGTAGTATACAGGGCTTTCAGATACCTAAAATTTACTAAATCTTCTAAGATTAATTGACTCAGAAGTTTAGGGATCATTTTACTTCAATTCTTATAACAATTTGTGTTAATGTGAAAAACCATATTGTGAATGAATCAAAATGACCTGGTTTGTGATCATTCTTAAACAGACTTTTATTATTCAAGATGTGATGGTTATTTGGGAGCAAAATGTTACCTCCTAAAGAAACAGTTGAGCAGTGTTTCTGACTAATCAAGTTTTATTTAATTTGGTCCATTTTTTCAGCCTTTAATATCAGTACTTGAATTATGGATTATAGAATCTTAACCCCAAATGATTAATCTAAATTAAGGTGCTATTTTTGATGTTGTTCTGCCAAATGTCTTTCTTTTTAGGAAACTTAAATGTAAGAACATTTTTCCAGATAGGAGAAAAATTTTGATGTACCTACACCTAAAAGAGTAAAAGCCCAGAGAACATAAACACTCAAAGATAAGCAATACCGTAACAAACCAGAAATCTTAGGCTTTTAGCTATATTACTGTTAAATTCTGCAGAAGGAAAAATTAGAATTCTTTCCCCTTTGCTTACATTTAGTTATAAATTGGATTCTTTGTTCCTATAAGCAAAGTTTTCTATCATGATTAAAGTTATCAAGCAACTTACCAGGTGTCTATATTTGCCCCAAACTTACTCAACACTGAGGAATTTAACACAGATTATACATTTTGTGCGCTAATAAGCATAAAATAGAAACTCTAAGAGAAGAGAATAGAAACTTTTAGACTTTAGTCTAAAAAACATTTGACTAAAAGAGAAGCAAATTCATAAAACTGAAAAGCAGATATTAATATTAATAGGAGTTTGAACTTAACTATTACAAATTCAGTTGAGGAAAGAATAAAAGTGTGGTCTGCAGGCATATAATGAAGAAGAGAAAAACTAAAAATTCCTTCCATATCTATGTCCACAATCATTTAGCTTTGATATCAAAATTAAAGTTTTTCTATTGAAATAATAAAAACAACATACAATTGCAATGCTGTTATAAAGAGATAATTACTAATATTAACATGCTGTCAGAGCTGATGTGAATATAATTGGTATAGTCATTTTGGAGGATACTTGGCAGTGCTTGATGAAACTAAATATGTGTATTCCCCAGAACCCTGCAATTCCACTTCTAGGTGTTCATACTTCACAAAGTTCATACTCTCACAAAGCAGTGCAAAGAAATGTAAAGAACATTTATTGCTAGGATTATAAGCCAACCTGGTTGTCATTCTAGGGAAAATGTGAAGTAAAATGTGATAAATATCTAAGACAAAATACTATGCAGAAGTGAAAAAAATTAACTGAATATACTTATGCAACTTGGGTGGGTCTCCAAATTATTGTTACATGTATTTTATTTCATGCAATAAAGTATTAGGTCATTAAATATGAAATGTCCAATTTAGAATCAAAAGGTTAATTTATTATATCTCAAACAAGAAGCAATACGATTATATACCTAAACTATCGACACAGTTTTGCCATCTTAACAGTAGGTTGTGTATGCCAGCAGCTAAGAAGCCTGAAGAGTGAGTGCCAATGAAATCACAAAAGGTGTTTTCCACAACTTTTTGAGAATTGAATATTTTTCCTTGCAAGAAGTGGTCCCAAGCCTGGAAGGAGTGGTAGTCAGTTGGAGCTAGGTCTGGTGAAAATGGTGGATGACAGAGAGTTTCCAAGTCCAGCCTCTGTAGTTTGAGCACCATTGTTTGTGCTACAGACTGTCCAGCATTGTCTTTCAAGAGGATTGGTTTGTTTCAATTGGCCAATCTTGGCTGCTTAATTGCAAGCATTCTCATTTCATCCAATTGGTTGCAGTAGACATCTGCAATATTCAGTCGGCCAGGTTTCATGAAGCTGTAGTGGATAATACCAGGGCCAGACCACCAAACAGACAACACTAGCTTTTTTGGATGAATATTCAGTTTTGGACTGTGCTTTGGCACTTCATCTTTATCCAATCATTGTGCTGAATGCTTGCGATTGTCAAAAAGGATCCATTTTTCATCACATGTAACAATACAGTGTAGAAATAGTTTGCCTTTATATCATGGCAGCAAAGAAAGGCAAGCTTCAAGCCAGTTTCTCTTCTGATGCTCGTATAATTCATGTGATATCCATCTATCCAGCTTCTTTACTGTGCTGACTTGTTTCCAGTGGTCCAATATTGTTGGAATAGTAACATCCAATTTTGGTGCTAATTCACGTGTAGGTTGAGATGGATTTGTTTTCACTACAGCTTTCAGCTCATCATTATCCACGTTGGTCTCAGGTAGCCCATGTGGTTCATATTCAACATTAAAATAACCAGAATGGAACTTCCCAAACCATCGATGTACTGTGCATTCATTAGCCACAACCTTCCATATACTTCACCAATATTTTGAGCTGTCTGCACTGTGTGTGTTCCATGATGGAACTCATATTCGAAAATAACTCAAATGTTTGCCTTATCCATGGTTTCACAAAAATTGCTCTAAAAAAATTTTGAAAGATAATCACAAGCCAAACTATGCATTTGAAAGAATGAGGACATACCTTCACAATAAAAATAAAACAAAAAGTGTCAAAGTGAAATGTCATATATATCAACTGTCAAACTTTGTACTTAAGGATATCAGACATTTCATAATTAATAACCTTATAAGAAAGAGATATATCACAAGTAAATATAAAATTATAAACATACATAAATCAGTGTCATATCTTATTTAAACACATGCATGCAAATAAGCATGTAAACATTGGAAATAAATACATTAAAGGGAAAAACTCATGATAAACAACATTTAGAATGGGAAGAGAAAGAAAAATGATGTAAAGAAATAGAAAGGCTCATGAAGACATAGATAGGAAGGCTAATAAGTAACTATTCTGGGGCCTTACACAAACTGAAAACAATAGCATGCAGCAAATTGAGAAGAATAAGACAATTACATATAACATTAATAAATATGTTAGACAACTCATCAAAATTAAGGGTTCTAGTCTATTCATTTATAGGATAAATACTGAGTAAATGTAAAATAAGCTAAAATGTATGTAAATTTATGTATGTACTTATTTTTAAATTTTCTATGGGTTCTACAGCTTATGAAAAATACAGGTGCTACATCTATAGTCATGAAGGGGAAGGGAGATGGGGAGGAACACTTATTTGGATAATTTTCATTAAAAGACAGCAAGATTTTAATAAGGAATCAAACCCATTATGTAGCCAAATATATTTTACACCAAAATGAATGACAACAAAGAGACTTTCATAAATTTGGGGAAGTATTGCTTTTTACCTTAAAAATAACCAAATGAAAATTTGTATACTTAGCCATGTATCCTCAGTAAAACTTTGCATATACACTGTTTAGCAGTGAGCATCCAGCCCCTGGAGAACATCAAGATAAAAATAATTGGAGGTGCTTTAAGCCTGTGAGTGCTCCTCCAAAATCCTAGTTGTTCTACATCGTTTTTTATTCATAAGTTTCTTCATTCTTAGTTCTTTAGCTTTTGATGATTTTTGATAAAAACAATATTTTTCACCCCTGGGAGCAGAACTTTTAATTGATTAGGATACTTAATTTTATAGCATTAACAAAAGCCAGAAAAAAATTAGAATAAAGTTTCAGAATGAAGTTTCAATAGTCAGAAAATCACAAAATTCATTGTCCTCTTCAAAGGGAAAAAGTAAAAGTAAAGAAGGAAGGCAAATGTAGAGAGAACGTGAATGAAAAGCTTGGATGCTTCAGAAATGTCAAGTGATTTTCACTTTAATTTTGAGGCCAAATTATTTTAAGTAGTTTCCTTAGAAATTTTTATCATCTTAGAGAACAAGGAAAAAGAGAAACTATGGTTTACAAATCTCTTACTCCTTTGGCAGAACTAGAAATAGAAGCAGAACAGAAGAATAAAGTTTTTCTTTAATTTGGAATTTGGAAAGCATTCAATATGCTCTATGGTAATTTCATTTAAAAGAACACTTGTGTTTAGGATATATTAATTTTAAAATTTAATGAGCTGAGGTCATATTGGTTATGGGAAAATAGTTATGTCAAAGATACATTAAGGGAGAGGACTATCTTTAAAATCTTCCCTTCCGATGCTGCATCATTCCTGGCAAGGCAACCATGCTGGCCTGTGCAACTCTCCCCTCTTTTTCTCTTCATATCAAAGTGCTTAAAACCAGTCACCCATTCTGCAGCATACAATTAAACCTGATTATCCACCTGCCTCCAAGAGATAGTCAAGAGTCCAGACTAATCTTATCATGCCTTCCAGATATTTTAACTCCCTTAACTCTGAAAGAGCACAATTTGAGGATAATAATTCATTACTTTAACTCCACATAGCTTTGTACAACCTGCTTTGACATGCTCTCATATCCAAACTTGATACTCTAAATTTTTTCTCGATGACTCAGGGTCTGCCATTAATAAAGCCTTTTGTATCCTTCACCTCTTCTTTTAAGAATTCATATCCCTTCTTGTTCTAATTAAAATCTGGCTCTTTGTGAGCTCTGTTTCCCCTGGTAGTATTCTCAAATGGTGGTTGTCTTTTCTCTCTTATGACACTGGACTTAAAGGTCAAGTAGATATTCTTCTTGCTCTTCACTGCTCCTTTAAGACAATTCTTCCTATTCCCTCAGATGCCAGCTCCACTGGAGTGCACATAATTGGGCAATGTCCCACTAGCCTTCCTGGCTGCAGTCATCTGCTGTCTTTTTGGTAATTGCTCCCACTCCCTTCATTGAAGATTCTAGTGCCTGCTCAATCCTTATTCACTAGCACTCCTGTCATTATAATTGATGGTTTCAGTATCTACAAAATGATCCTTCCTATGTTCTGGGTCTCCTCACCTTCAATTACCTTGTCCTCTAGTGCGTATTAGCTGCAGTTTCTGTAATCAGACCAAAACAATCTCCATTTGCAATCACTGCATTCTTTTTATAATCTCGATTTCAAGCATCCCACAGGCAGATTACCACCTTCACATCACATTCCTCCAATTTTGCATTTCCCTGGGTCCTCCAATCCATTGACCTACAGGTTAGTTCTTTGCATTACTCGTTTCCTCACATTCTTCTTTACCCGGCTTTGCTTCAACAGACCAAGCAGAGTCATCACTCCCAGCTTTGTTTCCCTCTCTCCCTTCAGTCATTTGACAAACTCTTAACTCTGATTAACGTCAACTTCCTGCCTACTTAGTACCTGTAATATAGCTGGAGAAAAACAAGTATCCAGGTTGGATGAACTCACTTTAAATTCATGACCATAAACCTTAAGTGGGTCATTAGTGTTTTCCCAAAATCCTCTCAATGTTTCCCGAGTCAATTTGCTTTCTCACTTTCTGAGACGACTATTTTATATCTCATTCCTCAATTTTTTTTAATAATCCCCTTCTATTTTCAGCTGATATCCTTGCTTCATATTTTACTACTAAAATAGATACCATATGAAGGGGATGTCTCAGCATTAAAACTATCTACCTTTAGCTGAACTGATATACTTTGCCTTGTTCCTGTTGGAATAGAAAACTCTCTGTGCTCCTATTTAAGGTCTGTCTCTCCATTCCTGCAGTGAATGACATTTCCTCTGACCCACTCAAGAACATTGCTCCTGCAATTGTTTCCTTTTACTCCTGTAGAATCAATTCTTTTCCTTTCCCTACTGATCATTTGCTTTTTGCTGCTCCCTTGTATCTGTATGTAAACCTGCTGCAATGCCTTCTTATCCTTGTATCTTTATGCAGGTGCCACCCTACTTTTCTGCTCCCCTTTAGAGCCAATGTCCTAAAAATTATTGTATATATTCACTATCTCTGTTTTCTCTTCTTTATTTCTCTATTGAACGTATTCCAATCAGGATTTGTTCCCACTACTTCAAAAAATCTTCTCCTGTTATGGTCACAAAATAAAATTCACATTGCCAAATATATTGGCTTAATCTTAATACTCATTTTATCTCATAATAGCAAAGGCCATACTTGATCACTTTCTTGAAAAACTTTCTTCATTTAGTTTCTAGGATATTAATAATATTCCTCTCCTGCCATACTTTAGCTGTTCCTTTTCCCTACCCTTTGGTGAATCACTCTTCATAACCTCTCAGGAGCACAGATCCTCAAGGCTCAATTCTCAGATTTTTATCTTTTCTATCTACTTTCACCCCAGGTACTCATCTAATACAATTGCTTTAAATACCATCTTCAGCCTTGATCTTTCCCATGAAATTCAGATTCATATTCATTCTTTGCACTTGGATTTATAATAGGCATCTCAAATTCATTCTAATAAGAACTGAAGTCTTGAGTTTTACTGTTTTATTCAGAGTCCTTTCCACTTCAGTAAATGGAAATTTCATTAACATAGTAGCGTAAGGTCAAAAAATGTAGAATTATCCTTGATTTCTCTCCTCTCACAATTCCTACTCTCCTCCCATAATTCCAAATCAATTTCATGACAAAATGTGTTTGTTCTCTTTTTGAAATATAACCAGAATCTAATAACTTTTCATACTTTCCCTGATACCAAGATACTATTACCTCAATTGAACTTTTACAACCATCTTCTAACTGATCTTCATTCATCCAATTTTGCCCCCCTACAATCTAGTCTTTCCAAAGAAGCCAGAGTATTTTTAAATTAATTTTTTATTTTTAATTATGTGTACATAATATTTCTATCTATTTATAGAGTACATGTGATGTTTGATACAGGCATGCAATGTGTAATAATAATCAGATCAGGGAAATAAGGGTATCTATTAACTCAAGAATTTATCATTTCTTTGTGTTAGCAACATTCTAATTCCATTCTTTTAGTTATTTTAAAGTATTCCATATTTTGTTATTGACTATAGTCACTCTGCTATGCTAACAAATATTATTCATTCTATCTAACTTTCTAAATATATTTTTGCACCCATTAACCCAACTTTATGCCCTCTTCCCTGCTCTTTTTCCAAGTCTCTGGTAACCATCATTCTACTCTCTGTCTCCATGAGATCAATTGTTTTAATATTTAGCTCCCACATATAAGTGAGAACATGTGAAATTTGTCTTTCTATGCTTAGCTTATCTCATTTAAATGTTCTCTAGTTCCATCCATGTTGTTGCAAATGACAGGATTTCATTCATTTTTTATGATTGAATAATATTCCATTGTGTATGTACCACCACATTTTTTTGTATCCATTCATCTGTTGATGAATACTTGTGTTGATTCCAAATCTTGGCTATTGTGAACAGTGCTGCAATAAACATGAGTGTGCAGATATCTTTTTCATATACTGACTTTCTATCTTTTGGGTATATACTTAGCAGGGGGATTGCTTGGTCTTATGGTAGTTCTATTTTTAGTTTTTTGAGAAACCTCCCTAATGTTCTCATGTGGATGTGATAATTTATATTCCCACCAACAATGTATGAAGGTTCCATTTTTTACACATTCTTGCCAGCATTTGCTATTACTTTTTTTTTTTTTTGAGGAGAAGGTAAGAGGAAGTTTATTAATTTGCTGTCATATGAGGAGGTTGGCAGACTCCCATCTCAAAGTACCAACATCCTGCTTCTGAGCAGAAGTACAGAACTTTTAAATGTTCTGATTCATCCCTTCTTTGGCTAAGACAATCTTGTGAACTCTGCCCAGACAATTCCCTTGAGCCATCTCCTAAGGCTCAAAGAACAAAGGACACTTCCCTGCTCCTTTGAACTACTGTCCTGAGGCAGGGACATAGGTTTTAGTTATCAAAAAGGGTAAGGGGGTTTTGAAGAGACAGAAAACATTTTTACCCCCTTTCAGGCTATTTTCTCTGTTACATATTCCCCACTGTCAATTTTACCCATCCTATATCTATGGGAGGAGGGGACAAGTAGTCATCATCTACTTACTGCTGAATTAGGGCAATGTTTTAGATGAAAGGTGCAGATTATCAGGTGAAAAAGGGCATAAGCAATAACTATAACTGTGAGGATTGACACAGTGAAATGGACTGTCACCTTGCACACAATGTCCAATACAGGGCTGGGTTAGAAATCAAAAACGCAATACCCTTTACCATAGCCCCAAAGAAAATTAAATATTTAGGAGTATACTTAACAAAAGATACAAAAGATTTATACAAAGAGAACTACGAAACACTAAACAAAGAAATTGCAGATGATTTAGCAGATGGAAAAATCTACCTTGTTCATGGATTGGTAGAATCAATATTGTTAAAATGTCAATATTACCGAAAGTGATCTACAGAATTAATGCAATCCCCATCAAAATACCACCAGCATTCTTTACAGAACTAGAAAAAATAATTCTTCACTTTGTATGGAACCAGGAAAAACCTCATATAGCCCGAGCAATTTTAAGTAAAAAGAAGAAACTGGGAGGCATCAGTCTTCCTCACTTCAAGCTGTACTATAAAGCAATAATA
>VBSM01002608.1:136490070-136509404 GCA_008086735.1 Cheirogaleus medius
ATATGTAACCCTAACAATATCTGTACCCCCATAATATAACGAAATAAAAGAAAAGAAAGAAAAAGAATAGAAAAGAAACATGGGACCTCTGAGCACAGAGCTATTAGTTATACCCTGTAAGTGATCCAAGAGACCGGCTCCTGCAAATTCAGAAACCATGTACACAAATACTTGTACTAGATGAAGTTTAGGTTAACACACCCAGCAGTAAGACAGGTTAACAAAAGAGGTAATAGCCAGGGAAATCCTAAG
This sequence comes from Cheirogaleus medius, assembly GCA_008086735.1. Lineage (NCBI taxonomy): Eukaryota > Metazoa > Chordata > Mammalia > Primates > Cheirogaleidae > Cheirogaleus > Cheirogaleus medius. The sequence goes on from VBSM01002608.1 coordinate 136,490,323, forward strand.
GAATGTTCCCTCTATCCTATAGACAGAACAAATTACCAAAGAAAGATTAGCAAAAATATCAACATTTTCATTATTTTCTTTTTCTCAGGAAGATATTAATACTTTAGATTGCCTAAAGGCTCGCCCCTCCACTGGGGGCTATACCTTTTTACTTTGGTATGGATCCAAGGTTTCACTTCAGCCTATTTTAATGAGATGTGAGTTTTTAGAGGCACGTTGTAGGGTCCCTTCCACTTCTCTGCTTCCATCTGGGTCAGGGACCTGAAAGAGGTAAATTCATGTATAGTGGTTAGCACCTGACCCACTCATTTGACATACTGTTTTACTCTATTCTCTTTTACTTGTGGTTATATTACCATACTTACCTTGGGGCGCTAGGAAGGGTCTCTCATAAACTATTTTTCAGTGGCTTAACTTAAGCCTGTTCCTAAATGGCTACCATTATCCAGAGGAGGGTAAGCAGCAATACCTTATCTCACTTTAGATGAGTTCCATATAATTTCCATTCTAAATATAGGGCTTTGTTTGCCTGTTTGTTTGATAAAAGCCATTTTAACCGGGGTGAGATATAATCTCATTGTGGTTTTGATTTGTATTTCTCTGATGACTAATAATATTGAGCATTTTTTTCATATACCTGTTGGTCATTTGTATTTCTTCTTTTGAGAAATGTCCGTTCATATTTTTGCCTATTTTTAATCAGATTGATTTTTTCTATTGTGGTGTTTGAGCACCTTATATATTCTAATCATTAATATCTTGGCAGATGGATAGTTCACAATATTTTCTCCCATTCTGAGGGTTGTCATTGTCTCTTTGTTGATTGTTTCCTTTGCTGTGCAGAAGCTTCTTAGCATGTTGTGATTCTATTTATCCAATTTTGCTTTGGCTGCCTGTGCTTTTGAGGTGATACTCAAGAAATCATTGCCAGATCAATGTCTTGCAGTATTTCCCCAATGTTTTATTTTAGCAGTTTCATAATTTCAGGGATTAAATTTAAGACTTTAATCCATTTTGATTTGATTTGATTTTTTTTGTATATGGTGAGAGAGATGGGTCTAGATTAAATTCTTCTGCATATGTACATCTAGATTTCCCAGCACCATTTGTTGAAGAGACTATCCCTTTCCTAACATATGTTCCTGTAAACTTTGTGGAAAATGAGTTTATTAAAGATGTGTGGATTTATTTCAAGGTTCTCTATTCTGTTTCATTAGTCTATGTATCTGTTTTTACAGTCCCATGCTGTTTTGGTTATTATTGCTCTGCAGTATAATTTAAAGTCAGGTAATATGATTCTTTCAATTTGAGTCTTTTTGCTCATGATGGTTTGGCTAGTCTGGGTCTTTTGTGGCTTCATATAAATTATAGAATTATTTTTTTCTATTTCTGTGAAGAATGTCTCTGATATTTTGATGGATATTGCATCAAATCTGTGGATTACTTTGGTTAGTCTGGACATTTTAGCAATATTGATTCTTCCAATTGATGAGCATGGAATATCTTTCCATTTTTTCTGTCCTATTCAATTTCTTTCATCAGTGTTTTATAGTTTTTGTTGTAGAGATCTTTTACTTCTTTGAGTAAGTGCATTTCTATGTATTTTATTTTATTTGTAGCTATTGTAAATGGGATGACTTTCTAGGTTTCTTTTTCAGATTGTTTGCTGTTAGCATATAGAAAAGCTACTGATTTTTGTGTGTTGATTTTGTATCCTGCAACTTTACAGAATTTGTTTATCAGTTCTAATAGTTTGTGTGTGTGTGTGTGTGTGTGTGTGTGGAGTCCTTAGGCTTCTCTAAATATAAGGTCATATTATCTGCCAACAAATATAATTTTACTTCTTCCTTTCCAATTTAGATGCCTTTTATTTCTTGTCTGTTTGCTCTAGCTAGAATTTTCAGTACTATGTTGAATACAAGTGGTGAAAGTGGGCATGCCTGCCTTGTTCCAGGTCATAGAGGAAAGGCTTTCAATTTTTACCTATTCAGTTTGAGACCACCTCTTCCTCTGTCATATACAGCTCTTATAGTTTTGATATGTGGAATTTCTATACCCAGTTTTTTGGAGTTTTTATCATGAAGTTTATTGAATATTGTCAAATGTTTTTCAGCATCAGTTGAAATTATTATATACTTCTTATCCTTCATTCTGTTGATATGATGTATCACATTGATTTGTAGATGTTGAACTATCGTTGCATCCCCGTGATGAATTCCACTTGATCATGATGAATAATCTTTCTAATGTGTTGTTGAATTTGGCTTGTTTTTGTGGAGGACTTTTGCATCTATGTTCATCAGAGATAGTGGCCTATAGTTCTCTTTTTTTGTTGTGTCATTGTCTTGAATTTGGTATCAGGGTTGTACTGTACTCATACAATGAGTTTGGGAGTATATCTTCCTTGATTTTTTTTTTTTGGAATTATTTGAGTAGGATTGGTATTAGTGATTCTTCAAATGATTGGTAGAATTTAGTAATGAAGCCATTGGATTCAGGATGTTTCTTTGTTGGGAAACATTTTATTACTGCTTCTATCTCATTACTTGTTAATTGGTCTGTTCAGATTTTGGATTTCTTCCCGGTTCAATGTTGGTAGGTTATATGTGTCTAGGAATTTATTTTTTCTAAGTTATCCATTTTATTGGCATATAGTTGCTCATGGTAGTCTCTAATGATCCTTTGAATTTCTGCAGTGTCAGTTGTAATGTCTTCCTTTTTATCTTTGATATTATTTATTTGTGTCTTCTCTCTCTTTTTTCCTTGTCTAGCCAAAAATTTGTCAATTTCATTCATCTTTTCAAAAAACCAGATTTTCATTTTATCTTTTGTATTATATTTTTGTTTCAATTGTATTTATTTCTCTGATTTTTATTATTTCTTCTTATTTTGAGTTTAGTTTTGTCTCGTTTTTCTAATTCTTTAAGACATATCATTACATTGTTTATTTGAAGCTTTTTTACTTTCATGATGTCAGCACTTATTGCTATAAACTTTCCTCTTACTACTCAATTTTATGTATACCATAGGTTTTGGTATGTTGTATTTTCATTTGTTTCAAGAAATTTTTAAATTTCCTTCTTAATATCTTCATTGACCCACAGGTCATTCAGGAGAATAATGTTTAATTACCATGTGTTTGTATAGATTCCAGTGTTCCTCTTGTTAATTGATTTCTAGTTTTATTCCACTGTGGTCAAAGAAAATACCTGACACATTTTTAATATTTTGAAATTTTTAATATTTGTTTTGTGGCCTAATATATAATCTGTCCTTGAGAATGATAATATGAATAAGCTGATAAGAAGAATGTATTTTGCAGCTGTTGTATCAAGTGGTATTTAAATATTTATTATGTCTATTTCATCTATAGTGCAGATTAAGTCCTGTTTCTTGGTTGATTTTCTGTCTGGATGATCTGTCCATTTCTGAAAATGGGGTGTTGAGCTCTCTATTATTGTACTGGGGTCTGTGTCTTTAGCTCTGGTAATATTTGCATTGTACACATGGGTGCTCCAGTGTTGAGTGCATATATATTTAGAATTGTCATGTTGTCTTGCTGTACTGACCCCTTTATCACTATGTAATGATCTTTTTCTCTTTCTACAGTTTTTATCTTGAAATCTAACCTGTCTGGTAGAAGTACAGCTACTCTTGCTTTTCTTAATTTGCATTTGCATGGGATATTTTTTCCATCCCTTTATTTTCAGTCTATATGTATCTTTAAAGGGAGTGGGTTTCTTGTAGACAACATATATTTGGGTTTTGTTTTTATCTATCCAACCATTCTATGTCTTTTTGTTTGTTTCTATCATCTGGACTTAACATCATAATAGCCTCCTTATACATCTTCCTGCTTCCCAAATTCCATTTAACATGGCATCAAAAGAATGGAATTTGGGCCACCAACTATCTTTCACAATCCAGCTCATTCCCTGCTTTCCCAAGCAGAGTCACAATTACAATGAACATGATGTAAACATGGTTCACTCTTCTCATCAATAAGAACCCACTAGGGTCAATGGCAGAATTAAGATCATGGTTAAAATTCCCCAAACATGAGACTTTCTAACCCATCAGTGGGGGTTAAACCTGACTGCATAAGCTGGGGTAGATAATGTGCATGCTCAGTCTTTAAAATGATGGCATTGGACTAGACAATCCCCTTCTATATGCCCCAGTTCTAACACTTATGACTTAAAGGATCAATGTGAGAAGCACTATGACATTCTGTTCAAGATGTCCCAAACACCAACCTACCACTAAGCTAATTCAGACCCTCTCATCTGGACCACTTTGGGTGTTCAGCAGTTTGATGAAGTGGCAGTGAAGATAAAGTACATGGGTTTGGATCCCCATTCCTTTCTTCATTAGTTTCGTGACGTCAGGGAGGTCATTAAGTCTTTTTGTCTCACTTTCTTCATTTACCAAATGAGCAGAGTAATATCCAACACAAAATTTTGAGCATGGAAAGAGATAATGCATGAAGCAACTGGCCTACCATCTCAGTTAGCTAAATCTGACTCTTTATCCACTCCACTGTAAGCTGACAATGCCATGAAATAATCAAATATGCAAATCTATTCATATCACTCCTGGCCTAAAACTCTTGAACAAGCCATCCTGTTCAGCAGCTTTCCAAGGGCCTTTAGACCCTACCCTCTACTGACCTCCTGCTACTGCTGCTACCAGACAACTAACCACATAGGGCCTCTTTCAGTTCCAGAAATATCCCACCTGTCTTTGCATCTTTATACCTGGGCTGCAATGCCCTCATCGCACCACCATCCCTGTTCAATGAATTAAACTCAGTTTCATCTTTTATTCCTACAAAATATCAATTCAGTATTTATCAAACATATCTAGCCTTTAATCTTGTTAAAAAGGCAAATTCCCAGGATCCCATCCAGACCTCAGAAGAGGGACCTGAGCTGTATTTCAATCATGCTCCTCAGGTGGGTCTTAAGATTAAAATAAGGTTGGGATACACAGACCAAACTAGGGCCTCCTGCCCTGGCTTTCCAACCCCTGTCTTCAGGAGAAAAACAGAATGATCCCTCCTGGATTCTCACTCCAAACTCTGGAAGGTCAAATCCAGAAGATCCTGTCATTTAGCCCAAATATACATGAAATCAACCCAAAGTATTAAAAAGAGTATGGTTTACAAAAGAACAAAACACATGTAGGAGTGCTCAAAGTTGTTCTTTCTCTCCATGATGTTCTCTGGAGTTTTCGAGTTGTATTTTTGTTTAAAGATATGCGGCTCTGGCCCCATTCTCCACCTTAGAGTTTGTGTCCTACCTGCCTTGGAGGTAGGAAGTACCAGTGCCCAGCTGAGTCTGGCCCAGAGTAAGTGGCCAACATGGCCCTTGGGCTGCCATGGGGGCTTTGGTCTCTTCACCCCCACCCCTGTTATCCTGCAAATGAGAAGGCAGAATCCCAGGGGCCCAGGCTGCTGGGCCCTGGCTAGGTCCTGGGAGCCCACTGGTGGCCAGGTGGGCATACTGTGCTTGAACAACATGTTGACTGCACAGGGCCCAGTGTGCACTCACACCTCCCACAAATCCATGGCCTGGAGTGGGGCAGGCTCAATGGGAGTGAGGCTGGACCTGGTGGCAGAGATGAATAATCCTCATTGGGGGGCATCCCATTCCCCCTCTCCTGGTCACCATCCACCTTGCTGCCCCATTTGGCCATACTCCCAAAGTAGTCCTTGTCTATGATGACCCTGGCCTGGCTCCTGCCATGCTCTCCTATGAGCCCACTCTATGTCTTTTGATTGAAGAGTTTAGTTCATTTATATTCAATGTTGTTATTGATAGGCAAGGACTTACTACTGCCATATTGTTTGATTTCTGGTTATTTTGTGGTCCTCTCTTTCTGCCTTCCCTCCTGTCTTCCTTTGTGTAGAAGTGATTTTCTCCAGCAGTGTGTTTTAATTTCTTGCTTTTTGTTTTTTGTGTATATTGTAGGTTTTTTGATTTGAAGTTACCATGAGGCTTACAAAAAACATTTTATAACCAATTATTTTAAACATATGGTAACTCTGCTTGCAAGCAAACAAATAAACAAGCAAAGAGAAATCTAAAAGAATTTATACACTTCATCCCCTCTGTTTTTTAACTTTTGGTTTTTTCCATCTATATATTTTTATAATATCTATCTCTCCAAAAGTTGTTATTTTTGGTAGGTTTGTCTTTTAGTCTTTATATTCAAAATATAAGTGGTTTATACACTACAATTACAGCAATGCAGTATTCTGTATTTGTGTTCTTACTGTTACCAGTGAGTTGTATACTTTTAGATGATTTCTTGTTGTTCATTAACATCCTATTCTTTCACATTAAAGAACTCCCTTTGTCATCTCTTGTAGGGTAGATCTGGTGTTGATAAAATCCCTCAGCTTTTGTGTGTCTGGGAAAGTTTTTATTGTCTTTCATGTTTGAAGGATATGTTTGCAGAATATAATATTCTAGGGTTAAGTTTTCCCCCCTCCTTCAGTGCTTTGAATATGTCATGCCACTCTTTCCTGGCCTATGGATTTCCTTAGGACCCTTTCTTTATCCATGACCTTCAGGAGCTTGCTTACTAATTGCCTTGAGGTAGTCTTGTTTGGGTTAAATCTGCTTGGTGTTCTATGACCTTCTTGTACCTGAATATCAATATCTTTCTTTAATTTTGAAAAGTCCTGTTACTATTCCTTTAAATACAGTTTCTACCTCAATCTCACTCTTACCTCCTTTTTAAGACCAGTTACTCTTAAATTTGCCATTTTTTAAAATACCAAATAGGTGTTTAGTTTTATTTTTTTCCAGGAACAGGAAGTTCAGAAGCTGGCCATCTAGTGCACAGGCCTCTAAACTCTATTTTATTAACCATTGGCCATCTTAACTTGTGGCTTTAATCTTTTGTTTGTTTGTTTATTTGTTTTGTGTTACAATTGCAAGGGAGTTCTCCTTACCTGCTCATGTTTATACATTTCTTCCTCCAGAGAGTCTCAAATCGTCTCCAGATTTGCCATTTTGAAGCTATTTTCTAGATCTTATAGTTGTACTTCCATCATTTTTAATTTTTTCTCTTCTGACCGAATTTTCAAGTGGCCTGAATTAAAGCCCACAAATTCTTTCTTCTTTTTGATCAATTCTGCCGTTGAGAGACTCTGATGCATTTCTCAGTTTGCCAATTGAATTTCTCAGCTCTAGAATTACTGCTTGATATTTTTTATTTCATTCTCTTTGTTAAATTTCTCTGATAGGCTTCTTAATTCCTTTTGTGTGTTATCTTGAAATTCATTGAGCTTCTTCAAAACAGCTATTTTGTATTCTCTGTCTAAAAGGTCACATATCTCCATCACTCTGGGATTGGTCACCTGTACCATATTTTAGTTCATTTGAGGTCATGTTTCCAGGATGTTTTTGATGTTCATCAATGTTCATTGATGTCTGAGCATTCAAGAGTTAGGTATTTTTTCTAAACTTCACAGTCTGGCCTTGCTTATACTAATTCTTCCTGAGAAGGCTTTCCAGGTGTTCACAGGGAATTGAGTGTTATGATCAAAATTTTTGGTCACTGCAGACATACCAGCACTCCAAGCCCACTAACACTGAGACTCTTACAGACCCCTGGTGGTACCACCTTGGTGGACTTGGGTAAGATATGGGAGAATTCCCTGCATTACTAGGCACAGTGTCTCACTCTCTTCTCTCACTTTTCCTCAAACAGAAGGAGTACCACTCTCTTGTTGGATTGCCTGGAGCTAGAGAGCTAGAGGAGGAGTGGAGCACTCATGGCCACCACAGCTAGGACTGTTCAGGGTCACACCTGAACCCAGTATAGTCTTGCCCAAGGCCCCTGATGTTTACTGCCTGGCTACCACTCATGTTATTCAAGGCCCAAGGCTCTTAAGTCAGCAGGTAGTGAATCTTGCCAGGACTGGGTCTTTCCCTTCAGGGCAGTAGGTTCCCTTTCTGTCCAGAGTGAGTCTAGAAATGCAGTTCAGAAGTTAAGGCCTGAAATCTGATCTGGAGCTATGGGACTTTAGGAGTCTGCTTGGTACTTTATTTTACTGTGGCTAAGTGGTACTCAAGTTGGTATTCTTTCATTTCCTTTCCCAAAAAGAAGAAAAATCTCCCAGAGCTGCACTTCCTGGAGTTGGGGGAAGGGGCACATAGGTACTTGTTTGGCCACCACTAGTGTCTCACTGGGTCGGTCATGTGCACCCTGAGTCCATTGGCTCTGAACCCCAGCACAGCCAAAGGAATGACCCAAGGACTGCAGTCTTTGTGGTCTGACTGCCTTACAAACTGTTCTAGGCCCCAGGCTGCTTTCATCAGCAGGCCTCGGAGCCAGCTGGAATTCAGGTTCCTACCCTGGGGCAGAGAATTCCCCTTTAGCCAGGGTTAGTCGAAATGCTCCCTCCAGGGGCGCTGACAGAATTCTGCCCTGTGTTGTGCTCCTCTGTGACAGGGAAACCCTGAGTTCTGAGGCAAAGTCCCACAAGCACTTCCCTCTTCTTCCTCTAAGCACACAAATTCTCCCTTCACCTGGCCCTGGTGCAGGGCTGCCAGGGGATGGGGGAGGGGTGGTATAGGCAGTGCAAGATTGTCTTTCTTAACCTCTTTAGTGCCTATTTTCTTGATATGTTGTTCATACCAGGTACTGTGATAGCTTACCTGATTTTCAATTTTTATGAAGCTGCTTTCTTGCATGGATAGTGTTCAATTTGGTGTCCTATAGAGGGCACAATCCCTCGAGGGTTCTGTTCAGTCATTTTGCTCCACCTCCTTTCCTGAGTGCTTCTTTAAAAAATGCAATTGCAATCTAGAGATTCTTCAAAATTTTCCAAAACCTTTCCAGCTCACTCAGAATAAAATGCAAACCCTTTACCTTAACCTTAGGGCCATATATGATTTATTTATTCAGATTCTACTTTCTCCTCTCATCCCTTGTTGCTAACACCTCTGAGCTCACTGCAAAAGCCAAAGGAACTTTCTTTCTACTCTTTAAATAACACGCCACAATCCTGTCTCAGGCCTTTGTAATTACTGGGATCACTTCTTTGGCCCCATGAGTTCCCCTTTATCCATGTAACTTACTATCTCATTTCATTTTAGCCTCTGTTCTAAAATTATCTCTTCAGTGAGTCCTCTTCTGAACATCTTATGTAAAAGAAGACCTTGATTTTCCATCTATTCCTTTATCTTGCTTTTAGTTTATAGCATCCAAATTTATTGGTTATTTGTTTTTATTATTTGTTTCCTCTAATTAATATAAAAGCTTCATGAGGGCAATACCTTGGCCTGTTTTATTCACTGTTATCCTTTATTATCTAGAGAAAGTACTAAATATATAAAAGGAGCTCAATAAACACTTATTGCGTATATGCATGAATCACTCCAAGAATATCATTTGACAGTACACAAAATAAAAGCTATAATTATTTTTAAAAACATTTCTACCATTGCTGCTTATGAAGAGAAGAAATAGCCATAATATTGAAGTGTTATTTATCTCAGTAAGCTTTCTTTAAAACAAAAGAAAATCATGATCTTGAGCTTGCACGTGTAGAAAACAAGACATCGAGAGGCTGTACGGAGGAGGGAAAGTGGACTGTGTAATTGTAAGTCAGAAAATTTTAGAAAGACTATTTAAAAGTGTTCCTGACAATATAAATTTGAAGAAGTCATAAATTTGTCCTATAAAATCTTTAGGATATATAAAGCAATTACAGTATTCGTTCAGAGGAGTGAACATTATGGATATCTAGGTTGAGATTTCTTAACATGTATGATTCATGACATGAATCTATATTGATTATGGAAGGAATTTCTTTATAAACACTTATATCTTTATAATTCTAAATATTCTATACTTTGGACTAAATCTCACACCTCCCTTCTGACCCAACAAACTTTCACTATACCTCAGTACATTTATTCCCAGAGCTCTGACACAAAGAATGCCATTAGTTAAAAATTACTCCCTCCCCTTATGATTCAATTTCAAGCTCTTCCACTCTCATACTGCCATTTCAATCCATCGATATTACCTCCTTTGTCCATCATACCCCATTTCTTTACATTCTTCCCTATCTATTTCAGCTGTAATAGTCTCATTAGCAAAACTCCTTTTCATACACCCTCTCTCTCTCCTTGTCCCTCTCCCTTTTCAGTTCTCTTTTGGAAAAACACCAGCACTCTGTAAAGGCAACTCTCCACGTTTTCATTGCATTTCATTACATTTGAGAAGCTGAACTTGATGGAGATGCGCGCACACACACACACACACACATCACTCTGACTGGTGTTCCTTTAAATTTATGACAATGAGTATCAAGTGGGCATTTGGAAATGCCTCCCTTGGTCTTCTTGACTTTGTTGTTTTTCTTATTTCATTAGATTTTGTTCTTTATTTCTTTTAAGTTTCATTTGCTTTCCTTTTCAGTATTCTTGTGATGGCTTCTTCACAAGAATTTTAGTATTTTAGTATTTTTTTCATTTTTAATATACGCTTGAACAGCCATGACCTAAATCAACACTTAAGTGCACATAGAGCAATAACGTTCATCAGGTGTCAGGCATATGGGAGGGGGAGAAGGGAATGGGTATATACACACATAATGGGTGCAGTGCATACCGTCTGGGAGGTGGACATGCTTGAAACTTTGACTCCGGTGCAGCAAGGGCATTGTACATAATCTAAACATTTGTACCCCCATAATATGCTGAAAGAAAAAAGAAAAAAATTAAATAAAAATGAGTTAACTGTATTGGACAGATTTTCTTATGCTATATTTTTGTGATTGTATACTGAAAATATTTTATAATTTTCATTATTACTTCTTCTTTGATCTATAGATTTTTAAAGAGGTTTTTTATTAGCTTGTGTGGTGGGTGCATCTATAGTCCCAACTACTTGCGAGGCTGAGCTGGGGGGATTACTTGAGCCCAGGAGTTGAAGTTCAGTCCGGCCAACAAAGTGAGACTCCATCTCTTAAAAAAAATTAAATAAATGGACATTCATTATATTCCAAACATTTGGGGTTGTTTTCTAGTTATTTTTCTTAGTTTCTAGGTTATTTCCCCTTTGTACTGAGAACAAACTCTACATGATTTATCTCCTTTAAAATCTTGAGACTTTAAAGCTGACCATATAACTTTTTTTAAATGATTTGGGTCCACATGAAATGAATTTGTACTCTGTAGTTGTTTGATAACATGTTTTATATGTGTCAATTAGGCCAAATATGTTAATTTTATTGTTTAAATGTTCTATATATCTTTAATCTGTTGGTTCTATCAGTTACTAAAAGATGTGTTAAAACCTCTATGATGTGTATTTCTCCTGTTATGTCTAATTTACTTTATACATCACAATACTGTGGGATAGAAGTGTACAAGTTTAAAATTGTTATATCCTCCAGTAAACGGAAACTTGTATCATTATGAAATGTTCTTCTTTCCTCTGGTGGTTCTTGCCTTAAATTCTACTTTATCTGATATTAACTTAGCTTTCTAATTACATTACCTTCCTTTTATTATTATTTGTTCAAGATATGTTTTTTCCAACCTTCTGCTTTCTACTCTTTTGTATACTAAGAGTTAAGATGTATCTTTTGTAGGTTGTTTAACACATGCAGTACAGGCTCTATCTATGTTCCTTGGACAACTTTACCATTTCCGTGCATACCTGCCTACCTTTCAATAGCCAGCACTTACATCATGGTTTGGAAGGCTGCCCTCAGGCTGTGGTTATCCACTTGATCCATAGACACAGCTGTCAAAGTATGCCTGGGAATTTACATCCCTCAAGGACAGCCTTAACCAAAGATTTATAGGTGTGAGAATACAAATACCATAGTTCCCTGAATTTTGGCAGAGTTGTGTATTTTGTACTACTTTCTAGGATTTCCTCACTGGATTAAGCACAAGTCATGCTGTCTATTAGCTGGCTTAATAATACCTACTATATAGGTTTCCCTGCCTTCCCTGTGTCACAACTCCTTCTCCTACCCATGCTCCTTGCGTCTCCAATAAACTGCTTGCACTTGATTTCTTGAGACACAGCCTATTTCTTGGGGAACCCAAACAAAGATGGATATTTTTTTAAAAATTGATTTAATAATCATTGCCTAATAATTCCATTGTTTAATCTTTTTACATTTAGTTTACTAATAGAAAGATTTAAACCTATCATCTTACTATTTGATTTCTAGTAATACTTATGCCACTGGAATACATTTTGAGGTTCTGGCAGAGCATTCTCACCAAGCACTCACACCTAGTTTCACATACAGCATGGGGGGCGAATACCCACCTTTCTCATTTACCCCTGGCATGAAGAAACCAAACACCACCCAAAGGTCAGGGAGTTTTTCTTTTCCTTCTCGTTCTTTCAGATTTACCTTGAGATCATGCATTAGTGATTGTCCTTTTGCTGTAAGAAGACCAAGATTGCCTCAAAAATGAAAAAAAGAAGGTCCAGAAATGATGTGGTGATAAAGCCAACAGTGTTAGACAATGTCTTCTCAGTTGGGAGAGGGTAAGGAGGAAATTATTGCTGTTTTATTTTGAAAACTCTCATGAATTCTAAGGACTCGGGATATGGTGTTTCTGCCTTCCCTCTAACTCAAAAGGATTAGAGAAAATACATGCAAGCACAGTTGCCTAGATAACTACCTTCATTTTTAGTAGCAATAATTGTAAAGAGAAGGGGATTAAAATTATATATGTATCTATATATATGCAGAAATATGGAGCTGAAGAATACAGATGACGTTGAAAAAGAAATTAGCTTATTCACTGCCTGTGCAGAAATGAGCAAATAATGAAATCATATTATGTGGAATTCTTTCTATAATACTAGTTCCTATGGAAGAGAATTCTGAATAAAACAGCCATATTATGAACTCTTTCTACAAGATAATTTCAGTGCCCAAGTCCCTTTCATTGGCAAGGTAGGCTCTGCTTTATTCATCACCTGGCCGTCAGGTGATATTCAGTTTCTTTATACCAGGGGTGAATGAGAAAGGTGGTATTAGCTCTCCTGCTGTATGTGAAGCCAAGTGAGTGAGGCCTTTGTGAGAAGGGGAACTCCTATCTCTTTCTCCCCAAGTTAGACCAGCTCCCCACAACCTGAGCTGAGTTGAGGATAAGGAAACAGATTTGGGAAGCATCACAATAGCCATGGCCATTTGTAAGTAAAGTTCCCCAGGATGCTAAGACCCTGTTTCCACCCATGGAGTGTGTGTTTCAGACCTTCCTCTTGGATTGGTTTTGAGGCACTGATTTGGGTTTGGAAGTAAAAAGGCTGAGTGGAACTAGGGAACCTGGTTTGGATGGAGCTCATTTGCAGTTCCCAGGGAACCAGGGGCGGGGATGGAGAGATGTTGGTTCTTTCATCTGAGAGAATTTGCTTCTTGGTTTGCCCCCTTTTGGAGTAGGAGATGCTGATTCTCAACTGAGAATTAAGTTGTTGTTTTGTGGTTCCCACTGGGTCAGCCATGGCATTTTGTGTTGGGAATTCCCTGTGTTGTCTGTATTTGCTTGTTTCTAAAGTTTTGTTGCAACATAAGGAAGTTCTATCTAAAAGTCTCTTGGGGAAAATTTTGGCTGAATGGACAACTTATAGCAGTGAACTTCTGTCTAAAGAGAATGGTTTTATTATAATCTAATGTGTGTGCTGAAGTGTGAGGAGAAGTGGCTGTCAAATGAAAATTCCTATTTGATTGATAGGGCATGGCATTTTGGATTGATTGTGTTGGGAATTCCTCATATTCTTTGTGATCGTGAGTTTTGTCATGACATAGGAGGCTCTGTTTCTGTTCCATCTGAAATTCCCCTGGGAGAAATGTCTGAATGGTCAACTATGATCCTATGTCTGAGTTGTTGGTTCCCAGGAATTTGTTGTTTGGATCCTAATTTTGATTTAGAGGTATATTCTAAAGGGTCTTCTCCATTGCCTCTTTCTCCCCAAATTAATCTCAATTGGCCTCTCTGTGCTTTTGCAAAAGAGGAAATTGAACTGTCTCATTAATAGATAAATGAGCTTGCAAAGAAAAATGGGAAATAGATCCTTTAAAATTAAGGAAAGACAAGGAGAACAACCCTCTTTAGGCACCCCAATTGGTTTATGGCACCTCTACTTGCAAGTATTTGTATAAAGTTCAAAGGTATGCCAGGTTTTCTAGGATGGCCAATTCTTATTAACCAGGAAAACCATCTGGGCCTGGAGATTTCTTTTTCAGAAGGTTTTTAACTAGACACTTGTTCTTTTTAATGGTTATAGGAATATTTATGTTGTCTAAGTTTTAGAAGTTTGTGGCTTTTTAAAAACTGATCTATTCCTTTCAAGTTGATGAATTTATGTGTAGAGTTGATGGTAATATTCCCTATTAATGTCTACAGAATCAGTAATGATAACCCATCTTTCCTTCCTGGTGCTGGTGATTTATGTCTTTTTTTGTTGTTAATTTTGCTATAGATTTATCAACTTTATTAATCTTTTCAAATAACCAGATTTTGGATTTATTTATTTTCATATTGTTTATTGATTCTTGCTCTTTATTATTTTTTTCATCTGGCTTTGAACATACTTTGCTATTCTTTTAAACAGGGGAACTTAGATTAATGATTTGAGACCTTCTTTTCTAATATAAGCAAATAATACAAATTTTTCTCTTAGCATTACTTTAGCCCAAAAATTTGATAAATTGTATTTTTATTTTTCTTCAGTTCAAATGTCACTTCCCTTGAGACTTCTTCTTTGACCCATGGATTATTTAAAAGTGTATTGTTTAATTTGCATGTTTTTGTGGATTTTCCTTTTATCTTTATGTTTTTATTTCTAGCCTAATTCCATTATGATCAGAGAGCATATTTTGTATAATTTATTTGTTTTAATTTAGTAAGATTGTTTTTCTGACCTAGTGTTTGGGTCACTTTAACCAAATCTGACAATCTTGATATTTAAATAATGTTTTAAAATCATTTATATTTAATGTAATATTGATACATTTGTGTTTCAGTCTTTCATTTTAATATTTGTTTTCTGTTTGCTTAATTTGTTTTCCATTCCTTTGTTTACCTTTTTTCTGCCTTCTTTTTCATTATTTTGATATATTTTAATATTAAATTTTAGTTTGTATATGTGTGCTTCTTTACTATTTCTGTTTATTTTTTGTGTCTTTTCTAGAGAGTAAAATATAGTTAAATTTCCATAGTCTGATTCAACATTTGTTTCTTCATATGTGATGCAGAAACCTTAACCAATATATGTTTCTTAACTGTCCTTTTATATTGTGCCTATCTTTTATATATTAAAAATCCCATTAGGCAATATCATACTTTTTACTTTTAACCATCAAATGCTTCATAAAAACATAAAGCAAGAATAATATTATATTTATTAAAATATTCACTATTTTTCTGTTCCCTCTTTATTTTTCATGTTGCAAGTTTCATTCTAGTATCATTTCACTTTTGTTTGAAAAATTACCTTTAGAAATTCTTTTAGAGTGATTCTGTTGTCAATATATAAGTCTTGGTTGATACATTTCTCACTGGCTCCATGATATTTAATGAGAAATCCAAAGATATTTGAATCATTGCTCCTTCTAGGTAATATGTCATTTTTCTTTGATTGCCTTCAAGATGCTTATCTTTAGTTTTCAGCAGTTTGAGTATAATGTGTTTGGGCATAGATTATTTTGAGTTCGTCTGGTTTGGTGCTTACTCAGTTTAAATTGGTAGGTTAATGTCTTTCATCAAGTTTATGAAGTTTTCATCTATTTCCTCAAATATGTTTTCTATACTGCACTTTTTCTTCTCTCCTTCTTAGAGTAAAATAATATGAATATTGGACTTTATTGTCACACAGTGTCATTTTTTTCAATCTTTTTCCTCTTAGTTCTGAAGATCTTTTATTGATTCATGTGCAAGTTCTCTGATTGTTTCATTATCTTCATTTGTCTATTGAGCTTGACCATTTACAAAATTGAATACTTGGTTTTTTTCTCAGTTCTTAAAATTCTATTTGGTTCTTCTTAATGTTTTTCTTTGCCAAAATTTCATATTTTTCTGTTTGTTTCAAAAGTATTCACTATAAAACATTGAAGAATGTTTATAGGTGCTTTAAAGTCTTTTTGTGAGATAACTCCAACATCTGTGTCATCTTAACATTGACATCTATTGTTATCTTTTTCTCGTACTTAGTTCAGTAAGTAATTTTATATTTACTCCTGAACATTTTGAATATTATGAAACTCTGGGTCTTGTTTCATCCCTATAGAAAACGTTAATTTAAATTAAAAATTTTTTGAGTGGGCTCTTTATGTGGTTAGATTCAGACCACAAGTTTTGACTAGTTTTCTGTGATTGTGATTTCAATCTGAGTTCCATTTTCAAAGTTTTTGCAATGTTATGCATTATCTGTTCCATTGATGCACCACTGAGTGGCCAGTCTGGGACCTGGGTTGTGATATATCCCATTGCTCAGTTCTCAAAGTCTATGGAATGCTGTTTATCCACGCATAGGCAGTTTGAGGTAAGGCTGAAATTTCAAAAACAACATACGAGGTCACTTTCATTAACTCCTTCCTTTCTTTTATCTCTCAAGCACATTATGGTACTATAATGCTCCTCTTTTCTGGCCAGAAAGCTGGAATTTCATTTAACCTGGTCTACCATACGTTTCTCATGATTGTGCCTATACCTGGTACCATGCACTAGAATAATACACAGAAAAAAAAGCAGTGTTGTTTAGACATATCCTTTTGGGGCCACAGTTTTTCTTATAAAGGAAGATCACTCCTTCTCAGATTTTTAGGCTTCCACGGGCTCCTGTTTCTGCCAACATTAATGCCACCACTGCCAGGCAATTGCTTTGGGATTGGGGTGTGAGAGAATGGAGGGAAAAAATTAGACAGATTTTACCCATTTTCTCTGACTATTAGGAGACCATTTCCCTCTCCTTGAGCAAGAACTAGAGGACTTGAGCTGCCTCCACAGTTTTGAGTTGTGTTGAGCTAAGATTGTGACTACTAAAGAAAAAAATAAAAATATGCTAACCAATATTTGGTGGTACTTTGAATTCCAGTCTTCTTATCAGACTAGCAGCTATTATTTACTTTCCATTCCTTAAATAGTTGCTCCATGCATTCTGTCCAGTTTGCATAGCTGTATTTAGTGGGAGAGACAGGATGGAATGTGTTTAGTCCTTCTCACCCAGAAATAAACTGCCATGTGAAACATTTAAAATTTTTTGAGTATATCAGTGCTGTTAGTGTCTTATTTTTACATACTTCATTAATATTTTAAAATGATTAAAATGGGAAAAAAGACATGGAGATTTTTTTTTTACTTTGCATTGATTAATTTTTCTCTGCTACTCTGAATTTTTTCATGCTGAAAAATCAGCAAAAACAAATTGATTATTTGTGGGGCAATCATACCAATACTTGTCTTCTCTTAGAGTTAGCTCTTCAAATATATTCCAATTTGGGGACATTTAGTTAAAGTGATCTAACCTCACAGAGCTTCTGCTTTTGCTGTGATCCCACCCAGTTCCCTGGGAGCCCAGGATGGCTGACCTGGGCCTTATGGTAGGACAGAGCCTCGAGATGAGACTGTTGGAGGACTTTCCAGAGGTTAACAATGCTTTGGGACTATCAAATTCTCGGTGAAACTCATCTTTTAAAATTTGTCATAGTCTTTGTCAGCAGGAAGCATGGGTGCTGACTTTGCCTTAGCACAAACACAAGATTCAGTGAGGGAATCAATTCATTATTTATCAAGTACTTCATTAATTGCTGTGGAAATACAAACAAAAATGTATGATACTTGAAAGTCTCTGTCAGTAATCAAAACACCTAATTAGGATATATCTGTCTTAGATACAACTTAAAACTCAGTGGAAATCAGCCAGGGGTGAGGAGTGAACGGGCAAAAATCTACCTAACGGATATACTGAACACTATTTGGGTAATAGGCACACCTATTGCCAGGACTCAAGCATTACAAAAGGGATCTATGTAATCTAAAACATTTGTAACTACTTAATATTTTGAAATAAAAAAATAAAAAATTTAAAAAATAAAATAAATAGCTGAATAACCTAAGAAATGCACAATTAGAATTTGGTAAAAGAGCACCAGATTCAGAGTATGGAAATCTGGATCTTGCTTCAGCTAAATCAACTGTGTTATCTTAAGCAAAACTTCAATCTCCATGCCTTTGATTTCTCTGTCAAAAAAAAAAAAAAAAAAGTCTGTATTTTTCTATAAAGTTTAAACATTTTTAAGTTTTGGAAAAATTTTAAGTTGAAAACAGAAACAAAAGCAAAATCACTATGCAGACCAAATAAAACATGTCAACAGGATGTTTAGCCTGGACGATAGTTTGTTGCTTTGAATTGGTGACTTAGGACTACTATAATAACTCAAATTCTCTCTGGCTCTCTTGTTTTCAGAATGGAGGCAAGTAAGAAAGCATTGAAATAAACAAAAAATATGCTTGAGGGCAATGTGAAACTGGAATTGCACATTGAAGATTAAGGCTCAAGTAGACAGAAAAGGAGAAATTATGGAGGTAAAGATGAGTATGAGTAAAGAAGTGATTGATATATATATATACATAATGTAGGTTACCAGTTTGATTAGAGCAAAGGATAACTGGTGAAGAATTGTGGTAGATCAGGAAAGAATATCTGGAGAGAGAGTATTAAAATAACTAAGGAAGTTGGCTTTGGAGTCACATGGATATGTGTTTAAATTCCACCTCTTACTAGCTATGGGTACTCAAATATTTTACTTGACTTCTCTGAAGGTCAGTTTCTTCATTAATGGGAATACAAGTCACATTATGAAAAGTACACATTTGACTTTAGAAAACATTTTTGTAGCTATGAGGTCTTGCTATGTTGCCCAGGCTGGTCTTGAACTCCTGGCCTCAAGCAATCCTCTTGCCTTAGCCTATCAAAGTGCTATGACTACAGGTGTGAGCCATTGCTCCTGGACACATTTGACTTAATATTAATTATAATTTAAAAATGTAGAATGGAAACAGATTGCTAAGGATTTTTTTTTT
>VBSM01002608.1:136509504-136570730 GCA_008086735.1 Cheirogaleus medius
AAAAAAAAAAAAAATAGAGGCCCAGTGTGTAGCATTTACAGATTTCTCTAGAGTAAATGTCTTATCATGGCCAATTTCAAGCTACCAACAGTTTTAACAACTGCTCACATTCCTGAATATTTAATAATTGGTTCTTGTGGGCTGGTGGGCTCCACCTCCAGAATGCCACTGACTGCTGTCTTCTCCACTCCACTCAGCTGTAATAGGAAGAAAGCATAGAGTATTAAGTGTGGGAGATATTTTTATGGGCCATGCCTGGAAATAGAACATAAAATGTTCTCTTGCAATCCTGGTTAGAATACAGTCACATGCAAGAACTGCAAAGGAACCTGTGACATGTTTTCTAACTGTGTACCCAGGAAGAAATGAAATTGGCTTGAATAACCAACAAGACTGCTTCTGCCACAACTAGATAATTTCTAAAATTCTTGTTGTAAAATAATAAAAATATTTAAATATGAACCTTCAATTTTCTGTGTCCTAATAATGCAAACACTTAGCCTAATATGTGGTTGGGGTGGAGGAATTAGGTAATTATATGTAATTTAAAATACATAGTGTAGATTGAGAATGTTGTGTAGAAATCTTAGAAAAAACTGGATTTAATTATGGCTTTATAGAATAATGGTATATGCATTCCTCATAAAACAACTATTTAATAGCTTCTATTAAACATTGAAACACTTCTAATCTATAAATCAAGGAGTAATCAAAGTGTACTTTTTAGCTTTGGTACTTGTATTTATTCAAATGTAGTATCTTCTACTTGAATCAGTTGGTGGTAAAGACAGAATTGACATATTGATGTAAAAATAAAAAGGTACATTGGTACTCTACTAAAATGGCAGTACTGAAGAAGTGGAGCAAAATAAAGCCACGTCTCATCTTGGTAAAGTTCCCATGTATCAGTTTCAAAAGTGAAGTTGTTAATTTTGTAGCTAGATTTCCACTGATTTTTTTCATAGGCTATATGAAAGTGTGCATAATAAATTACATAAAAATCCTATTTTGTTTAACTTGAATTTCCATTAATATTGATTATGAGATTATTTGAAAGTACTTTGAAGAAGTATTGAATTGAGGGAACTAAGACAATTTAATATCAAGTCTAAACTATAATAGTACCAGTACATTTTCTACTGAATTCATTTTCAGGACATAATTTTCCCTACCTTTACAATGAAATTCATTTTGCATTTTTTTCTGATAGCTGGTTAATTTGATAGACAATATTATGATAATAAAGTGTTAGATATTTTAAGGTTGTAAGTTTCTCTGAAATGTGTTGCTTGCATAGCTACGACAATATTTAACAAGTGAGTACACATTCAGTGGAGCTATATTCTTCCTTAATGTTCATAATATACATGATATAAAAACAGGTTTCCCAGCAATAGATAATAGTGGCAACAGTCACTGATCTAAAGCCAAGATGTTGAAGCTTGATGCCTGGAGCAAAGTCACTTAACTTTTCTGTGACTTAGTTTCTCTTCAGTCAAATGGAGTCTATAAAATTTGAGTCCATGCCTCAAAGGTTTATCATGAGGATTAACTGAGTAAATATCTAAAAAATACTTTAATATAGTTATAGCATATGGTCAGTATTTTATAAACATTATTGTATTTATTAGCTCTTGGTAAGATTATGTATCTCTTTAATTTTATATATTTTCTCAATTATCTATATTTTCTTTAATTTTTTTCTAATATAAGTATTTGCTCAGTTGAAAACAAAAGCAAAAGCAAAAACAAATTACTTTCACATGGTCTTGATAATGCACTCTTTCACTTAAGGAACTGAGCTAATTTTAATCCCAAAAGAGGTAGAGGCCGTGTTTAATCTAAATAATTATTTGAACATACTGTAATTATTATTCACAGATCAAATTTCATAATGTTAAAAAGTCAACAACTGAAAACTTGTTTTTTGATTTGAATTTTAAGAAAAGATGATAATTGACCCTTTTCACACCTTCAGGTAAATCACAGGAATCCAGTGTTTTCTGTGTTCTCTTTACATTTCTTCTGTTCAAAAATTTCCTTTGTCCTACATATTTTAAGTCGCTTTTTAAAGAAAGTCATTTTTAGTTATCATTAAAGTAAATACCCAATTGGATATTTGTTGAGTTTTGGCTTCTTGCTAGGCAGAAAAGGCATTGAAGTTTGAATCTGTCGCTGACCTATCACTTTATAGCTATTCAGTTTCCTGGGGTGTCAGCTGTAAAATGGTAACAATACTGAAGTTTTAAAAAATAAAGGTCCAAAGACATTTGTTTTCTATGTAAAGGAAAACTCTAAAAGTGTCGACTGGACACAAAAGCTTTTGATGTTTCCTGTATTCCTCTAAAATGTGAGTTCCATTGTCCTGTAGCATATCATAGCCTGCCTTAGAAGCCTGGATTTCTGGCTTCATGCTGGGAGCTATATAATGTACAAGTAATTTTTCTCAGTAAGAAAATTATACTTTAAGCTTTTATAAATTTATTATCTACATTAGAGTTAATGTTAATGTTATTTTGTTAATATCACTGACTGCTTTTACATTTATATATCATGTCTAAAAAAAAGTCTAAGATTTAGTGCGATGTCTGCCACTTGTTAGCTATGTAACTTGGTTATCTCTCTATATACTCTGACAAATTAGGATATTATACTAGATGGGTTTGTTCTTTTCCCCATAACAACCTACACAGTTTTTGAAACTTAACAACTCCCCAGGATTCTTTCTGAAATCCAGATAATCAAACTCTCTGGACTAGAATGGGTCCAGTGATAAGAGGGACTAAGAGGTTAAATCCAAAGAAGTGGTTGCAAATGTCAAGCAGATGTGGTGCAAAAGCAATCCTAGATCAAAGGTAGAAGGACAGCAGGAAGATAGAGCCCTTGCTTTCAGAAATGTTCTGAGGATCAGATAATGCATATGACAACATTTTGAAAATTATAGAATGGCATGAGGATGGGAGGTGATAGTGTTTTTATTGCATGACATAGTATTATGGAGTAGGGCTGAGCTGGCAAGAACTGGAGAGTAATTTGCTTTGACAGGCAGTTAGTTTTGGTTAAGAGAATGAGCTCTGGAGCTGGACTGTTTGGGTTTGAATCTGGGAATTGCAACTTTCTAGCCATGTGATTTAGGCAAATTATTTCATATTCCTGTGACTCAGGTTCCTCATCTGTAAAAGTGGTACCTAGTTCACAGGAATTGTTATGAAGAATAAATGAATTTATGTATGCAAGGTGATTTAAAAAGTGCCTGGAACACTGTAATTAGTATATAATGTTTGTTGCTAATATTTTTATCTAGGCAAACTCCAGATTATTGAAATTAGAAAATTTAGAATATTAAAGTTTTTCCTATCATTTAATAATTATCACTCTTGATAAAAAGAGTATTAAACCTTTTACAATTGCATTTGTGGAAAATTTTTCTATCACATGGTGGTCTGCCTTTTAATTTAAAAGTTTATGACGTCAAAATCATTGATCATTTCTAAAGGCATGTTTAAAGATGAAAAGGAAAAACAACCTTGAAATCATACAACCATAATTTTATTGTTGTGTATCTCCTTCTATCATTTACACATACACATGTTTTATATAGTTGTAAACATCCATGCAGATTATCTGCTTAATACCTCTTAAAAATCTTCTTTATTTGTCTTTAAACTACATAATCATCACCTGTAAGGGCAGCAACATATTGGCTCATGTTGACACTAAATAACTGATTTCTTTCTTTACTTTCATCTCTGTTATTATGAGAGTTGAATTTGTGACCTAACAATCATGCACAGTACTTTTTAAAGACTAAATTTGAATTACTAATTTGCAGTACTGATTAGCCATTACTCTATTGTGTGTTTGTATTGTAATTTCTTCACTGCTATAATTAATGATACAATAAACTCATTTGTCTCTTTCAATAGATCCTCTCTTGAAATAATAATAAAGCCCCTTATAGAACTGATAAGCAAGGAGTTGTTCTAGGTAAAACAGGAGTAGAACCCCAGAGCTCCACCATATCTACCACCATGCCCTCTTTCACCCTTTCTCTGGCATCTTTGACAGAGGTCAGGAGTTCTGTGTCACACAGATTTTAAAACCACTACACTAAACAGTTTATAGTCCATCCAATTATATATTTTAAATTTGCTTGTAGTTAAAACAAAATCGTCAGAGCCCACTGTATTTTTACCGTTATTTGGTCTGTTAGTAGAATCGTTTCACTGAGTTACACTGTAAAATAGGACTTTTGATTTGCAGTTAAGTATATGTGGTAACGATGCTGTTGAACTTTTCAAGTTCATTAAGGAGAGTTGCTTTTATGAGTTTCCATGGAAGAGTATTTCTCATACCTTAACACCCAGGGTAGGGGGAGAGGGTAGACTTTATTCTGTTTGCTGGTATTTTATATTAGAGGCACTAAATCTTGTAGTTACTTTATCTCTTTGCTTTGATGTCTGGTAAAATCAGAGCTGAATGTGGGACCCAACTCTAACAAACATGCACAATACTTCTTTGTATAGTAAACTTACAGGAGCTTTCTTTTCTACTCTCCTTTTAATTGTTACTTTGCCTTGATTTCTTCTTTATTTTCCTCCCCTGTGACTTCTACAAGTTGTTTTGTGATTATTTATTGGGTTATGTCCCCAGTAGTGAATTATTGTGTGAATGTATATAAATATTCTAGTATCCTTTAGTATCTACTGTAGCCTTTGATTTGATGGAATAGTCTCTACCCAGCCTCAAAGCCAATTTTATTATGAATAGTTCATGAATTAGATGCATAAAAAGGAATCTAATATATTCAAAATGAACAATGCCTATCTTAATATGATTGTTATGAGAATTAAAAAAGGAGATATATGTGAATTATGCATAATACCCCTTGATATATACTGATCATTAATGAATATTAGCCATTAATAGAGCATTTTCTAGTTCATGTTATTGGTATCTTCAGTTTCCATTTAATAAAAGATGTTAAAGCTTATTTAGCAAAATTCTCAGCAATAGAAAACTTAATTTTCCTTATTAATTGTATCACTGATGTCTTAGAGCCTGTATTGGGCAATAGGTAGTCTCCTGTGGTTCACATTTTAGTCAACTGAATTTTTTTCTTTTTTGAGATGCAGTCTTGTTCTGTTACCCTGGCTACATGGCATCATCATAGCTCAATGCAACCTCCAACTCCTGGGCTCAAGTGATTCTCCTGCCTCAGCTTCCCAAGTATCTGGGACTATAGGCGGGCACCACTGTGCCAGGCTAATTTTTCTATTTTTAGTAGAGATGGGGTCTCACTCTTGCTCAGGCTGGTTTTGAACTCCTGAGCTCAAGTGATCCTCCCTCCTTGTCCTCTACAGAGTGCCAGGATTACAGGTGTGAGCCACTGTGCCCAGCCCTCAGCTGAATTTGTTAACAACACTCTTTCTTATATGCCTATGCTGTCATTGTCCTTGTGAAATAGTCAAGTGATATGGTAAAAAAATTTATTTTTTAATGTTCATTAACCAAAAGACAAGTCGTCTCAAATACATGAGCTTTGTAGGTCTTTGTTTGTTGCACGTAATGAATGAAATTACCACACTGTTTATTTTCAACCAATAATTAGTTTTTAATTGTAAAAGGAAGGAATTGCTGCCAGGACTTTTATTTATTGAGCTGACTCCATCATTCGGCATGAGGATAATGCAATGTTTGCTGTGGAGTACATGTTGTTTACTTCAAGGATTACTTTCACACTCAGATGGTTCTAAATGGTAAATTAACTCAGGTAGAGGCTCTTTATTAACATGTGCATCCGAACTAACTGTCCACAAACTGAAAAAGGAGTTTTAATTTTCCTAGAAACAGATTGAACAATAAGGATATGTCAGCATTGTTTGAAAATATGTACTCCATTGTATGTGAAATACATTCTATTCTTGTTCTTTATAAGAAAGAGAAAAGAAAGGAAAAGAATCTACTTATTATTCATTCCAGTGTTAGGAAATGAATGTGTCTATGGCTCACTATACTTTAACTTTTAATTGCCTGTTTGACAGTAAACCTATTTCCATAAGACAGTGTCTATATTTCATGTTTTATCTGAAGTATGTGCTCTTAATTCTACATAACAGCACTTAGCTGTTTTTATTTATATGGTTTGTTTTGTGTCATAGAATTGTCTATTAAGAAAAATCACCATTCAAGAGGATTTTCAGGATCTTTACAGTCTTCTGAAATGTTTGCTTCCTTCACTCAATATTTTTGAAGAAAGTCCAACTGAAAAACACAAGTATGGTGTTTTTGTTTTTAAAAAAAGAAAAAAAAAATCTAGTTGTGTACTTGCCCTGCCCCACTACCTAAAAACACCCTAACAAACATCAATAATAATACTTTGGGCCAGAAGTCATTAATTTTCTTTTTGTCTCACTGAAAGTTTTGGTTTGATTTTATGAAATCATAAAAAAAATCTAGATCTAGTAAACATAAAAAATAATATGTAAGATATATTAAATATAAGTTGTAGGTTACTTTTAGGCTAATCTTGGACATCTAGGTAAATCTTTGAATTATCTTCTTCAGAATCACATGATCACACAGAGGTGCATTAGGAGCTGCTGCAATTAACACACAAAAAGGCATAAATGGGTAGTATTCTGAAGCCCCACACCACTTCAACTAGAGCAGTTCTGCATTTATTATTTATATATGTTATATGTTATGTTTATAGCTATTTGTTTTTTTAGAACAAAATCCACTGACATCTGGTCATGTTAATTTCATAGGTGAAAAAAATTGAAATTTAGAAAAAACAAAGACTTGCCTACCTGTGAAGGTCATGACCAGCTAGTTGTACCTATGTGTGTGGTCATATATGTTCACTTCCACTTTGGAACATTTTGCCCCACCGAGCTCAATTATTCTAGACTCACATTTGTTTTGTTATTGACCAGGGGCCATCTTCTGTAGGAGGTCATTATAGTCACCCTCTATGACTTTTCCTTGAAATAGTCATGTGCTGCATAAGGACATTGTAGCCAATGATAAATTGCATATATGACAGTGGTCCCATAAGATTATAATACTATATTTTTACTCTACTTTTCTATGTGTAGATATGTTAGTATACAAAAATACTTACCATTCTGTATTACAATTGCCTACATTATTCAGTTCAGGAACGTGCTACACAGGTTTGCAGCCTAGGATTAATAGGCTATATCACATAGCCTAGGTGTGTACTAGGCTATACCAGCGTTCCCCATTTTTGGCATCAGGGACCAATTTCATGGAAGACAGTTTTTCCACAGACCAAGGCAGGGCAGGGTGGGAAGGTGGAACTCAGGCAGTGATGCCAGCGATGGGGGAGCAGCTGTGAATACACATGAATCTTCACTGGCTTATGGATCCCTAACATGCAATGAACCAGGGGTTGGGGACTACAGGGCTATATGATCTAGGTTTCTGTAAATACACTCTATTGGTGTTCACACAATGACAAAATTGCCTAAAAATGCATTTCTCAAAACATGTCCTTGTTAAGTGACACAAGTACAATGACATGTCCGTATCTTAAGTATATAGTTGGATAGGTTTTGACAAGGGTATTCATCCAGGTAGCCAACAGCCACCTCATAGTGCAGAATATTTCTGTCATGTAGTCTTGTTTCCCTCCCATCCACCAACTCTACTGGAAGTAACTACTTCTGGTTTCATCACTATAGACTAGTATTGCTTGTTCTAGAACTTCACAAAAATGCAATATATAGCACCTACTCTTTTGTGTCCTGCTTCTTTTGCTCAACGTAGTATTTTTGAGATTCATCCATATTGTTGCATATATCACTAATAGTTATTTTGTGTTGTGGGGTTGTTTTCTATTGTTTGAATATACTATTTACCCATTCTTTTGTTGATGTGCATTGGATTTTCTTCTGGTTATTTATTTGTATGAATAAAGCTGCTATGAATATTTTTGTACAAGTCTTTATGAACATGTTTTCATTTATCTTGGGACAATATTTAGAAATGGAATTGCTGGGTTATACTAAATGTGTATGTTTACCTTTGTAAGAAACTGTCAAACAGCTTTCTAAACTGGGCATACCATTTTATACTCTCACTAACACTGTATAAGAGTACCAGGTGTTTCGTATCCTCCCAACATTATCAATTTTTAAAATTTTGAGCCATTTTGGTGGCTATGAGAAAGTGTTTTATTAAAGTTTAAATTTGCATTTTTCTTATGTCTGATGTTGAACATTTTTGATATGCTTATTAGATAATCTTTCTTTTTTGAAAATTTATTTAAATCTCACAGCCATTTTAAAATTTTGATTGTTTTCCTTATATTATTGATTAATAGGAATTGTTATATATTATGAATATAAATCTATTATAAAATACATGTTTTTAAAATATTTTCTCCAATTCCAAGATTTGACTTTATTTTATTAATGGCAGCTTTTGAAGAGCAGAAGTTCTTAATTTTGATAAAACCCAATTAACTCCTTCCTTATTTTTTCTTTTTTGTTTTTGATTAGTGCTTTTGTGTCCAGGACATTTTTGGATACTTCAGAACATGAAGTTATCCTTTTATGATTTTCTTCAGAAAATTTCTATGTTAAGTTTTATGTGTAAGTGCATGAATCATCTAGTTATTGTGTGTATTATGTGGTGTGAGGTTGGGTTGAGGCTCACTCTCTTCCTCCACACTCTTAACCAACATCATTTGCTGAAATGATTTTCTTAGCCCATTGAGGTGCACGGATATCTTTGCTGAAAACCAGTTGGCCATATATATGTTCATCTATTTTTGGATTTTCTATTTTATTCCATTGATCTGTGCAACTACTGTTATGCCAATACAACGCTGTCTTGATTAATGTAGTTTTATATTAAGTCTTAAAAGCAGGCATGTAAGTCCTCCAAATTTGTTCTTTTTTTTTGTTCAAGACATTTAGGCTCTTCCAGGTCCTATTTCCACATATATTCTGCATTCAGTTTATCAATTTCTACAGAAAGATAACTGAGATTTTGATTGGATTGCATGAAATCTATAAATAAAATGGGGGAGAATTGAATCTTAATATTGAGTTTTTAGATTAATAAATATTGTGTATTTCTCTAGTTTTTCAGGGTTTTAAAATGTTTTCTAAGTGATTGGTTGTTTTCTGTGTAGATATCTTACACTTCTTATGTGAAATTTATTTCTAAGTATATTATATTTTTAGTAATAATAAAAGTGGCATTATTATTTAATTTTCCAGTTGGTTGTTGCTAGGAATTGCAATGCAACTGAATTTTGTATATTGACCTTGTATCCTGTGATCTTGCTAAGTTCACTTAAAGATTTTACTAGTTTTTAAAGATTTCTTAGGATTTTCTACATCATTAAACAATAGTTGAAGACAGCCACTGTAGATGTCCTATAATTAAGTACATTATAATTTGCCAACTGAATCACCCCAACTTTATTAGAAAGTTACTGCAGATCAAAACATAAGTTTTGATGATCATTTAAATCACATTGTCTCTAAATAAAGGGACTTTTACTTCTTAATTGCTTGCTTATAATCCTTTTTTATTTTCTCCTTGCCTTGTTTTACTGTCTAAAACCACCAGGACAATGTGGAATGTAATTTACAAGAACAGGTCTTTGCCTTATTTCTGATCTAAGGGGGGAAACATTCAAAATATTACAATTAAGTAAATGTTAGTTATGGTGTTTTCATAGATACCTTATTTTTCAGGTTGAAGACATTTCTTTCTATTGCTAGTTATTGAATTTTTTTAAAAAAACATGGATATATATGAATTTTGTCAAATGCTTTTTCTGTATCTATTGTGATTGTTCTCTTTTATTCTATTAATGTAGTAAATTGCAACAATGGATTTTCAAATATTAAAATAGCTTTGCCTACCTGAAATAAACCCCACTTGGTCATTATGAATTGTCTTACATTTTTTATCTTTAATTATATGGATACATAATACATGTATATATTTATAGGGTACATGTAATGTTTTGATAAAGGTATATAATATGTAATGATGAAATGAGGGTAATTGGTGTATCTATTACCTCAAGCGTTTACCATGGTTGGTTTGTAAATATCTTTAAAACATTTGCATCTACATTTGGGAGAAAAATTTTTCTGTAATTTTAATGTCTTTGTTCAGTTTTGGGTGTCAAGGACATACTAGCTTCGTAACGTAGTTGTCCCTACTCTACACTTTCTGAGTTTGTATGTGATTTGTATTATTTCTTCCTTAAATGTTTGGGAGCATTACCAATAAAAATAAAACATATGTTTTGATTTGTAGTAACTTTCTAATTAATGAATTTCTTATGTTCATTTAATGGTTTTTCCCAATGACTTATAATAGAAATTATTAGGCTAATTCAGTTTGCAAATCATAATATATTTAATTATTATACATCTACAGTGACTGTCTTCAACTGTTGTTTAATTATTTTGTTGTTGGTGTTTAATTTTTCACATGATTTTTAAAACCCTTTATGTATAAGTTTCTTCATGGTGAGGATCTGTGTTCTATGCTTGGTATCCTCCACAATTCCTAGTTCATTGCCATAGCGTCTTATACAATTAGTACATTTTTTTACTAATTCGACCTGTCAAAACTCTAAGGGGAAAAATCCTTTCTTTGTCTTTAATTAGTTCTTTTAATTGTCAAGGGAATCCCCTTAGTTCCAGTAGTATTCAACTTGCTAATTATTACATCTGTATTCTTCATTAAAATAAATTTTACCATATTCATGTCTCATTCCACAATAAAACTTTAGGCATCACCAGTTTCTATAAGCAAATACCTTAACTTCTGAAAATTTACCATCCTTGAACTTAATTTTTGTCAGTAATTCATTTTTTCCATCCATTTACTGCTAAAACAAAGAACCATGTCTATAAATAAGCCCTTTCATTACTTATTGGATTACTCTTAGAAAGTTATATTTGAAACAATCGTCATAAAAATGGTGGAATATAAGTACTAAAAATGCACTTGAGCAAGTTGAAATTACATAAAAATTTAAAATTAAAAAAATATGAACTCAAATACACTTAAAAGACAAAAGCAAAAGGAACAAAATTCCCTCCTCTCACTTAGAATGATTCAGAACTGATTATGTGTCCCAATTCTGGCAATGAGATGCCAGACAATATTGACAGAAATTTGGAAATTAACAGGTAGTTTTTAGGGAGCATGTCCTTCTATCCTTATAAATATGAAAAAGAAAACATTTAGATCTTTCTCCTTCTCATTGCTACATTAAGACCATTGGCAGAAACAGTCTTACGCTGAAAACGTGGCTACAATTATGTAGCAAAGGGAAGTAATAAAAAGGGCCTGGGTGATAGTATTGAGTTTCTCAATCAACTAACCTAGAAAACTACTCTATATTTGGCCTTTATTATATGAGCTCATTAATTACATTATTGTCTGAGACAGGCTTTTCTTACCTGCAGCTGAAAATGTCCCCAATATTATGACCTCATAGCCCAGAAAATATGATTTAAAACTGCATTCGTGTGCTTGTATATATGTTTTGGATTCAGCAGATTAACTTTTTAAAGTAGCAGAACGTAGGCAAAAATACAGTGGAAACCACTGGAAAACGTATATGACACAGGGATAGATTTTAGAGAAGTTACGAAGGATCTTTAGAGACCTTAGAAACTGTGGTTTAAGCATCGTATTAAAGGAGGAAGCCAGACTGAAAAAGATTAAGGAGAAAGCTGGCTCAGAGGAAGTGAGTCGATAATATCAGACTCATTTTAATATGGATATGAGTTGCAGATTAATTACTTTAAGTGCAAACTTGAGAGTTCTGTTTCCATGGTTTATAAAATTTCCTATGTGGCCAAAGCCAAAAGAAAAAATATTAATTACTAAGTGGATGTGGTATTATATCAATAATTGCTATTTACTTAAATAGAACATACATAGTTGAGCATAATTTAGAGTCATCAATAATTTCTATTTTGTTCTTATGCTTATTTTTATTTTTTTCCTGAGTGTCATGTAGCTCTTAATGTTGTTGAATTTTGATGAGCAGCAAAACCAGATCTTAAAATGTTTGACAACAAGGAAAGCTTTTTATTAACCTTTCTATAATAAATATTTGAGAGGCAGGCATAATAAATATATAATTGGTCTATTTAATCAACATGTAAAATCCTCACAATTTTCAAAAATAAAAGCATCCTGTTACCAAAACCTGCTAAAATTCTGAAGAGAAGAATCTATGATACATTCCACCTACTTTATGTCCATTGAATCTAATCCACACAGCTAAAATATTTTCAGTTTGATAAAACTGAATTTCTCAAGAATTATATTCATAACTATACTCTGCTCTTCTCTGTAATGGCATTTTCCTCTGTCTCATTTTTCTTAGTTTGGAAAGAACTTTAAGTGGCCATTCCCATTGCTGCTTTTTCTTTAAGGCTACGGGATTCCTTATTTTTACAAAAAGCAGACAGTCGTGGGAATCGTTTTCAAAATTTTGGCATATAGTTGGTGCATAATATATAACCCCCATATTTTCATGGATGGCATGGCACAGACCAACCATTGTTTTTGTCAGAATTCTAGAAGTCCAGACCGTCTGTTTCTGCTCTTTCTATTGTTCTCCCTTACTCAGGACAGTCTAGCCTGCAGAAGCATAGCACACTCTCTGCTACAAGTTTCATCTGTCATCTGCCACCTGTCTGTGTGCAGTTGAATGGAATTAAGGGAAGAGAGAAAATGGTACAGTTAGGTCACCTTATCCTAATCTTCCCAGTATCTGTCACTATCGGTAAAAGACAACATAAAATCTTCTATATACTAGATTTTAAGGTAGATGTTATTTGATAAATTTTCCTAAGTATCCAATTTTTTTAAAAAAGAATTCATTTCCCAGTTCAAAAATGAGTGGAGGGTAATAACAGCAAAACAACCCACCACCAAATCTAAAATGGGGCCAGAGCTGACAGCTTAATATATAAGAAAGTGGAATTTATGTTTTTTGGTCAAAGAGAAAAAGAGAGTACAGAGAGAAATCATGTACAATTTAAAAATATTTCTTTGCAAATATGTCTTCAAATCTATGCCAATTATTCTTAGACTATCACAGTTATTCTGTATTTTTTTAAAAGATGGAAAAGAGCCTGCTTTTCAAAAAAAATAATATATTCAATTAATTAGGGGAGATATTGAGCATATAGAAAGGGTTAAATATTATTATTTGTAGTTACGATTTTGGGATCATTATTTTATGCCTCTATTTATTATACTGTTTTAGTCTCCACAGCTGTCAAACAAATGTAGCGTACCTCAGAGAGGACTTGTAAAAGATTAAGCAGTGAATGGAGCACTGGACAGGGATTATGATATGTGAACTCAGTTTCTCCTGCTCACACACTGCTCTTAGCCCGTGACTCTCAAGTCCTTAGTGTCCAAGTGAGATTAATAACCTTGAGATATAGGGAGAGTTTATAGAAGCTCTTTGAGACCTATGGTAGAAGACATTAATGGAAAAACAAGTGAGGATTATAACTCTGTGATGTAGAGTTTGCAGAATGCTATTAAAGTAGAAAGAAGTCATGAATCTCAAAAAAATTTAATTTTCACTCATAGTTTGTGATATAATTACAAAATTCATGCTACCATTAAGACTGAGGGCTACTAGGACTAGATTCTACTTTTCAAGGCCATTCTCCAGCAGGAAACTGGACCAAAGGAGACTAGAAAATTTCAGTGCCTATAAGATAAACAAATATTACACAAATGCATCTTTTAAGACTATGCACAATGTTCCATGGAGGGCATAAAGCTAATGGAGATTTGGTAATTTTTCTTTAGAAGCTCACAATTATACTTTGAATAGAAAGACTGACTAGATCAAATTGGAAGAGTCAAATACTGAGTTCTCTTCTGTCTAAATCCCATGAGATTACATAACATATAAATAGATGGTAGCTATATAAAGATGGAAATAAAGATCTAGAGTAAAAAGAGAAAGACTCAATCATGGCAACATAGGAAAACAAGATATATTGTCATCTCTAGGGGAAAAGTTAGTATTCCCAAAAGGTAGGAAACATATTGGATAATATGGACATAGAAGAGAAACCAGTACAACCTGCTAAAATACCTGCAGGTAAAGAC
Organism: Cheirogaleus medius; assembly: GCA_008086735.1. Taxonomy (NCBI): domain Eukaryota; kingdom Metazoa; phylum Chordata; class Mammalia; order Primates; family Cheirogaleidae; genus Cheirogaleus; species Cheirogaleus medius. The sequence continues at coordinate 136,523,665 of VBSM01002608.1, forward strand.
TATTTTAAAGATAGAGGTAGTTTGGAAGAGTATCACAACTAAAGTAGAGCAATAAGAAACAATAATTGGCAGTCTTCAACATATACACAGTAATTAGGTCATCCTTCCTTGACTTGTGTTTACTAACAAGCAGCAAGGATGACCATCTCTGAAACAAAGCATTGAGTGTTCATGTAATGGCCCAGGAGTGATAGATAAACTGCCACAAAAAGACCACAGCTATGGGTGTTGAGAACTGCAGAACTCTTGGCACATAAAAACTTCAAAAGTCTGCACTAAGAGTCTTGACCAAACTCTAACATTACTTCTAGCAGCTTAAGGCTGTGTCCCTAGAATGACCCTACTCCCCTGACCCCTAAAAAAATGCCCAATGCTGGCAGGAGAATTTACTGTTTCTTCCAGCCAAAACCTGTTGATAGGTAGACAGGTAGCTCCTGAATCCTCTCTTAGGGTGGTCACTTTAGAAAGCTTGCAATTATAAATCCTTTCTCTGCCCTTAGAGCTATAAATCTACAATCCCAACTGTTTTCTTCTGGACGTCAGGGTTGTCTCTTTGAAGTGAGAACATTCAGGGAGACAAGTCTTATTCTCACTCCCAGTGCCTTTGGGAGGCCTACTTTTGGTGGGCATTTTGCTTCAACTAGCCTCACATCCCTCTGTCATAAAGACAGAAGTTTGTTTTTCCTCTGGATAAGCACTGATTCACAAATCCAGGTTGCTTAGTCACATGAACTAACCCCCAATAATATCCTTAAATGCCTTTCCCTTAGCACAGCTTAGCCTTTAAAGTCTCTAGCCTTTTGTTTCAAGGATTTAAGTTCAGTCCAAACTAGACTGTTTCTCCCTACAGCAATAGTCACTAAATATAACCTGTCCTTACCTCTTTAATGTCCAGCTTTATCTTTGGCAGTATACAACTCCAGGAATCATGGCCTGCCTTCCTCTACCATAACACTACCAGGATATAGTAAACAAATTACTGATAAAGCCATTCAGACAGGTCCTCTCCAATGCAAAGAATCAACAAACATTTATAAAGTATGGTGGTTTATATCTAATTTAAGACCATACTTCCAGGTTCTAATGTATTGTTTGGATCAAAACGTGCTTAATAAATGTATATTGAATAAAAAAAGAGTAGTGCTTTAAAGTATATAAGTTGTGAAGGCAATTCCTTGATTCTGAATTCCAGCCCATTTCTTTTTGCTAGCTGTTTTGCTTTGGGCAAATAATTCAGTTTCTCACTTCTAAATAAAGAAATTAATAGAATATAAGCTTCATGGAAATGGATTTTTGTTTGTTTTGTTCACTGTTGCATCTTAGGTGCCTAGTATAATGCTTGGCAGCTACTAAGATTTAAGTAACTGTTTGTCAAATGCATAATAATATCTCCTTGTAGGTTTTCTTTGAGATTAATTAGCTTAAAATATCTAAGGTACTTGAAGCAGTTCCTGACACATAGAAAACACCTCAAAAATGTTAGTTATGCTATTATATGTTACTATAACAATATCAATAACAGCAAGAACAGAATGAGCAAGGTAACAAGCCAAAAGTACCCAGTTGCTCACTGGGTTAAATGAGCAACTACTATTTAAAAATTTCTCTCTTCCTTTCTCTCTTTCTCTTTCTCTTCCTCTGAGAAAGAGAATGACCTCCAAGAGGGGTAAGAGAACAGATAATATACCCATAAAGAAAAAAACTAAAAAACGAGAGCAAAACTCACACTGGTATAATATTATTAAAATTCTCTTAAAAACCAGGTACAAGATGAGACTACACAGTAAGATAGCTACTATTTAGTATAGTTCTAGTCAGGCAATAAGAAAAGAAATAGGAAGAAGTAGTAAAATATTGGCAAGGAGAAAATGAGATGATATAATTGTAACCTAGAAAATCTAGAGAATTTATAGGAAAACTATAATAAGAAGTATCAAAATTTAGTATTGTGGCTGTTCCAAATGCAATTTACAAAATCAGTAGCTTTACTATATATACACCAATAACAAGGTGGAGAATGCAAAGTACAAAAGGATATCACTCATAATAGCAACAAAAACTGTAAAAACAAATCCCTTGGAGTAATCTCATAAGTGATGGGTAAAACCTATGTGAATATAACTATAAACTTTAGTGAAGTATACAGTAAAAAAAACAGAATGCCATGTACTCAGGGAATAAAATATAATCTACAATTACAGAGGAAGTCCAGTAAAAAGCTCAACAGGAATTCTGATTTCACGTGAAAGACCAAACACACAAAGACAGATGAGAGAATTCTGAAAATAAATATTTAAGAGAACTCATTTCACGTAATATATGACACTTTACATGATATTCATAATTTACTTTCACAATATATGATACACATTGTAGTTTTCTCATAATGCATGACAAATCTATGATTATTAAAACATATATATCGGATCAGCATGGGCCAAGATGGCTGAATAGAAACCTCCAGTGATCATCTCTGCATAGGAACACCAAATTCAACAGCTATCCATTCAAGGAAGCACCTTTAGAAAAATGAAAAATCAAGGGAATGGTTACAGTAACTGGTTTTTACATTATATCAAGGAAAGAGGCACTGAAGAGGAAAGAAAACATGGTCTTGCATTAACTATGCCACTCCTCCCTCACCCCCCACCCCCACAGTGCCATGCCAGCGCACCGAGTGGAGAGAGAATCTATCCATTGGGGTGGGGAGAGTGAAGTGATTGTGGGACTTTGCATTGGAACTCAGGGCTGCCCTGCCACAGGTAAACATAGCACAGGGAAGAATTCTGCCAGCCCAACCAGAAGGAAATCCTCTGACCCAAAACCCAAATTCTGGCTAGCCCTACCAACCAGCAGACAAAGGCAGCCTGGAGCCTGGACTAAACTTGTAAGGCATTCAGGCCACAAAGGATGCAGTCCTTGGGTGATTCCTAAGGCCATGCTGGCTTGGAGCCAGAGGGCTTGGGGTGCACCTGACCCAGTGAGACCAGAGCTGCAGCAGCCCAGCCAGTGCCTGTGTCACCCCTACTCTGACTCCTAGTAATGCAGCTAAGGAAGAGTCTTCTTCCACTTGGAGAAAGGGAAGGAAAGAATTCAGAGGACTTTGTTTTGCAACTTGGGTACCAGCTCAGACATATTAAAATAAAGTACCAATCAGACTCCTGAGGCCCCTGATTCTAGGCATTCATTCCTAGGCATCTCTGGATCCACCCTGGGCCAGAAGGAAACATGCTGCCCTGGAGGGAAGGACTCAGCTATGGTAGGCTTCATTGCCTGCTGACTAAAGTGCCATTAGGCTTTGGATAAACATCAGAGGTAGCAAGGCTACAGCAACCACAGACTTAGGGTGAGACTGGATGGCTTTGGATGTGATGTAGCATAGTCCTAGTTGCAGTGACCATGAGGGAGGTCCCACATCACTCCTCTCCCAACTCCAGCAGCTCAGCACAAAAAGAAAGGGAAGAGAGTATGAGACTTTTCCTTATAATCCAAGGAATTCTCCCTTATATTACCCAAGTCCACCAAGGAGTACCACCAGGAGTCTGCAAGAGCTATGACACTACTGGGCTTGGGGCACCACCAGTGCTGAAATGGCTGTAATGACCAAAGACTTAGATCACAACACTCAATTCCCTTTGAAAATCTGGAAAGCCTTCTCAAGAAGGATAGATACAAGCCCAGACGGGGAAGATTAAAATAAATACCTAACTCTTCAATGTCGGGCATCGATGAACATCCACAGGCATCAAGCACATCCAGGAAAACATGACCTTACCAAACGAACTAAATGAGGTACCAGTGACCAATTCTGGAGTGATGGAGATAGGTGACCTTTTAAACAAAGAATGCAAAGTATCTGTCCTGAGGAAGCTCAATGAATTTCAAGACAACAGAGAGAAAGAATTCAAAAGCCTATCAGAGAAATTTAACAAAAAGATTGAAATAATAGCAAACAAAATCAAGCAGAAATTCTAGAGCTTAAGAATTCATATGACAAACTGAAAGAATGTGTCAGAGTCTCTAACAGCAGAATTGACCAAGCAGAAGAAAGAATTGGTGAGCTTGAAGATAGGCTATTTGAAATTACAGTCAGAAGAAAAAAAGAATAAATAAGAATGATGCATGATTACATGATCTAGAAAATTGCCTCAAAAGAGCAAATCTAGAAATTATTGGCCTTAAAGAGGAGATAGAGAGAGATTGGGGTTAATGTTTATTGAAAGAAATAATAACAGAGAACTTTCTAAACCTAGAGAAAAATATCAATATTCAGGTACAAGAAGATAATAGAACACCAAGCAGATTTAATTCAAACAAGGCTACCTTGAGGCTTTTAATAAGCAAGCTCCCAAAGGTCACAGATAAAGAAAAGGTCCCAAGGGAAGCAATAAAAAAGAAAAACAACAACAACAACAACATATAAAGGAGCTCAAATACATCTGGCAGCAGACTTCTCAGTGGAAGCCTTAAAGGCTAGGGGAGAGTGCCAAAGGAGAAACACCTTAATCTGAGAATATTATATCCTGTAAAAATACCTTCAAACATGAGGGAGAAATGAAGACTTTCCCAAACAAACAAAAGCTGAGGAATTTCATCAACACAAGACCTGTCCTACAAGAAATGATAAAGGGAGTTCTTCAATCTGAAGGAGAAGGGTATTAATGAACAATAAAAAATCCTCACTAAGGAGCTGTATCCCCATCCTATAGACAGAAAAAAACAGCAAATTAATAAACTTCTCTTTCTTTCTCCACACACACACACACGTCATCTGAAGGTACACAATTCACTGGTAACAATAAGAACACAAATATGGAATACTCTATTGCTGTAATTATAGTGTATAAACCACTCATACCTTGAGTAGGAACACTAAAAGAGAAACTTATCATAAATAGCAACTTTTTCATAGATAGTATAAAAAGTTACAGATAGAAATAAAAAGTTAAAAATTGGGGGGATGGAGTTAAAGGGTAGAATTTCTGTTAGGTTTCTCCTTGTTTGTTTGTTGGTAGGCAAAGTTGTCATATGTTTAAAATAATTGGTTATAAAATGTTTTTTGCAAGCCTCATGGTAACCACAAATGAAAACACTACAGCAGATACCCAAAAGCTAGAAAAGTAAGAAATTAAAACACACTACCAAGGAAAATCACTTTTAACCAGAGAAGACAGCAATGAAGAAAGATAGAGAGGACCACAAAGCTACCAGAAATCAAATAACAACATGGCAATAGTGAGTTCTTACCTATCAGTAATTACATTGAATGTGAATAGGCTAAACTCTCCAATCAAAAGACATAGAGTGGCTTAATGGTTAATAAAACATGAGCCAACTACATATTGTCTACAAGAAACTAACTTCACCTATAAAGGCATACATAGACTAAAAATAAAGGGATGCAAAGAGATATTCCATGCAAATGGAAATCATAAAATGGAGCAGTAGCTATACTTCTATCAGATGAAATATATTTCAAGACAAAAACTGTAAAAAGAGATAAAGAAGGTCAGTATATAATGATGATAGAGTCAATTCAGCAAAAGGACACAACAATTCTAAATATGTATATATACACCTAGCACTGGAGCACCCAGATATATAAAGCAAATATTATCAAGCTAAAAAGAGAGATAGACCCCATACAATAATTGTTGGAGGCCTCAACGCTCCACCTTCAGCATTGAACAGATCATCCAGACAGAAAATCAACAATGAAACATTGGACTTAGTCTGCACTATACACCAAAGGACCTAATAGATAATTACAGAACATTTCATTCAACAACTGGAGAATACACCCCAAGTACTGTGATTTGATTAATTCACATAGTATACCTGTATCAAAATATCAATATACCCTATAAAGATAAACAATTATGTACTCATAATAATTAAAAAATTTAAAAATTGATGTGCCTATACTACACAAATAGATAAATAGAACAGAATAGAATCCAGAAATAGTTTCATATACATAGAAAAAATCAGTTTATAAGAAAAAAGTCTAATCTAGTGGTGAAAAGATAGCCAATTCAATGAATGGTATTGATGAAATTAGTGATTCATTTGGAAAAAAGGTATTAACACATTACAGTTTTACCTTGGTATATGGTTTCAGGACCTCATCCTTCATCCTGACCCATGTATATGAAAAGTCAGTTCTCTTTAGAGGCAGATTTTGCATCCCACCTGAATACTGTAATTTCAATCTGTATTTGGTTGAAAAAAATCTTTGTATAAGTGGACCTGTGTAGTTCAAACCCAGGCATTCAAGGATCAACTATATATTGATAATTCTCTTCAACAAAAATAAATTTCAGGTGACTTAAAGACTGGTAAACATTATCAAAATATTAAAATGACATATAGAAGAATATTTTAAATCCTAGAATGGAAGAAAGCCTTCTGGATAAAACACAACCAAGAAACATAAGGAAAAGATTAACTGAATTTAATTTCATAAAAATTAAAAAATTTAAATATTCCGTAAGCAAACACAAAACAAATCCAAAACAAAGAACAATAAAGAAGAAAAAAATAAAAAGCACCACCCAAGTCTGGAAACTTCAAAATTAGAGAACTAAGTAATGAAATAGAAGATTCTAGTCCAATATAAACTAATCCCACCTTTACTTTTCTGACGCCATATTTTTGAGTTGATAGAATCATGAACATTTTCATTACTACCCCCCAGTCTTTAGAGAAATGGTTTACGTGTCTGCTCCTAGCTTGCCTTTTTCCTGATTGGAAGAGAGTGAAAATGCCTTGTGAGTAACTGGAGCAACTAGAAAGGAAGCACATGTATCTGTCTGTCTGGAGAATAGGAATGCTTCAGAATTCCATACTCTATTGATAGAAAGCTCCAAAGATCAAGGGTACCTATCCTGCTAAAACAATGCACCCTTTACCAGTAGAGTATGACAATGATAACGGTAACTGACTCTCCCACAGACTATAAATGCACTAGCAAAGTTCTAAATGCTTTACCTTACTGTCTTATTTAGACCTCAGAACACTGGGAGGCAGGAATGAATTTTATGTCACTTTGTAAATGAGGTAACAGGGATACAGCACAGTTAAATAATTTACTCTTGGTCATACTGCTAGCAAATAGTAGAATCAGCATTCGAGTGCACAGCCTATCTCCCCATCTCCAAGAGGACACATTGCCTTGGAGGTCCCCACTTTCATGCACACTCATGCTACAGAGGAACACACAGAACACAAAACCCTGTTCACAGACTGGCTCAGAGAGGAAAACAAAGAGGTCTCAGAAGGGAATAAAAGACAAATCTTCCATAGAACGTGACAGCCTAAAAAGCCTGAGCAAAGCTGCCAACTGGGAGAAATATAAAGAAAAATGGCATGAAATTATGCAGAGATGTGACCAGAAAAGAAAGACAAAGAGGGAAAACTAAGGAGAGAGACAGGGAAGAGGGAATGGAGGAAGACTATCAGTTAGGATTGGTTTTAGCTGCAATCAAACCCCCAAATAACAGTGGCTTAAACAAGATAGTTACTGACTACTAATTTCTCTCTCATGTTAAAAGAATCTATAGATAAATGTTCAGATTTTTAGGGCAGTACTAGTATAATCAGAGATCCAGGTTTCAACATATGGTTATAGCTCCAAAATGACTATTTAAGTTCCAGCCTTGTATCCATATTTCAGGCAGCAAGAAAAGGAAAAGAGAAAAAAAAGGCATAATTCACATCTTAAAGGATACTTCACATTAGTTAAACACATTTTAATTATACCAAAATGGTCAGAACATAATCTCATAACCATACCTACCTCCCAAAGGAGGCTGAAAAGTAAACTTTAATCCAAGCATCATGGCATCTAAAATTACTTTCTATTATTTAGGAAAGAAGAAAGGATGAAGTGAGTATCAGGAGGTAACTGGTAGTCTCTGCATGAGGAGAAAGGAAAAATCATAGTAAAAGCAATCTAGGAAAAGAACACAACGTGTTCTGCTATAATATACAATAAGGACTCCCCTAGAAGCTTCAGGGCCCCACCCACCACCTGGGGCATTTGAGAGCTGCTTCTGAGGGGCTAGAGCAAGTCACAGGTCCCAAAAATAACTCTGCAGTTTGTTCCTTTTGGCAAGCACCCCCTACTGACAGGGCAGTCAATTTGCACAGCCTTTTACAGCAATTACTGACTCAATCATACAGGGTATGGCTGATTCTTACCCAAGCCACAACCTACTCTCTCAGAGATTAAACTGGGTATGCCAATACAATTCACACTGTTAAAAAGACCACAGGGCTGGAGAAAGAGAAAGAATTTCAAAGACCTCCATCCTCCCTCATCAAAGAGAGACAGGGAATCTGCCCACACACATAGCTCACCACTGCTACAGTCTACAAACAACTAGCAACTGAGAAAACCACCCCACTTAGGATATCTATAACCAAGGCATCCCTCCAGAACCTAGATGCCATCAAAGCACCCACAAGCAAAGCCAAAGATTCTTACCCAACACATGCTACAGACACTCCTTTACAAGTGGGTGGGGGGTGGAGGGGTGGAGAGAAAGCCCCATCTAAGCAAAAGAAAATCCAAAAATAAGAAGTGGCAGGTGCCCCAGATATAGATTGTAAGGAAGTTCAATGAAATCCAAGAGAAAATGTAAAACCAACTCAAGGAAACCATAAAAAATAATTTAGGAAATGAATGAAAAGCTCACTAAAGAGATCAATATATTAAAAAAAAAATTAGAACTTCTGGAAATGAAAAATTCATTTAAAGAAATAAAAATTACAGTGGAAAAGTTTAATAATATACTAGACCAGGCAGAAGAAAGAATCTCAGAGCTTAAAGACAAGTCTTTTGAATTAAATCAGTCAAAAATAAGTAACAGAGAATTAAGAGGAATGAACAAAACCTATAAGAAATATGAGATTATGTGAAATGGCCAATATGAGAATTATAGGCATGCCTGGGGTGAAGAAGAAAATGCACAAGGGCTATAAAACGTATTTGAGGGGATAATTGAGGAAAGCTTCCTTGGTCTTGTTAGAGATTTAGACATTCAGGTACAAGGTACAGATACAGGGAGATTTATGCAAAGAGGCAATCACTAAGACACATAGTCATCAGATTGGCCAAAGTAAACACAAAGGAGGAACTCCTACTAGCCATGAGCCAAAAACATCAAGTAACTTACAATGGAAAACTTATCAGGCTAACTGCAGACTTCTCAACTGAGACCTTACAAGCCAGAAGGGATTGTGGCCCCATCTTCAGTCTTCTTAAACAGAACAACTGCTAGCCTAGAATTTTGTAGCCTCCAAAACTAAGTTTCACACATGAAGGAGAAATAAAGACCTTTCCATACAAGAAATTGCTGAGGGAATTTGGCAAGACCAGACCTGCCAGAACTGCATTATACTTGGATCAGCACAGTAGATACCCACTAGTGTAAAACCATCCAAAAGCTGAAGTTCTGAGCTCATATATATAAAAAAAAACTTCAAGAGGTAAAACAAAGCAAGCAATAAAGAACTATTCAATAGGCTGACTAATGATGTTGTGCAGCTTTTTGCATGCTTTTTGGCCATAAGTATGTCTTCTTTCATGAAATATTTACTCAAGTTATTCACATAGGTTATCTTTTTTTGCTGAGTTGTAAGTATGCCTTATATATTCTGAATACTGAAGAATTATCAGATACATGATTTGAAATATTTTCTCTCATTGTGTAGGTTTGCTTTTAACATTTTTGATAAAGTCCTTTGATGCACAAAGTTTTTAATTTTGATGAAGTCCAATTTATCTATTATACTTTGTTCTTTTGTTGATCATGCTTTTGCTGTCAATCTAAGAATTCATTGCCAAATCCAAGCTCATGAATATTTATCCCTGTGTCTTCTTCTAAAATCTTTATGGCTTTAGCTCTTATATTTAGGTTGTTATCCATTTTGAGTTCATTTCTGTATATAATATGAGGCAGGGGTCCAACTTGCATTATCTCTTTGATATTTCTCTGGACTCATGTGGAGGTTGGGAAGGAGTCATTTCCTGCTTTGTGGGCTGATGGAAGAAATTTAGGGATCTATCTTTTTTAGACTTTAACCAATCCACTTGTTTTCAACTCTACCTTTTTCATCTACTTCTAGAAGTACTTGAAATAAACATTCTCTGAACATTTTGGGACCTTCAGCACAATTCATGCTACCTCTTCATTCTTCCTAGTGCCAGCCTGGGACTTGGGTATTTGTATCTGCTAAGTGAGTTGTCATTCATCTTTCTGCTCTACCATTTCCAAAAAAAAAGTTGCTACCATATACTTTTCTATTATGTTCTTTTACATTTATGCCTTAATCTTTTCACTGTCCTTGAATTGGGATTTTGGGAGAGGGGCTAGGTAATGAGTTACTGAATCTGCCATCTTTTACTTTAAAACTTCTCATTTACAGTTATGAATATAATATGTCTTTTCGCCATTAGCAGGTAGTTTTTTTTGAAAGTATGAATTTCTTTTAGATCTGTAAAGAGAATCAGAAACAATAATTTCCATTTTGAGTTAAAATTTCAGAGATGAATCACTTTTCTTATCCCCTTGGAATCAGCATTGTTGTTATCAGCTGGAAATGAAGAGAAAAGCTCAAGGGTATATAGAACCTCAGGTGGCACACTTGCAGTTTCTTCCTCTGAAAATCCTAATGGAACTTTTATCTGTTAACCTGGGTAGTGTATTGCATTTTGTTCATATGAGAGCACTTTCTAATATAATTTGTGTTGAACCTCCTATTATCACCAAATAAAGAAACTCAACAAAATGATAGTAACCCACAGCTCTTGTCATTTTGAGTCTACTTCACTTCTAAGCTTTTGTGATTCTTCTTGAAAGACAGTGAGAATACTTATATTACTTTGGAACCCCCATTAGAATCTGGAAACAACTTGGCAAAGAAGAGGTCAATATACTGATAGTCGCACTTAAATAATACTGGCACCAGATTTTATATCAACTAAAAATTGACAAAACCATTGCTGTTTTCCATTTTTATAAACAAACATTATATATATATATACATATAACATTTATATATGTAAATATAACCTATAGATAGAAGAAATGCTTATAGAAATACTTAAATATAACAAAAGGTATTGTCCTTGGGTAATCTTTTTCATTCTTCTAAATGTTCTACAATTAATCCGTACATGTGGTCGTGTTTGTGTATATAAGTTAAATCTTTAAATATATTTCTTACAGCTCGCCACATAAGAGAAAATATATTACTGGCTGTTAACAGGTTCATGATAATTTTTGTTGTAATAGAACATAGAAATTGGCACTAATTCAACAAAAATTTATTGAGTATATATTATGTATATGCCATGAACTATGGCAGATACACTTGGAAATAAGACATGATTCTTGTCCTCAAGAAACTAGTCCTCCACTGAATAGATACAATAATAAAGGCAATAAAAGAGAGGTTCTATGAACTACGGCTCTATTTTACAAATTGCACAGTCCATGAAAATCACCTGGGAAATTATTAAAGATACATATTCTGATCCCTTCCTCAATAGCCCTCTGACTAGGAATTTACATTTTAGTAAGCACCTCAAAGTGGTTCCAATGTAGGTAATCCTTTAAAAAATACTGAAATAAAGGACAACGAAATGAGTACAGATATAATAGAAGAGGTACACATGATATATGTTCTTGTTTCAGACTATTACTGGAAATGTATTTGAGCAACTTGTTTAGTCTCTCAAGGTTTTCATGTGTAAATGGACAAAATCACACCTACCCACATTGTAGGAATATTATAAATAATGTATCCAGCTCTGTCTAGAGTATATTGTTGGTGCTCTCAGCTACATAGGATGGCAACTTTGATCAATTCTCAACAAGCATGAGTGTTGCTGAATCTAATGCAACAGGGGAGACAATCAGGAAAGCTTTGCGCAGAAAGGAAATTTGGATTAGGTCTTGAATAGTGGGCAAAATTTTGACGAACTGAGACAAGGGAAAAATATATTCTACTCAGCAAATGCATGGTGATGATAAAACTAGGTGTGATTGGGGAGCTCTGAGCTGTGGACATGACTGGAGCAGAGAAGGCCTTGAATGTCATGGAAGACAAATGTGGAGGTGTACCTTGCAGATAGATGATTAAAACAGTTTTATATATATACAATTTTTAAAAAGAAAAAACAAAATTAATATAAAATATCAAACTAATCAGTTTTAAATTACTCTTAAATAGTAGCAAGTTTTTAAAATAATTTGAGCAAGAAGTGATTAGGGTAGATCAGAGTTTTAGCATGAAGATTTGCTGATCATGTAGATGTGTTGAAGAGGCAAGAGGCCAGAGGTGGGGAGACCAGTTCACAGGCTAGGGCAGTAATTCAGATAAACATTTATGAGTGTCTAGATTCAGGCAGTGAAGAGGAAATACAAAAAAATGTATGCACATGAAGGGCATGCCTGAAAAGGATAGCTAGAGCTCAGAGACTGATGGAATGTGGATATTAAAGAATAAGTGATTTAAGTTGATCAAGAAGTTTTAAGGTTATGTAAATGTAAACAATGTTATATCATTTCAAAAAACAACAGAGTGAAAGATAATCTGAGAAAAAAACCAGGACTTCAGAATTGGGCATGTTTAGTGGAGGTTCCAGAAGAATGAACAGGTGTCAATATCTAACAGGAATTTACCAGTGCAGGGGTGGGGCTACAGCGGAATAATTGGATGAAAAAAAATAATCTAAGATTATTCTCAAAATGACAAGAATTTGAAGACACAAGAGTGCATGTAATTTTTTTCTAATCATCATCATGATGTCAAAGGGTTAACAGTGCTGTGTGCCAGGCATTGTTCTAAGCACTTGTCATATGTTAAATCATTTATGTTCATAACAGCCTTGAGAGGAAGGTGCTATTATTGATACCATTTTATAAATTTGGAAAGAGGGGTCCAGAGAGAGTCATATTTGCCTGAGGTCATACTCTGACCTAGATGCGTTTATGTATGCCAGAGAGTTAGAATTCAGATCTGGATAGACTGGCTCTAAACTATGTGCTTTTAATCGGGAAACTCTACTGTTCTCAATAGAAAGCATAGTGTGAAAAGACATACGTCCTAGGCTAGAACCTTTAGGAATAGCCACGTCAAAGTCTAATTGGAAAACACACATATTCAAGAGTCAGGAAAAAAAAAAAACAAGACAACCACAAGGTCAAGATACAAAGGGAAAGAAGAGAAGTGCAAGGAAGCAGCTGTTGGTAATGAAAGATGGCATTGGTTTTTTGTTTTTGTTTTTGTTTTTTTGGCAACATAGGAAAGGTATCTGGCAATTAGGAACATCTTTTGATAAAATATGATTTTATGTTTAGTTCTACCTTTTATTTTCCCTACTTTTCAACCTAACCATATTAAAGTTCATTTGTAGCACTTAACAGAAACCATACTAGGGTGTGGAAGAGTGGCAAATTAAATCTGTGAGAAGTCTTCTGGCTGGATGTGGTGGTGGTTGCAATCTGCTTGGTTCTTCTCTTCCCACCAGGTCTCTCTCTGCTACCTCCCGTCATTCTATCTCTGTCTTTTCAGAGTTTGTTTTATATTGCTTGTTTTCGATTTTCCTATTGTGTATTCCTTCACAAGTTTTCTTCCATGCCTTCACCCAGATCATGTGTAAAGTCTTTAGCATAAAACAAAAAGGAAAATGGTTTCAAAAACCCTAATGAGGCTAACTTCTAAAATAACCTTATCTTATATAGGTACACATTATTATTAACTTCAGTGCCTTGCTTCAATGCTAAGTATCTTTCTAGGCAGTTTTTGTCATTTAAACTGATTTCACATGCTCATTTTGATTCATGTGTGCTATGAATTTGACCACTTGCCTGAAGCGTTTTATTCTTAACATATTAAACCTCTCTACTCTGCCCTTATGGGCTCAAATCAACTCCTGACCCTGAAGCAATTTTTGCGCCCAAGCCGGAAATACATGAGAAAAAATTTAGATTTAGACTGATCATCAGAGCAGTCTAAGATCATTTTTGAGGAAGGTTCTGTATTAATCTTGGCACCTCAGTTTTCCAGAAAGTATTGGTGTTCTCTCACCCTTTCCCTGTTAACTAAGAGCTTTCACCTCCTTGTAGATCTGAGTGAGCTTATTTGCAGACCAGTTCTATAGCTGCCAAAAGTTATTTCTGCAGTGGTTGAAAGATCCTTGGTGCTCATTTCCCCTTGCTTACCTCCATTTTCCACTCCTATGTCTTTGCACACTGTCTTGATTTCACCCTAACTCCACTCAGATTTAAAACTCATCCCTTTAACAGGATTTGAGTTTTACAAACCTACCCATACATATACTTCATGAGAAAAATGTTTTTGCTGAAGGTTCATAGAAATAGTTAGGGAAAGGATTTTCATTAAGCCCTGCGCCTTGTTTCTCCTCCTTCCCTAACTCTTCTTTTCAAGCTGTTTTTATTTTCTCTCTTTCTCAGGAGAAAAACATTTTTCAACAGTCTCAGACAGAATTGGATTCATTCTTTTCTCTAAAATGTGGGTCACTATTGATGCCTTCAGTGTTTGAGCTTTTTTCCCTAAGAACACTTGTCCTGTCACTGCTTGCCTTTCAAGCAAACACAGCTTTCTCCCTAAGAGGCACTTTTATGAATAACATTTTCTACATCTCATCACGCCTGTGAGACCTGTTTCTAGGCTTTTCTAATGAACACCTGACTCCTTGGTGCTCTACAAGTTGCTTTCAGATGGGCTTGATTTGATTTCTCTGCCCTGCTGGGGTAGATATTTGCTGTAGATCTCTGTGTGTTTTGTCTATTGACTAATTGTCATTCTGCATGCAACAGCTGGGAACTCTCACCTGTTCTCAGACCTTCATTTGGTCACTTAGCCCTGAGCTTCCCTCTCTGAAATAGTTCCCTATTTTCTTGATTCCATGTTCTGACATCCGGTTTTTTGCCTCACTTTGCAGATCTGCTTTGATTTCCAGATTCATTTTATTGTTTCCTGAATCCAAATTCTGACACCAGGGGAATACTAAATAAATATTTATAATCAATAATGAATGCTCACAGCTCTTCCTGTTTTAGAAAGCACATAGTCTATTTACTGCAGAGTGTGCCTCTCCTAGGCTATTTATTCTACTTCTGTGCTAAGATAGCATTCTAGGATATGTTTGAATGCCATTGTCCAGAATATGTACATCATAGCTAGGCTCTCATGACATAAAATACAATTTTGGGACAAAATCCGAAGGAAATGTGAACTTGGTTGAACCTGGAGATGGCTTGGTTTTGTTGTTGTTGCTCTTCTTATTTTTGACCAAGACAATTGAAATGACTTCTACTCATCTTGCCTTAAATATAGCAACCAAACAAGTTGTGAGCACCTCATTCTATGATTAAGAATATAATTATTTTATACTGGTTTTATGCCTCCTCCCAAGAGTGACATACTGTAACCCAATAATTCTATTATTTATTTACCCTGGGAAAATTTTTGCAAATGTCTACCAGGAAACATATACAAGAATGCCTGTAACATTATGGTTAATGACAAAGAACTGGAAACAGCTCAAATATCCATGTTTAGAAGAATCAATAAATACTTTGTGGTGCTTTTATTCAACAGAATACTATATAGCAGGGAAAATGAATAAACTATGGATACATACATCCACATGGATGAATATAAAAGTATATTGTTAAGTAAAAATGTGAGCTCCAGAAGAATATATAAAATATGGCACTGTTTTTATTAATATATTTCTCCCAAACAAGGAAAATAAAGTAAAACAGCATTTAGGCAGTTAAGCTTATTTTTTTCTTAGTGATTTAATCAGAAAGAGTGGGATTTCCAACAATTATGAGGAAGAACAGATGGAATTGAAGTAAATCAATCTTTTTGCTTACAAGGCTTGATCATAGCAAGTTGTCATTCTCTCCAACATCAAGGAAGTTAGCAGTATCTATTCTTCTTAGGAAAACCTGAAAAATTACTACCCACCCAGAAGAACAAGAGAACACTGAAGAACTACATGACTAATTATGATTTAGGAACTTCTCTTGAGAAGTTTTCTCAACTGCACAAGGCTGAAAAACCCGTTGAACTGAGAAAGAATGATTTGAGATATGGCAAAATTAGGAGGCTTAAGAAGGAAAAGTATACTTAAAATATAATGCAAGAAAAATAATCAAAGATGTCCTCCTAAAATTGAAAAAAAAAGCACTAATAATCAAAGGAATGTAAATCAAAATAAGTTGACAAGTTGGTCAAATTGTTAAATATTAAATTTAGCTGCACAATTTAATGCTGGGTATTCACTTAACACTGCTAGGAGAATGTAAATTGATAGAAGCTTTAGGAAAACATTTGGCAGTTCATAGCAAGGGTTTTAAAAACATTTATGTTCTATGACTAATAATTCTTAGATTTTCAACATAGATGTAATTCCAAGGTTATTACATTATTATTTATGATGTGAAAAATGAGGAAGAACATGATTTCCTGATAATAGTAAAATGGTAAAAGTTATGGTAGTATATCCAGATGATAAAATATTATGTAGCCTCTTAAAAATTTCTGAAAAAATATTCAAAGACATGAAAACATATTCCTGATATAATTAAAGATTGATACCATTAAGAAGAAATTGAATTATAATCTTAATATGATGCCAGCTATATAAATATATGTGAACATATTTATGGAAAAAGTTTTCCTTCAGGTAGTGACATTATCAGTGAGTTTCATCCTATTTATATTTTCAAGGTTTCATAACTTATCTAAAGTGAAGAGTTTTTAATCTTAAAAAATAAGAAATAAATAAACTTTTAAAAACGATATATTGCAAGCCTTAGGAAATGTTCCTTTCAGCACTTTCAGCTAAGCCTTCAGTGTAGCAGAAAGAACACAGGCTAAGCATCAGGAGATCTAATTTTGCCACTAACTAACCAGCTTTGTTAGAAAATCTCTTTGAGCCTATTTCTTTGTCTTTAAAGTGTCCAGGCTATCTCAGAGGGTTTTTATGAGGATCAAGTGGCATAATGTATTTGTAATCTCTTTAAAAGTACAAAGTACTATACTAATACTGTTCAGACAAAGCATTTCCTTTCTGAAAAGTGATTGGAAGCTCATAGGAATCTTTCTCTATATTCTTGTCAGAGTATTACACATTGTACTATATTAAAGAGCATGAGTGTGTTTCATGTGTCTTATGTTGAACGGAATGAACTTTAGTCATTCAAATAGGTGAAGTGGACAAAGAATCCAAATACCTAAATATAAAATTACTTGAATTCTCCATAGTCAAAACGGTAGCTAAGTGCTGTCATTTGACTTAGTATCCAAGATGGAAATAAGGGAGAATAGCCTAATAAGTAGGTCCACTCAAGTGGAGATTATATCTAAAGGAAGAGACAACAGAGAGGACAGAAAAATATTATGAACCTTAAAACTTGGGCCATACTAACTTGATGAAATAAATACCTCAATATTTCTGACTTAGTCATAATTTTTTTATGGGTACCTTAAAATAATGGTTTGGTTGAAATATGGTGAGCAGAATAGAATAAGAGAATGATTCTGGAAAAGCCTAAGAAGGCTGGGAAAGTTAAGGATATATCGAATATGAGCACTTAGATACATTTGACTTCCACTCATGGGCAATGTAGGAAAGATTGAATCTAAAATATCCTTGCTAATAACTCAAGGGTCTTCATTCTGTCAGCCCTGTCACAATTAAAAGCCAAGTGATTAATACAAGAATAGGGTGTGCTAATTATCATGTAGAATGCAGAAACGCTAATTCTTTGACAGCCTGGAGATGCCACTTCCCAAGGAAAGAAAGAACTAAAATCATAAGCCAGAATCACAGTGAACATCCAATAATGTCATCACTTCACAGTGATGGTTTCCATAATTAGGCACATGTTCATTTTATTGAATTATGTGGAAGTGGAAGACATTATAGAAACAGGTTTTGCTTTTTTGATTATAAATAGTGACACAATGCAAAGTTACACATTGCTACTGAGTCAGGATAAGTTGAGTGAAATGAATAAGATTCTCTAACATGACTTAAAAATCATGCTGTATTGCTCAAAATCTCTTGTCATGGTTTTCCTTAGAGTGAAAGGGGACAGAAAGATCTTCCTCGTCTCTGTTACATCCATCACACAGTAAAATAGGGAAGGCAGCTGAGAACACACAGAACCATTTTGAGAAACAGCAGGAATGCTAGAAAGATATTTCTAACATCTTGTATTCCTGAGAAGGATTTTAAGTATGTTGAACATTTCTCTGAACATTCAGGACCACAGATCACAAGCAAATCAAAGTGCATAGGTATTGTGTTATCAGGAAAACCACAAACACCTAGAGTGTTAATGTAAGCAAAGTGAAATGAAACAGTATAAATGGAAACCATCTTAAATGTGAAATAATGATTTTATTGGAGATTAGTTTCATGAGGTCTTTTCATTTTTAAATTACTAGATTGGGTGACAATTTATATACTGGAAATTTTATACTCATTTGAAGATAAAGAGTACTGAAAAGAAATAGTAGACTGAAAGATACAGAAAATAAAACATAATAAATAGTATATTATTAAATATGAGAAAAAATTTATCTACATAGATAGTTCCAATCCAATTAAGGAATTGAATAAAATAGTTCACATTAGTTCTAGTCTGTAATCAAACAAAATCCTAAAATGAGAAGAAACATTTAACAGGGATTCGGTTGTGTATTAACTTACAAAAAAATATCATTACCAATAAAAAGGACTCCTGAAATTGTAAAATTTGAGTTATTGTGACAGCATGGAAAGAACTATCAGTCTAAAAGTAGAAGACCTGGGCCTTGGTACCGACTTCATCTTTCAGATGGTTGACTTTTGCTAAATTCACTTTTCTGAGCCCCAATTCCTTTATTATGAAATGGGCAACAAATAATAATTTCCCTGACAACTTTTAAAGTTATATATAAGTATCAAATACATAAAATAAAACAATTGGTTTCAAATGAATTAAGATGTAATGTGTTCTTCAAATGTAAAATATTATTGAGAAAATAGATATACTTAAAAAAAATGGCCACATATCATATATTAAATATTGTTTGTGAATGAAGTTTTGTAGAGGTAATGCAATTTTAAATGTGTTAGAAAAGTATGCTATTTAAAGGAATCTTATGGGAAATCATTTTGTGAAACAAATATCTAGATATTTATATATCAGATTCCTTTAAAGAATATGTAACATTTAAAGCAATAATAGCAATATAAATTAATAGGTTCAACAGTTTTATCTTTAAAAAACTGAGAACTTTATCTACTTATTTTTTGATTGCTCATACTTTGTCCAGCAAAGTCAAAAGTATGAATTTTATTTAGGTTTTATCACTTTTTGTGAATAATTAGATGCTAAGGTTTTTAAGGGTATTTAGGGACAGGATCATGAGAAATGCCAACTTAACAGAACCCTTTGGCCATATTATAATTATTTCATTTATTTTGTTGCTGATATTTATTTTTGGAAACTTACAGAGTCTATACTTCATGTTTCTCAAATGGTCCACTAGGTTCAAAAAAGTAGATATTTGATAAATATCTACTTTTTAGTAGATATTTAGTAGAAATTTTAATATTCTTAGTGGTTAAATTGTTTGAAATTGCATAATCACTCCACAATCCACTCCATTCCCCTAAGTGGAGTTAATTCTGTTCCTAGATGGTTTTGTTGTCTATATTTTATTTTTAATGAAAAATGTAATAGTATAAAAGTTTAATTTTTACATTTCTCAACATATAAATCAATCAGAAAAGTAGGATTTTACTATTTTGCCATGCCATTTTTTTGTGTTTCTTCTTGCAACTAACTGATAAGCTTATTTAAGATCATTCTATGAATGGCATTTTGGTCCCAACCTCTAAGCTCAGCTCTCAGATCCTTCACAAATTTCTTAGCTGCCAATTTAAAATGATGCACATAAATTTCCACATAAATAATTATTTGGTGCAATGTGTTATAATGTTCATGGTATATCCTCTATGAAAAATAAATGTTTTGTTTGGCTGCAAGCTATCTGAATATAAAATGAGCATGAAATTAACAAATTTGGACCCAACCCCAGTATTGGAATAAAAAAAGGCATGTTCAGGAAACACAAATTGTTCTGGGTTTTTGAGATTGAAGAATTACATACAATATTATTTATTTCCACACAGTTTGAATAACCTATCAAAAATCACTGAAATATTTGGGTCACGAGTTCTTTGCTTGATTTCTGTGTAGGTTATTATGGGCTTGAATGATTTACAGAAGTGAAAATTTAAACATTTTATGCCATCTGAGTCATATGACCACTCAGGACATTTTTTGATCTCTGTTTTTTATTCCTTTTTTGATTTTCATTGATGTGAATGTTAGAGATAATAATTCATAGTCTAAAAGTATTGTGTAATAAAAAGGCAAAAAAACAAAAACAAAAGAAAAACAAAAATCCCCAAGCAAACCCAAACCTATAATGACTAACATCTTATGTCAGGCTTTGCTCATGCTTGGTTCTCAATGAATGTTGAATTAAAATATTTTCAGAAGAAAAATAATCAACTATTAGAGATTAATAGAGCAGAAGAGAAATTGCCTTAAAGGGAAAACAAATGAGAAAAACTGGCCAAAAATCATACGTAGAAAATATAAAAAAGAGATAAAGGGCAATGATAAAAATGTGATGTTCCAAAGAGCCTTAGGTGAAGAAAGTTTGAAAATGAATGCAGTAGATAATTAATTAAGGTATGTTTGTTTCAATGTTTGGAGATTTTGGAGTAAAAAAGGAAGAAGTTGTTCAGAACCATGTTAATTTTTTTACTTTTTAATATAAAAATGTTGTTCATGTGTGTCTTCACATAGATACATATATGTATAAGTATAAAAATTGATTTCTACTTTAGAGAACAACCAGAATGCAGAAGATTGCCCTTGCAAATCTAAACTGTAAGCATCTGAAGCAAATGAAATGGATGTTCCACCAAGTGTTTTTTTCACAAGACTCAGTGATCTGAATGGACTAGCCAATTGGAGTTTGTCTCCTTTTCTCTCTGGTTCATTGATTTCAGCCTGGATATATTGATCCCAGACTTTCTAGATGGTTCACAAATAGCTCAGGTTAAATTAACTTGAGGACAGTGTTTGAAAATGCAGAATCACTCTCCCTTTTTCATGCCTGCTATTAAGCATTGTTTCCAGGAGATCAATCTTTTAATTATATTGAGCCTCCTACTGGTGGCATTCAGTAATAAGAAGATATTGTGTGCTGATTGGAAAAAGAAAGAGAAGAGGAAAAATCTTTTTAACATAATTGCTTTTGCAAAAAATGACATCTTCAGGGTATTGAATAGAGTCTAACATTTATAAGGTATTTCTAAGGTTGGTCCTACAATTTCTACCAGACATTCACCTTTATGAGTTCACATTTGATAGGAAAAACTTATATCGGTATGCTAAGATTTATTGTGTATTTGTTGTGTAATAGGAACTGTGTTAAGCATGTTAAATATAATATACATTGAGGTTGGCTTTCTTATGGTCCTTTTCTATTTTAGAAGTGTGAAAACTAAGGTTCAGTGACATTAAGTAGTTTGCTTATGACCTTAATGATAATAAGTGGCAGAGCTATGTTAAATTTAGTTCTGTCTTAATGCAAATATAGTAATATCAACTCTGATGCTATTCTTTTTTATGTAAAATATCTTTTCTTTGAATAGGTTAACATACTGCCATTTTTTTAAACTTTTGTATTGCATCACTATTGCAAGAAAGGTGCAGGGATCATTCTTACCACTTTATAGTTGAAAAAATAGGGACAAAAAATATTGAGTGTCTTTGCCAAAGTATATAAGAAAAGAATATAAATGTATATATCTTATCATTGTGAATGTCTTTTTGTTTAATAGATATTATGTTAAGAATGCTGTAAATTCTTGGCTACTCCACTCATTGTAAGGTGGAGTCTAATTTTCCTCCTCTTAGATCTGGGCAGGACTTGGTGACTTGCTTGACCAATGTAACTCAGTGGGGATGATGTTCTGAGGCTTTATCAAAAGCTTTGGGGATTCTTCCCAGCTTTGGCCGTATCACTCTGGGGAAAACCAGCTGCCTGTAGGAAGCTACTCTGAGCTCACCATTCTGTGAGGAAGCCAAAGCTAGCCATATGGAGAGGCCAACAGGATAGGAAAAAGTGCCTGCCTAGATCCAGCTGTTCTGGCCATCTCATTCCAGGTGCTAGAAAAGAGAATTGGGAAGCCACTTTGGGCCTTCCAGTCCTAGCAGCTTCAACATAGAGCAGTACTGAGGAATGCAACCAACAGCCAGAACCAGAGCCCCAGGTATATTGCCTCAGGAGAGCTATTCCACACATATCCAGCCATTCTGCTTAGACTTCATCAGCCCCAGAGACAGCACCCAGTGAACCAGTTGATCCAAGGAATGCTAGAATGCAATGTTGCCCAGGTGAGGTATTTTATTATGGCTTTAAAGGTTTAGCTTCTAAGCTATAGTTGTAGCACAAATTTCCAGCAAGGCATTATCCTAGGGCCATGTCTCCATGCAAAGTTGAATATTAACTATAGGCTTTAGGATCACTAAATTTCTAGGGAATTTAACTTCTCATCTAACACTTCTTTCTTTATAATCCAGCCTTATCTAAATGTGGGAACTTTAAAAATTATAAAATTCAAGTGAGATGATAGGTTTAGGTGTATTTCAAGAAGGGACATATGAATGTAAGTTCTGTTAACAGAAAGTACACATTGCACACTGTCATATCTGCCAGGAAGTTTTAATACCTTAACTACTAGTAGTCCAATTTGAGGTGTACTTTCTCTACACAACCCTGACCTCTCTCCCTTTGAATCTTGTTGCTATTCCTCAGAGGTTACTTAGGCTATTCAGACGTTACGGTGGTGGCAGCGGGAAAGACACATCTTTCCAAGGGAGTCTGGGAGGTAACCTTCTTCTTAATGAAAGGTGTGAATAGAAATTCTAGGCAGACTTGATTTTACACTTCTAAGCATCTGTCATCAGCCCCTAGACTTGTGAGATCACCCACAGGGTAGTATTCAGTTACAGAAGCTACAGAATTTATTTATCTCTTGTCCATTAAATTTCTAACCTTTGAAATGTCTAGGACCTATATTTTTCTCAGATTGGAGAAAGGGCTAAAGAGTAGCTCCATGTTATACAAAAGGAAAGAAAAGAGTTGTGATACCTTTTCACCTCTGTTATCTCTTTATGCTGATTCCAGTCCCACTCAAATATAAGCTGGGATGAAATAACAAGTTATAAAAAGCACTAATGTCACTGGAAGCAGAAAAATGGACAATGCAGAGTTTTTAAGGACATTCCTTTGGAGACTCTGACCTATATGGTGTCAAATTCTAGCTGCCTTTTCTTGTTTCTTAGGGTTTTGGAGGCAACTTTTGGTGCACTTCTGTTACTGATTATTATCTTTCCAAAGTGTCTGCTAGTCATTTATTAAAAATCTACCTGGCTTTTGCTGAAGTGAGAGCAATACTTGTAAGCCTCTGAAATACTGATCTATATTAGGCTTCTGAAAAACTGCTGATGAGTGCTATGGAAAAAATGTGCTTAAGAACATTTTAGATTAGCTAACTTCTCAAAGTTGCATGATAAATCCCATGTCAGTTCACCTGGTGTTCTAAAGATTTCCAGATATACCAAGCACTGGGTGGGAAATATGTAGTCAAGTAGAGTGATGTTTCATTGCTAAATATTAGTTTTACACCAAGATCCTTTCAATCAAAAGTTTAAACAACATTGGCCTATCACAAAACACCATACAGCTAAATGAACATTTTTCTCCTCTATCCCCAAATCAAGAAGGGGCTAAAGAGAACTTTAAGGGATCTTTGAACCAACTGGTTTTGTAAATGTAGTCTATACATTTATCACAATGGTGTCCATGAGCACAAACTAGTCAAAAATGCAAGTCACTCATAATGTGCACTTTCTCATGTTCAGATTTAAATGCACATTCAAGAGCTTGCAAATAAGCATATCTAATATAACCACAATTACTGACGTAGGCAGACATCAATATTTTGAAGGGTTTTTTTGATGAGTATGAAAAATATGAAAAGTCTACCTGATTTGAAAATAACTAAATTATCTCCAGGTAGTACTATAATAAAGTTCTCTGGTTGACTTAAAAGTTGATTTGTTAGTCTTGTCCTCAGAACAATGACCAAAGTCTTTAACATGCCCTGCAAGGACTTGTAAGATCTGAGATGTGTTCATGTCTCCAGCCTCACTTTGTGTCACTTGACCCTTCTGTTCATATATCTCTATCCCCTGCATTCTTTTAGCCTTATCAATGGTCCATTCACTAACCTGAGACAGCCAATTCCATATTGTTTCAGCTTCATTCAAGCTAAATATATTAAATATATTAAATGCTCACATAACATTGTATTAATCCTTTGCCTCTTTTTCTGCCACTCCCACCCCACCATTTAGATTAAAATGTAGGAACAAAATGTACTATAGAAACATAAATCATGATAACATTCTCAACTGAATGACATCAATATTGCTATGCAGAGAACTCAGTCATCAGGGCATTCCGTAAAAAGAAAATATTACTGTATTCCATGGCTACTATGGCCAATGTATAAGAAATCTATCCAAGAGCTACAAAGACTGACCCCTGGAAATTGTGACAGTATATTTTCCTTACAATTTAGCCAAGAGACTGAGTTATTTCAAGATGCATAAAGTATTTTTCTTATGGCAAGGCAATCCACTAATACAAATTATACACAGTATAGATATAATAATTCCCAGTATTTAGTGTGTCATTATTCAGTTAGCTGGTCACAGAATAGTGGTAGATCATTATGTAATATACATACTATTTATGATATGGGAATCCCCATGGTTTTGGAAGATAAATTTATATCAGACAGAATGAACATTTGCAATATGAATGGTTAGGCATCTATTTGAGAAACTGTTGAAATTTCATTGATGAGAGTGGTATAAAATTAAGTGTCTGAATAAATTTAAGTTAAGAGGTGAATAAATTTAAAGGAAACATCAAATAATGTAGCAATTGGCAATGGGATATGACAAAGTATAAAGATGGGGTATGCATAACTGAAATATTGATCTTTTCATTTTTGTCTTAGTACCAAGTAAATGGACTACAACTTTTAATTCAAACAGCTTGAATTTCTATCATCAGTCCAAACCTGAGCTATTTCTTTTAACTTTCTCTGTTATTAGACATCTAAAACTATTTTCTGTTAAACTTCTTGTTTACCCTTAAATCCAGATTGAAATTTTTACCTTTTAATTTGGTTGTATTTTTCCCCTTTTCCAGAGTAAGAAATCAGGTAAGAAGTGGGCAGATTATCAATCCCTGGCTGTGAGCAAAAGGATCTCTCACTTACATAAAGTTGTCATACGTGGAATAAAGGTGTGTGTGTGTGTGTGTGTGTGTGCACGCTTGTGTATATGTGCAAGATAGTGGATGATAACCACAGCTAATATTAAGATTTTTTTTTTTGAGACAGAGTCTCACTCTGTTGCCCAGGTAGAGTGCCATGGTGTCAGCCTACCTCACAGCGCCCTAAAACTCCTGGACTCAGGCAATCCTCCTGCCTCAGCTTCCTGAGTATCTGGGACTATAGGCACGGACCACCATGTCTGGCAATTTTTTTTTCTATTTTTAGTTGCCAAGCTAATTTTTTTCTATATTTAATAGAGACGGGCTCTTGCTCTTGCTCAGGCTGGTCTTGAACTCCTGACTTCAAGTGATCCTCCTGCCTTGGTCTCCCAGTGTGCTAGGATTACAGGCATGTGCCACTGTGCCCAGCCTAATATTAAAATTCTAATCTAAAAGGGGTTGAGGTAAGGAGATGGAAAAGACTATAGATAGGGAATAGGTAGGCAGTGGCTGGAGTTATGTAATTAACCTGAAGCTCCACTAGGCTGTAGAATCAGGCTAGCCAGTGAATGGTAATTGTCTGTATTTATTTCGGAGACCAAGGTTCTGTACTTAAGGCAGCTTATCGTATGTTACAGAGCACCGTAGTAGAGGAACCATGTCTCTTTAAAATGGATGGGCTAGATGAAAAAGCCTGAAATCTAAGTGAACACAGCCCTATCGACACTGCTCACAGAATGTCCCCTCCCTAAACCCTTTCTATCTTTGTGGTTGGCTGCTGAAGTCTACTTCTCTGAGCTGCCCTTTTAGTAGACCTCTCTATCTGGACTTAATGACGTATAGCTTTGAATCTCAATTTTTTCAAGTGATATTGTTTAATCTCTTATATAAATCCAAACTTCTTTTTTTATTTTATTGAGATATATTTATTTTATGTATTTATGGGGTACATGTATTTGTTACGTGCATAGAATGTGTAATGTTCTCTTTCTTAGCTACTTTGAAATATACAATATGTTGTTGCTAACTATAGTTACCCTACTCTTCTATTGAACATTAGAACTTATTTCTTACCTAACTGTTATGTTTGTACCCATTAACCAACTCAAGTCAGTTCACATCATAATAAACACATTCTATAGAAAGTAAAATCAATGAACTAAACATTATCAAAATTTTTTAAAGGTTTAAAAAAAGATCTTGTTCAAATACTGAAAACATAAGCTACGGAATGGGAAAAAGTACTTGCAAACCTCATAGCCAACAGAGAACTAGTATCTAGAATATACAATAAACTCTTAAAATTCAATAGTAAAAGAACAATCGAATTGAGAAATGGACAAAACAAACAAAGAGATGTTTCACTGAAGAGGATATTAAGGTGGCAAATAAGCACATGAATAGGTGTTCAATATTATTAATACTAGCCTTTAGGGAAATGCAAATTAAAACCATAAAGAGGTAGCACTACACATATATCAAAATGGCTAAAATAAAATATAATGACCACCAAATGCTGATGAAGACGCAGAGAGACTGGATCGCTTCTACATTGCTGGTAGGAGTATAAAATGATGGAGCTATTCAGAAAAAACTTGGCATTTTCTTTAAAAGTGAACAAGCACCACTTACCATATGACACAGCAATTACACCCCTGAGCATTTGTTCCAGAGAAATAAAAACTTAGCTTCACACAAAAACCCATACATAAATTTTTATGGAAGCTTTTATCACAGTAGCCAATAACTGGAAACAACCCAGATTTCCTTCCATGGGTGGCTGGTTAAACAAACTGTGGTACATCCATACCACTGAACACTACTTGGCAATGGGAGGAACATACTATTGATATATCCAACAGCCTGGCTGAATCTCCAGAGAATTATACTGAGTGAGGAAAAAGCAATCCCAAAAGATTATATACTGTATTATTCAATTTATATGATATTCTTAAAAATGATAAAATTACAGAAATAGAGACCAGATTAGGGCTGTGGGAGGGAAAGGAGGTAGTTGTGGCTATAATAGGTAAAATGAAGGATCCTTGTAATGATGGAAATGTTTTGTATAATATCTTGACTGTGCAAATGTCAGTTTCCTGGTTCCGATTTACATTCCAGTTTTGCATGATGTTACCACTGCGAGTAACTAAGTCAAGGGCAAACAGGGTCTCTTTTTATTTTTTCTTAAAATTGAATAGAATCTATAATGATTTCAAAATAAAAAATAACTAAAAATGCCTGTATACAGTATGGAATATGGGTTGTTGGAAGTCAAGATTGGAATAAGAGGAAGTGGTGAGCTAATAGAGTGAAAGAATGAGTGTGGTTTAAGAATGGGAGGATGGTATGTTACGTTCATCACAAACTATCTGTAATATTCTCTCAGATTTGTTAGTTTTCATCACAAGTTTTATTACCTAAACAGTAGATGTTTTGCAATGTGTGTGAAAAATTTATGTATCCTGTTGTTTCAAAGATCTATTATAATTTTATTTGACATATACTAATGAGAGCTGTGAATTATACAGAAAAGAATCAGATTTTGGTGTGAATAATCATCCTTATTTTACCTGTTTCATTAATAAGCATTTTATATATTATGCTTTCATTAGGCAACCATAATATTAAATTAATGGGTGAGAAAAGCATATACAAACACACACACACACACACACACACACATACATATACTCTCTCTACATTACCTAACACAACGTGGACAACCACACCCTACCCATACTCCAACCTCCTCCAATATTATAAGCACATCTCTGTGCTGTAGAAGAAAAGCAGTTCTGTCTTGCATCATCAGATTTTGGCTAACTGCCCTCAAACCAATGCAAGAGAATATCTAGTGCTTAAATATTCCAGTTCATTTCATTAGTGTGCAATGAGAGAAGGAATGAGCATCTGGAAATTGCAGCTCTCTCTAAAAGGCATAATTTTCTATTAATTTTAGATGAGAGCTTACTGGTTCTCAAGTATAATACACTGCTGAGTTCTTTCAACCTAAAGAAAAATAAGGGTAAGATTTTAAAATTTGGGAGGTTGG
Organism: Cheirogaleus medius; assembly: GCA_008086735.1. Taxonomy (NCBI): domain Eukaryota; kingdom Metazoa; phylum Chordata; class Mammalia; order Primates; family Cheirogaleidae; genus Cheirogaleus; species Cheirogaleus medius. The sequence continues at coordinate 136,552,196 of VBSM01002608.1, forward strand.
TAGAGATGATTAGGATAACTACATATTCTTGGATCATGTCATACATATTCTAACCTAAAATTAAAGAAAAAAATTTAAAAATTACATTATTTATAGTGGAGAGAGCTAAACATCACTGCTTGCATTTTGTATTGTATTTTCTCCCTCTGCTGGCCAAGTAGCTGCATCAACGTTGAAATAAATAAAAAAGATTTTTTGTCTGCACTGTATAATTAGCTCTGGAAATATCCATTGAGAGGAAATGTCATAAAATATCCTGCATATTTGTTTTCACCTTTAGTGCCCTGAAGCGTTCTGTACCCTCTCTCCTAAAAATAAAAAAATAAATAACATTATGTCCTTAGGAAAGATTTATATTAGTAATGTCTACCTTGGTGTGATTTTAAGCCAATATGCCCCCTGGAAAAGTCAATTCAATTTCATAAACCTTTATTGGGTCTACATGTGTCAGGTCCTCTACCAGTTGCTGGGCACATAAAAATGAATAAGGCAGTGTCCTTCTCAACCCCCAGGAACTCACAATCTAGCAAAGAAGGGAGATCGTAAACAGTTAAAATTCAACATAAATGCTGCAAGACAGAATTGTATAAAGTGCCAGGATATTGCAGATGCAGAAAGAACTTGTCTGAAGAGTCGGGGAGAGCTGCAGGAAAACAAAGAGACAATGGAGATAGGAAGCGTAACATATTTTGCCATGTGTTCTATACTGGGGAGGGTCTTTGGGAATAATAAAACATCATGGGAAGAGATATGGAATGGTGAAGTTTCATTTTGGGGTGATGATGACTAGGCATATGACACAGAGTTAGAGTTTTGGGTAAATGACTGGAGCAGAGGATGGAAAGGTAAGTTTGGACCAGAAATTTAAGAGCCTAAACAGATATTCTAAGAAGTTGAGACCGTTTGGCAGCATATAGGAGGCCACAGTTATTTCTACACAAGTGCTTAACATGATTGTCTTAGTATATTGCATTTGTGGCTTGATTATGTTCATTGAGAAAGGAATTTGCAGCTTCAGTAAGAAGGAGGGGCAGAGTTTTTATGAGAGACTCTTTCTTGAGCCACTGCCGCTAGGAGGTGGGAAGCTGAACCCTGTATGCATGTAAGGCTGAGATTCAGGTCTCAGCCACTTTTCTCTCAGTTTATTTACATTCGCTCTTTGAAGACCTAAGGAAAGGAATTCACATCAATTTGGTGCAGAAGTAAGGCAGATAGAAGGCATAATTTCTCATAGTAATTTCATAAACACCTAATGTATAAGTAAATATTTAAAATTGAAAATGTTATTTCTAATGTTCTAAAGCACAGTTTCAGATTGGTTGACACGTAAGTAATATATTTTTCTTTGGATTGCAAGAGCTCAATTGCCTTAGAAGTTGCATCTTTTATTCTATGTTATATTAAAAAATTAAATCTATAACATGCAGAGGGAAAGGAAGGCAAGGCATCTAAGCTGCTATTAATATTCTACATCTGAACGTGACTCAGTGTTCACCGAGGGTACTGGAAAGGTTTTTTTGGTATGGTTTTTTACCCTGCCAGAAGCAAGACCATGTGACATTTCCAAAATGTGAAGATATTATTAGGTTATTAAATATGAAATGTCTGATTTTAAATCAAAAGTATAGTTTATTATTTCTCAAACAAGAAGCAGTAGAATTAATCTAAGTATGCACCTAAACTATCCACACAGTTTTGCCATCTTAATGGTAGCCGGTTTATGCCAGCAGCAAAGAAGCCTGGAGAGCAAGTGGTGATGAAGTCGCCAAAGATGTTTTCCACATCTTGTTCAGAATTGAATATTTTTCCCTGAAAGAAGTGGTCCAAAGCCTGGAAGAAGTGGTAGTCAGTTGGTGCAAGGTCTGGTGAATGGGGTGGATAACAGAGAGCTTCCAAGCCCAGCTTCTGTAGTTTGAGCAGCATTGTTTTTTGTGACTTGCGGTCTTGCAAGAAGATTGGCCTGCCTCTATTGACCAATCTTGAGTACTTAATCACAAACATCCTCATCATTTCATCCAATTGGTTGCAGTATATATCTGCTGCAATCAATTGACCAGGTTTTATGAAGCTATAGTGGATAATACCAGTGCTGGACAACCAAACAGATACCATTAACTTTTTTTGATGAACATTAGGTTTTAGAGTGTGTTTTGGCAGTTCATCTTTGTCTAACCATTGTGTCAGATGCTTGCAATTGTCAAAAATAACCCATTTTTTATTATACAATACGGTGTAGAAATTGTTCACCATTATGTCATGACAGCAAAGAAAGGAAAGTTTCAAGGTGATTTCTCTTCTGATGCTCATTTAATTCATGTGGAACCCATCTATCCAGTTTCTTTGCCTTGCCAATTTGTTTCAAATGGTCCAACATTGTTGGAATGGTAACGACAAACCTTGCTGCTATTCAATAATTCACCTGTAGGTTGAGATGCATTCACTTCCACTACAGCTTTCAGCTCTTCGTTATCCACCTTGGTCTCAGGTCATCCACATGGCTCATTTTCAAAATTAAAATCACCAGAATGGAACTTCTCAAACCATCAACATATTGTGTATTCATTAACTACATCCTTCCCAAACACTGTGTTGATATTTCGAGCTGTCTGTACTGTATTGGTTCCACGCAATTGAATTTATATTTGAGAATAACATGAATTTTTGACTTATGCATGGTTTCACAAAAATTGCTCTAAAAAAATCTGAAAGATAATCACAAGCCAAAATGTGAGTTTGAAAGACTTAGGCTGTACCTTCACAATAAATATAAAACAAGAAGTGTCAAAGTGAAATGTCAGAGATATCAACTGTTGAACTTATTAAAGGTACTTAAGGAAATTGGGCATTTCATACTTAATAACCTAAAATATTTTATTGGCTCCAAATGATTATATCCTTTCCATTTCCCTCCTCTCCCCTCCCCTGCCCCGTCCCTTCCTTCTTCCTTCCTCCCTTTTTCCCTTCCTTCCTCTCTTTCATAGTTAGTTGGCTATAACTTCTATGGTTAAATTAGTATCATTCAGAGAAACAAACAACTTGTGAAGAAAACTTTCATAAAAATGCCTTCAGGAAATATTTTGATATGTAGGTTGATGCATGGGAGGAGAAAGTTTTCCTTTTTTCCAAGAACTATTTTTGGTCAAAGGCAAGTAAGTCACTTGACATTTCTTAATCTCAATTATCTCATCCATGAAATGAAGAATTTGTGTTATTAGGATTTCTGAAGTCTCTCCAATTCTAAAATTCTGTACCGTTGACATTCAAGATAAATGTCCAAGCTTGACCCTAAAAGATTTCCCCACACTGTGTCCCCAGTTCCCATTGTTCTAAGAGAAGTACTTCAGGACAATTCCCTGGTAGGTAGGTCTGCCTGGAACCTTCCTAGAATTTCAGCAACAGCACAAATAGAGGCCCACAAACCATAAATCCAAATATATAAAAGTTATAAAGCAACTTGTTAAATAAAACAGGCTTATTTGTTACCTTAACGAAAATAGCTTTATAATAAGATTTTTTAAAAAGGATAACTTTGTGTTTATTTTAAGGCCTTAAATTAAGCATTAAACTACTAAAATATTAAATGTGGCTGAACTCAATTATTATCACACATGTCAGAGTGCTTTGTTTTTGGGTAGCAATATTTGGATGGGTAAAAATTAAAAATATAAATAATAAATTACATTTTTATTAAGTTTATTTTTCTTGCCTTTCAGCAAAATGATTTTGTTATTATAATCAGAATTTTCACATAATTTATATTCTATAAAGACAGTAATATAAAGGATAAAATTAACATGTACTTAAAGTATATAAAGTTTAAATGTTTTCAACAGTAATGAAAGTAAAATATTGAAAATTTTAAATTATTTTTTCATGTTTTTAAAATTTTTCTTCTAGAATCAAAATTTTGTATTAAAGTCAAAATATATTATACAGATTATAATTGACTATCATTTGATTAAATTTTATATTAATAATGATGGGATTTGTGTATAATTTTTGAAGTAATTAAATCTTACTAACTTATTTTTATAGTGTACAATGTGATGTTTTTGATATATGTATATATTGTGAGATGATGAAATTAAGCTAATTAACATGTCCATCATCTCACAGACTTATTTTTTTGGTGAGAACATGTAAGATCTAATCTTAGCAATTTGCAAGTATACAATATATTATTATTAACTATAGTCATCATGCTATACAGTAGACCTTCAGAACTTACTCATTCTGTCTAACTGAAACTGTACCTTTTAAGCAACATCTCCCCATTCCACCTAACCCCAGGGAACTAGTATTCTACTCTCTGCTTCTTTGAGTTTGACTTTCTTAGATTTGAGTGAAGTCATACAGTATTTGTCTATTTGTGCCTGGCTTATTTCAATTAACATAATATTCATTCAGGTTTATTCATGTTGTTACAAATTACAGAATTTCATTCTTTTTAAAGGCTGAATAATATTTCACTGTATATATATGCCACATTTTCTTTATTCATTCATCAATGGACACTTAAGTTGATTGCACATTTTGCTATTGTGAATAATGCTGCAACAACTATGAGAGTGCAGATATCTCTTTGACATACTAACTTCATTTTCTTTGGAGATATACATAGAAGTGGGATTACTGTATCATATAGTAGTTGTAATTTTTTAAAGAAACCTCCATACTGTTTTCTGTAATGGCTATGCTAATTTACATTTCTGTCAGTGGTGTATAGGGTTTTAATTTTTCCTCTGCCTTTTGCCTTATTAAGGTTTCATTTTTTTCTTACTCACTTTTTAAATACAAACAACAAAATTTGCAATTCTAGTGCTCAATGTTAATTTGACAATGGAAAAAATTAGTATTAGGCTTATGCTTATTTCTAACCCACATATATACAAATTTAAGGGTAATATGATTTATTTAATATTGAAAAATGGTCCTCAGCCTTTGTTGTAACTGTTAGAAATAGAAGCCCAATACATGAGTATTAAGAACCACCAGTTGAAATGTCATCCCCAAAAGAAGCAAGAAAATGGACACTTGGCACTGCTGGGAAATAATACTTTGTTAAGCAAGAATCTTTTCCTTTTGTGCAATCTGAGAGAATATATTTGACAAGTTAATTAATTTGGTGCTTTTGTTAAACTAAGCACTTTTATGCTTCACTGTAGGCAGCAGCACAACCTATAAACCTTCGTGGCATTTGGATGCAGTTGCCTCTTTTATTTTTCCCTGAATGGTGTTAGTTCTAAGAATTAATGTTTAGGATTATATATTGGGCTCTGCCAGCCTTGAGCACCAGATTCCAGTGGCAGATGTCCCATGTGTCTTTAACGAAATCATGAAAGAGAAGATAAAGATAAATTTTTGCATGTATTTATATTATAATATGTGAGCCCTCGAAGGCATGGGGCTTTAGTAAGCAGGACCACTAGCCAGATTTAAGGGATCTTATGTTCATAAGAAGGTATCATGTTTATAGTCTACATCACTTATATTCACATTCTCCTCAATTCCTTAGTATTTACACTTATTTTTGAGTGCCTGAGATTTTGGAATTGTTTCCTGAGTCGATTTTTTTTGTCATGCCCCTCTCTCCTTCTTGTTCTTAGATTTCTGGGATGGACAAATTGGGGCAGAGAAGATCACTGTGCAAAGCACATAATGCCATAGAATAAAGGGATTTCTATCAATACGATATACCTATTTTAATTCACATTTATAAACTATTTAAATATGACTTTTTAAATGAATGCTGTGTGAATTATAATGACTTTTAAATATGGAAGTAACATTCATTGGGTGTCGGGCAGGTGGGGGGATAGGAAGGGATGGGTATACTCACACCTAATGGATGTGGTACACACTGGGAGATGGGCACGCTTATAGCTCTGACATGGGCAATGTATAGGCAATATACGTAACCTAAATTTGTAATATTCTGAAATAAAAAAAATTGTTTGAAAATAGACCATTTTATAACACTGAATCTTCTCTGAGGCTGAAGGCAGTCAGAGAAGATATATAGAAAGGTATATATTGGAATTAAGTGAGGGTAGGCCAATAATAAAACAAGTAAAAAGTTAGAGAAAATGAGTACTGAGGAGTAACATTGAGGGCAATTAATATCACTGATCTGGTGGCCAGAGAAAAACCTCCAAAATTAAGTAAAGAACTATATTTGGGATGAAAAGGAGCAAGGGTGAATATATCGATCATTCCTATTAGCCAGAAGAAAAGCTGTTTTGTTTATTGTGTCAGACTGCCGTATTTAAGAATTAGTTTCTGCCGTGTTTTGCTGCTAAAGTTTGGGCCAGTGACTGACAGTGCTGAAATACTTTAAAAAGCAAACAAAAAAAAGTAGTTAGAACTGGAAGAGATTTGAGAAAATATACAATCTAGTTTCTTCAGTTTATACATTCTCCTCTAATGGAGTTTTTGTTCTTTATTATTTTTTATTCATATTACTTATACATTATGAGGTACACGTGACATTTTGATACATGCATACAATGTTTAATAATTATATCAGGGTATATCCATCACCTCAAACATTTATCATTTCTTTGTGCTGGGAACATTACAAATCTTCTAGCTATTTTCAAAGACACAGTATATTGTTGTTAACTATAATCTAGTCTACTATAGAACACTAGAACTTATTTCTTCTATCTAACTGTAAGTTTGTAGCCATTAATCAACCTTTCTTCACCACCCAACCCCAGCACACTTTTCCCAGCCTCTAGTAACTATTATTCTACTCTAATAGTCTTGAATTAATTACATTTAAGTTTATTTAATAGAGATATATGATTTTGTAAATTTTGCTCCGACTGGTAATTCTCAGTGAGTCAGAAACATAGTTATTTTAATAGTGCTTCTGTAGTAGTAAAGAGTAAGAGGTTCATTTTAAAAACTAAATATCTGAACTCCCAATTTGTGTTATCTCTAAATCTTATGTATCTGTTGAAGGTTATCCCATCTTTCACTCATTGTTTTAAAGAATTGGTGCTTGTTCTCTCACAACAGCAGTAAAATATCAGGGTGCAGAAAATATTCTGCAGCTGAGATATGAAAAGCTAGTTAAAAATGACTCTGAAATCTTAAAAATAATGAGTGGTAACAAGCATGGTTGTGAGGAAATTGAGAAGGGAAATTTTGATAAAGCTCCAGAGTTGGTTGAGATTTTGGCAGAGATGCCTGATATCCCAAATAATAAAAGAGAAGATAAAGAAGATAAATAAGTGTCAAAATATTATTTTATCAAGAATCCAGTGACAGTTTGATAAATAAACATTGGGGCACTAACATTTTATGAAGCAAAGTTAGCTTAGGGAAAAGCTCAGAAAAGTTTTCAATGTCTTGTCCCTGTGCCTGGGGTGATGCAGGAACTGACTATGGTTTTATTTTTAGAATAAACTCCTCATCATTGGACTGAGGCTTTTATGCATGGTTGAGGGACAAAACAAGGCTTGAGTATTAAGGAGAGAATATGTACTTGCAACCTGCACCAATCACTTTCGTTTCCTGTTCTTTTTAATCTCAGTATGATATCACCCCTTGTCCAGTTGCCCAGCTTGTCCAGAAACTCTATAATTATTCTTTTCACCTCCTTTTCCTCACACTCCATAGCCAAACAGTTGTTCTTGTAATTGTTAAATAGCTCCCTAACCCACCCATATCTCTTTACTATTCATGCTTCTGTCTTAATTCAGGTGCCTTCACGCATTATTAATCAGCATGTGTTGAGGATGGACTTAGTGGCAAGCAGCATGTTAAGCAGTGGGCACGCAAAGGTGCACAGATCAGAGCCCTTGCAAGTGACAGTCCAAAACTCTGTGTCTTGCTTATTTAAAACAAAATATTTAAAAAAACAGATGAAGAGAAGGAAAGGAGGAAATTGTATGATATGAGTGCTATGGCTGTTGATTTCCCAAAGGCTTATCGAGACAGTGTCCTAATTAGTTTCATTTTCTCTAGAGTTTCTTACCTCAAGACATGCAGATCTCTTCATTGCAACCTCGTAGAATTTCTCAATGGGTCCCTATCATCTAATTAAGAAATTACTAAGCAAGATTATATAAAGCTTTCCAGAGTCTTGTTAGGCTTTCTTCTCTATCCTTAACTCCTAATAGCACAACTCTGTGCCTTCAACTTCAACACATTCTGCTCTAGCAATATGCAGCTATTCTTCTCACATTGCCCATGTCGTTACCCCTTGACACACATTGTTTTCTCTTTTCAAATATCCATTCTTTGCCACTTCCTGCAGACTCTTTAGGACCTACTTTAATTTATCTTCTCTGAACCCTTTTGTTCCTCCCCACATGCTGAAAAGGTGAACACCCCTCTTCTGAGCTTACTTGTCTCATCTGGGGCAATTAATTACTTTTTGTATGTCTCACTCATCCACTGGGCACAAATCTATTTGTTTTATTAAAAAAATTCCAGAATTTGGGATAATACCTAGAACATAACAGACCCTTAATACAAGTATGCAGCAGTAACAATATACAAATCAGTGAAGAAATTTTAGAACCCATTTCAATTTCATATTATTTTTACCTCTGATTTAAAAAGTACTTATTTACATGTAACATTTTTATTGAAAAGCTATATATTTGTCATGTCTAATATTTGTTAGTAATTTTTTTAGTTTAGCTACAATTTTGATATCTAACATTTTATGTCATCTAATAGCTGTTGACAAGTATATCCAATTTAATGAGCTAAAATTGAAATATAGTAATAAATGCAGCATGTATTTGAGATATTAGGACATTAATGCAGTTTTATTCTGACCTATATGACAGGAAAATCTCAGAAATTAATTTAGGCAATGGAAGAATGTCAAATTAGGCAATGTAAGAATGCCAAGTAAGGTATTCTCTTTGGTAGAAGGAAACCAGAATTAATGGGAAAAGGCCAGAGGTGACACCTACATTGATTACCATCCTTGAACTCTTCACAAGTCACATGAAGGGGACATGCATGGAATTGTCCCTCTAACCTACTTAATCATGTTTCTGATAAAAGTCAAAGTCCTCGCCTTGATGCAAAACAAACAAGCTTGCACACTGAGATATAGGTACTAGATGTAGATCACTGACACAGTATCAGTCAGAGTTCAGTCAGGTGACAGAAAACACACCAGTGATTTAAATAGAGAATATTTCAAATAAAAAAATTAATATGAAAAAGAATTGACTAGGCATAAATTTAGTAAGTAGGTAACCAGTGGGGGAAAAACAAAATAAATAAAAAAACCCTCTAAATTATCATGAAATATCTACCACCACTAGGGAATAAAAAGGTGAACTCAGAGTAATATAAAACTTAGGAACTTAGAGAAAGGGCTTTCTGAGACTGGGACCCACACCTCTTGGCATTTGCCTGCTGCGAAGGGGAGCTCTGTGGCGGGTGGGATAAAGTGCTGCTGGGTGACAGTGGCAAGAACAACAAGCAGGCTGGAAATAGGAAAGACTAAGTCCATTCCCATTCCTCCAGCTTTGCGGGCTCTCTTCTGATGTCCCCATTGACTGCACCTAACAGGAAGCCCAGTGTGAAAGTACAAATGTGTTTACAGAGTCCCAGTCCACCATCAGGAAGCTGGGTTTAGAAGTGTGGCCTTGGAGCTGAGAGGTAATCCTCTCTAATAGCTAGCACGGATACATGGATGAGACTGGTGGAAGGACGGTTGGGGTATGGTTGTTAACTTGCCTCAGAGCCTTTGTGTGCTGCTGGGTGGAGCTCCCCTCTTTCTGCTCAGTGACTACTCTCACCAATTTACAGCCAACAGTATGTCCCTGCTCTCCGCAGCCCAGGCTTGAGTCTGAGCATTGGGTCCGTACTTGCTATGCTTTACTGATAGCTTTCTGGAACATGCCAGGCTTACACAAACCAAGCACTTGTCATGGTTCTTGGACAAAGAAATAGTCCTGACTGGTACAGTGGTGCTAGAGAAGTGGCGTTAGTCATGGGTTATTAATTTAGGGTCCTAAGATTTCTGAATTAACTTAGCAAACAAACAAACAAAGGGAAAAGCTTGCATAATATACCAATCATTATCTGACATGTTCCTGTGCTGCAGAAATATTAATTTTAGCAATAATTTTCATCTTCTCCTAAGAGCAGGAAAGTGAATGGGGGGGATATATACACTTCAGTTTCCAAAGAAAGATTTAAAAGCCTACACTAGCAAAACCAGTTAGTGGATGGATAATTCACAAACAGGAAAGAAAGAAAAGCATTTAAATCCCATCTCAGTAGAATTACTTTAAAAAATCACTGTTTTTTTCCACCTTTGTGTATTTTTCTTTGTTGTTATTTGAGAGTAAGAAGTCACCCACCTAAGAATCAAATCAATATTTGCCTTACAAGGCAACTTAACCTTCAGTATTGTTAATGCTGCTACAAGCCCCCTTTGAGCCAGTTAAAACTGCCAGGTAGTCAAGAAAATTAATACAAGCTCATGTTGTTGAGACATGGAGAAAGCACAACAAGCCTAAAGAAATCAGATAAATGGTATCACACTAGTGCTTAGAAACCTTCAGTAAAAGTCATCGAAAAGTTTTTTACTATCTGATCACAACTTAACTTTCCAGTTTCATCTCCTACCACTTCAGCAAGGTCCTCTATAAACTAGCACACTGGATGACTCAATTGTGTTACAATTAAAATTCAATATGTGCTCGTTACTCCCTATGACCAAAAGGTCTCCCTATCCTTCCTCACTCCTGCTTGGTGAAACACTTTTGAGTCAGCATCAATACTCCCCTTAAAGCAACTCCTCTATGAGGTTTGACATTGTTTTCTCCCATTCCCTCCTTTTGTTACATAAGTCCTATGTAACACTTATTTCATTGTAATTAGTTATTATATTTCTCAAATCCAAGATGCTATTGATTGTAATGTGCGTTTATACTTTGTATACCCCCATTAAAGAGAAATGCTTCATGTTAAACTATGATGTCAGAAACATGCAAAAAAAAAAATTGATGCCATTGCTTTTACGAAGTATCTCAATTCCAGAGTTGATAGGGTGTAAATAACAGGTATGTTTTAGAATTAATGAAATGTGATAGTTATATATAGAACTACCTTCCTTGCTAAGTGGTTACGTTGTGAGCTCCATGGTAGAAGGAAACATGACTCAATCATCTTTTGTCATCATGGCAAATTCTTCAGCAAATGCTTGTTAAAATGTGCCCCAAAGGCTAAGATGGGAAATACAATGTATTATGAGCAACACTTACTCAGCTTTGATTTTGTTCTAGATCACAACTAATAATGTGTAGGGTCCAAATAAATGACGTGCAATCAGAAGATCCAAACTTCCTTCTCGCAAAGCTTCACAAATTCCATGGGCTAGTCATATTTGCAGGATGACTAGGCAGTTATATATGTGGTTTAATTTTAATAGAAATGGGAAGGCCCATGCTCCCAAATCAGCCGTTTGCTATTTGTCGTTGCCTGACAATTCCACCCTTAGGAACTCCTTCCCCCCAACACAATGTACAATTTCCTGAAGGGAAATCTCATTAAGCTTTATCAGACAGCATCATTATGTGAATTAGTTCACCAGGTCTCTCTCCAACAGCAACAAAAAAATAACCAATTTAAAAATAATTCTGATAAAAGAGTCCCTCAGGTTTACTTATTGTATTGTCCAAGAAAGGCAGATTTGGAGAAGAGGGTCGAGAGCGAAGGACGACAGGAGGACATTGGAAGCAGCAGCTGAGGGAAGCAGAAGCTGAGGCTTGCGAGAGAGAGCAGCAGACAAAAGCAACTTCCTTCAGAACCTGTCCTCGGCGGCAGTGCTACCTTTCTGAGACATGATATGTTTATTCTTTTCTGTTCTATAGTCCTTTATTTCTGTGAGTTGCTTCTATTCTGCATTTTTGCCATTTGCTGCACTTATTTACTTTGTTTCGATGCATGTTGTTCCGTGATATTCATTTAGATCTTGTCCTTTCAACGCCTCTCTCTCCTCCTTTCCTTTCTGTCAGCGCTCAAGCTTCTGGATGTTTTCTGTTTTCCTTTGTATCCGTTTCCTAGCTCAAGAACTCTCCCTGGGAATGAAGTGCATATCCATCCCATAATATACATATCTCTGGAATTTCTCAGCTTTTTCCTCAGCCTGAGCCTGTTTAGTATTGTTCCCTAAACCAGCTTGGGCTCCACCGGCTCTATTTTAAGGGATTTGGGGAGCAACCTCTCAAGTCAAATTATGCCCTCTGGAAAAAAAAAAGTGTTTTTTCCCTTTTTTGTTCTATATTATCTGTTCTTTTTATTTTTTTTTCTTTTTGTCTTTACAGATATGATGAAGCCATTGAATTAAATATGCCCTTCCATGTCATATGATTGGCTTGAAATATTGTTTCTGCACCTGTGTATTTTATTTCTCCTCTCCACATTTAAAGCACTTATATTAAAAATACCCTGTTGTTTACCTCTGGCAGCCCCATATATCAGCTGAAACCTTTCTAATTAGGGAAAAGAGTCCTAGCAGATGTCTCACATGAGACCAGGAGAATGCACCTGTCAATATCTGAATAATAATTCCCTGTATTATATGACACTTTGAACTTTTTCTACATGCTTTTACTGATAGTTTTCATTTTCACCTCTTTCTTCGGTAGTTGAAACTTCTGACATTGGTAGTGCCTTCTCATTCACTTTTTTTCTAGCAGTCATTTTGTTTCTGAATAGCATTCATACAGTTATCACTATAATTCTGCATAATCAAACCAGCAATTTGGAGAATTTTTTTTCTTATGAACTACATTTCTTTCAAAACATCCTCTATTATCCCACCTCTAAAACTTCTATTTAATCTTCAGAAGTTGAATTACTGCCAACATGTCTTTCAGAGTTATCCCCAGTAATTTTATAATCATAGTTCTCCCAGTGTGATCACTAGGTAAACACTCTCTGACTTCTTTCCTTTAATTCTTCTCTTGACAAGGCAACATCATCCTTCAGATAATTATTAAGTTTCTTTCTCTGCTGTCTCCCTCTCAGAGACTGCTTCTGTTCACTTCTCCCCACCCCAAAGTCTCATATTTCTCTTATTGAACCTTTGGGAATCGAACAGTAGCTATATCACTCTAATATTGGGAAGCTTTTAAACATTCCTTATTTTCTTCCTTTCAATAACTCTTGTTTTCTCCTTTTCTCAGGTATTAACTCTTCCCTCTCTGTCATAGGCAGAATTCCAGCATGGCCCCCAAGATTCCTGCCCCTACTGTGTACACCCCATACAAACTTCTCCCCATGAATGTGGTAAACCTGTGACTATTATGGGATATCACTCAGTGATATGGTTGAGTAATACAGCAAAAAGGATTTTGTAGATGTAATTAAAGTCTAATCAAAAAAGAGATTAGCTGGGTGGACCTGATGCAATCAGCCAAGCCCTTAGAAGAAATAAGAAGGAAGGAAAACCGGATGATCTCCTGCTGCCCTTGAAGACACAAACTGCCATGTTGTGAAAAGGGCCATATGGCAGGAAACTCCAGGCAGCCTCCGAGAGATGAGCGTGACCTCCCTACTGATAGCCAACAAGAAAGCACTGGCCCTCAGTCCTGCAAATGCAAGGAACTGAATATGTCAACAACCAATGAGCTAGGAAAAGGACCCTGAGCTCCAGAGGAGAACTCAGTCTGGCTCACATCTTGATTTAAGCCTTGTGAGATGCTGAGTAGAGAACCTAGCTACATCATGGCCAGACTTCTGACCTGCAGAACATGCTAATTTGGTGAGAGTTTGTTATATACCAATGGAAATAGAAAACAAATGAATAAGTGTTCTTTCTTTCTTCTCCCTTTGGTGCTCATCTCTCCTTATGACTATAATTCTCACTCATTGTCCTAATTGCACTTTCTTGGGGACAAAATGCCTTAAGTCCTACAAATATTCAACCTCTCCTTGGGTGGGTTTGTATTAATATTTCTCTACTCTGATATTCTTATCCTATAATCTTAGTTTATTTTCTCTTGTTCTACAGGAACTTTTTTTTTTGCAATTTTCAAAGTAATAGACTTAACCTAAGCCATTTATTTGCATTCTCTCATAAATAACATTCATTTGGCTCATTTCTCATTAGTTATCAGAGTTGAATTCAAAAGCAAGCCTGCTGTGATACCATATTTCCTGGTGGTCCAATGAAATTGATTCACTCATTCATTTACTCTTTTATTCATGTTTTTCATTCAACAGTTAGAATGTCAACCTAAAATGTCAGGTAGTCTCCAAGGCACTGTTGTTACAAAGATAAATAAGACAAAGACTTTGGTTCTAAAATACTCTTGTTATAGTGGAGATAGGGTGGTTGTCAGAATCCAATAAAATATTAAATAGGACTTTAAACATTATGCAAGTTTAAGACTTTAATATTTGGAATAAGATCTAAATATATACACACTTAAAGGAACCAAAGAATTTAAGGCATTTATAGAACAAATAGTAAATCAGTTTAAGAGAAAAAGGGAAGAAGAATATGAATTCAGGGTGGTAGTTTATCCCCAAAATATTAATTGATGTTTTGTTTTTCTTTTAAACAGTCACTTAATTTTAAACAACTATTATACTTAGATCAATGTATCAGGCATTTGGGAATGGGTAGTGAGGAGTATCCAGAATGTAGAGATGCAATCTTGCCTTCTAAGAGCATACACTTTATTTTATACACAATGATCACATTGCCTGTATTCATAGGTGACTCTCTAGAGTGCCTTACCTTATCCAGAGGAACAAACTTGGCAAACAGGCACAATGATCCAGGCATGTGGTAGCAGCACATCATTGTATCATTTTCTGTCAACAAGCACAATTTCACCTGCAGCATCCTGTGTAGGCAGAGGGTGTATAAATTACCATAGCCCTAGGATATGCAGTTAAGCATGAAGTCAGCTAAATGGATGTCAGTGAATTGAGGTAAGAAACATTCCAGCCTGAACAGAAAACAAATGCATTTCATATGAAGAGTGTGAATTTTCCATCGAAATGAGAAAAGAGAATTCCTGAGAGAACATATTTTCCTTGCCTATTTATTTTTGCCCTGTAGGAAAGATGGTAATGGGAAATATTTTAATAACACTGTAGACTTTAACAAAGGCAGTGCTATTTTTGAATGATAATATAACATCAGCTTCTCATTTTCAGGATACATGCATAATCTTGAAGCCAGATTGGTCATGATGTTTAAATGTCTTTGAGCACCTAGTATGTAGGTAGAAGGCAGAATAGCAAGTTACAGATGTTTGTGTCCTGTAGTATATACTGGCTCATCTAACATCTGGGAGAACATGTGAAATCCCTTAGATGAGAAAAGTTCATTTTGCATGTCAAATGTATCCTAGCTGTTTTAGGCTGTTTTGTGCAGCTATAAGAGAAGACCTGAGATTGAGTAATTGGCAAAAAACAAATTTATTTTCTCACAGTTGTAGAGGCTGGGAAGTCCAAAATCAAGGAGCTGATATCTGGTGTGGGCCTCCTTATTGCATCTACACATAATGGAAAGCAGAAAGAAGATCAGGCAGGAACAAATATTGTGTCTACACAAAGCAGAAGAATTAAAGAGAGAGAATCCACTCCCACAAGCGCTTTTTATAGCAGCATTAATCTGTTCATGAGAATACAGCCCTCATGACCTAAACACCTTCCATTAGGCTCCACCTCCCAATGCTGTTGCATTAGGGATTAAGCCTCAACATGAGTTTTGAAGAGGATGAAAATATTCAAACCCTTCCAATTTAGTATGTTACCAACAAAACTGTTATATGAATAGTTTCATAGGCAATCCTAAAAATCTAAAAATACATTTCACATATTGCTATAAAAATCCATGATAAATGTTGTAAAAATCCTACTTTACCAAGTTTTAGTAACAACGAAAAATTTTACAGCCTTCTGAAACTGGATGTAATTAGGATCTGCCTCATTAAAATTAAGGCACTGTTGTTAGACTCTGCACAGTGGTCCTTTCTTTAAAACTAGATTCTAATCTGTTTATTCAATAAAGGTGATTATTCACTTCTCATGAATAAATAGGACAAAATATTCACAGAGATGTAATGGTAACTAGAAATCTCAACTCTGATGAAATAACTGCAAGCTAAACAAACAGCACATTAAATGGAATAATTTCATAGACAAAAGCTAATGATAAAACTGTGAAGGATTCTCCTTATTGATTTTGATTTATATAGACTCAATTTCTTTGTGTGTATTATGATTTGTTTTTGTAAAAGAAAAAGCAAACTGTTTTTTCCTACTATACTATCTCTTAACATAGAACACTTCTGTGACTAGATACATGGGGATTTCTACTTCAACACCAAGTAATTCTCCAGTGGACACCAACTGGGTATCCTGTAATTCAACTCAATTCCAACACTATCTATCCAGAGATAGTATCAGATCCCATAGGTTAAGGGCTCAGTCCCAAAAATTGCTGTTCCTGTCCCCAATGCTAGAATTACTGATTGCCACATGTTTCTTTATATGGTTTTATTCTTCACTTTATTGGCTATTTATTTTTACTCATGCTGGTATAAAATTTTATACTTTTAAAATACTCAGTCATGTTATTCCCAAAACTTTTATGCTTGACAATTACCAAATACTCTACCAATTCCTCATGTACTGGCAAAGTTGACTAATACAAATACAAATTAAATTAAAAAGCCCCTGGTTGTCCAAGAAAGATCTTAACATTTATCTGTGCTTTAGTAACCAAGTGTTTGATATTCAGAATCTTGAATGCGGCTCTGCGACTACCATTAAACCAGACAGTTCAAGACTGCGATCACTCAACAGTAAGAACAAGAAGGTCTAGCACTTATGTAAATCAAGACACATATCTTAAAATACTTGGCATGCAATCATGAAACATTAGATTTCAGAAAAGACCTTGATTGATTCTGTTCCTCCAAAATAATGGTCTATCTTTCAATTTAGGCTGAAGGATAATCAGAAGTAGGGTGGGACTGGGATCGAGACATATAACCAAAACTACAACTAGAAAAATATGATTTGCAAGAAAGGTAAACTATATAAAACATAACACACAGTACAAAATATCTAAGTTATAATTACTTTTAGGCTAGATTTTCAGAGTCATTATGTTGTAGGAAAAGACCAGAGTAACACTAACTCTCCATGTTAGTGTTTCATGTTTCAAAGAGATCAGTAAATGTTTCAGAAACTCACATAGTTTGTTAATCTTGACCAATCTTTGTGCAATGCTATGCTTACAAATTTCAACCTAAAATCAGCTTTGACTAATCCCAGCCCTCTAATGCTGTCAAGTACCCTTAGTATTTATCTCCCTTTTGAGACTTCACTCAGACCTTGTGAAGATGGTGTTCTCTCTTGTTCAGCAAATTTACTGATCTCAGCTTTGTATGATGAGCATACAACATTCACTGTGGGTGTCTGTGTGAGGATTTTGACAACTTTATAATGGAGGTAATGAGAATAATGGCAATAAAGAGTTTTTTCTTGCTTGGAGATTAATTAAATATATAATTTCATCATATCTTGATTGGTACTCTAGTCCTCATTCTTAATTGGAGAGATGGGGACTTAAACCACAAATTTATATTGGAGTGGAGTTAACTGTCTCCTTTACTGTCACACGAATGGCTGGATATTAATCTTGTTTGAAAAAATACTCAGTCTCTGAAAGTCCATAAAAATGTTTCAGCATACACATGTACAAAAGTTTTTCAGGAACTTTTAAAAAGCAGAAACTCAAATCAAAAACACAATACCTTTTACTATAGCCCCAAAGAAAATTAAATATCTAGGAGTATATTTAACGAAAGATACGAACGATTTATACAAGGAGAACTACGGAACACTAAAAAAAGGAATTATAGATGATGTAAACAGATGGAAAAATCTACCTTGTTCATGGATTGGTAGAATCAATATCGTTAAAATGTCAATATTACCTAAAGTGATCTACAGAATTAATGCAATCCTCATCAAAGTACCACCATCATTCTTTATAGACCAAGAAAAATAATTCTTCACTTTGTATGAAACCAGAAAAAACCTCGTATAGCCAAAGCAATCTTAAGTAAAAAGAACAACCTGGGAGGCATCAGTCTTCCTGACTTCAAGCTGTACTATAAAGCAATAATAGTTAAATCAGCCTGGGATTGGCACAAGAACAGAAGCATCAATATCTGGAATAGATCTGAGATAGCAGAGATGAAACCATCAGTATATGGTAACCTAATCTTTGATAAAGCAGACAAAAATATACAATGGGGAAAAGAATCTCTCTTCAAAAAATGGTGCTGGGAAAACTGGGTAGCTACATGCAGAAGATTGAATCAGGATCACTACCTCTCACCTCTCATAAAAATCCACTCAAGATAGATAACAGATTTAAACCTAATGCATGAAACCTTAAGAATCCTAGAAGAAGATGTTGGGAAAACCCTATCAGACATTGGCCTTGGCAAAGAACTTATGAGAAAGACCCCCAAGGCAATCACTGCAGCATCAAAAATAAACAAATGGGATC
>VBSM01002608.1:136570830-136597748 GCA_008086735.1 Cheirogaleus medius
CCGGGCAGGTGGGAGGGGGGAGGAGGGGAGGGGTGTATACTTACATAATGAGTGCGATGCATACCACCTGGAGGATGGACACGACTGAAGCTCTGACTCGGTGGGGGTGGAGGTGGGAGGAGGGGTGGCAAGGGCAATATATGTAACCTTAATAATATCTGTACCACCATAATATGATGAAATAAAAAAAAAGTAGTTAGCATGGTTCCCACTATGCTTCTGTGATATCTTAACATGGACTATAAATGGACTCTGGTGTCAATGAGTTTTAAAATGGACCATCTCTATTCTGTCTCCAGAGCTATATTTATGGGAAATCTACAGAGAGGTTTTGAATTTTCAAAGCATGGTATAATTATTAAGTTCATTTGCATGCCACCCCAATGAGAGAGGTAAATACTGCTACCCTTTTTTAACAAATGAAGAAAGTGAGACATAATGGAGGTCAAGTTGCATTTCCAATCCACTGTACAAATTAAGAGGGGCTTTTTTCCTGTCTCTTATCCCCAGTCACCTTCAGAGTAAGCATAGACTCTTGCACTTGTACTATTGTCATTTGTTACAACTCACTAGAGTCTGGACACAGAAGAGAAGTTCATAAAGTTTAGAACATAAATCTATCAGTGAGAATAATCCCCTTAATGGGGTTTTAATATATTTTATCTGTAGACACCAATACAAACCCCAATTTGCTATTTCAGCATAAAATATCATATTAACAACTGCTTAATACACAAAATAGCACCAGTAGTGACAAAACAGCTCATCATCTAAGAAAACTAATGGTCCCTTCATTAAACTACCCCCAACGATTGCCAGTCTGTCTACATAAAATAACAGCTTCTAATTTTAGCTTCATATAATAATTTTAAAAAAACCTTTCCCTCATTTCCTTTATTCCACTCTTGTAACAAAACTGCAATCAGAGAAACTGGTTTGCTATGGAATATATACTGACCGGAGATAGATTATGCCCTGTTAAACTATATTTACCAACATCAAAGTAAAATATTTCATGTATTTTGCATATATTATCTCCTTTATTACTTATGACATCCTGATATAAACAGGACAGATAATATTCACCCTATATACAAACAGGGAAACTGAGATACAAAGTGCTTATGCGACTCTCCCAGAAAAGTGTGTGACAGTGGGGGTAGTAACCCATGCTTTTGACTCTAAGTGAAGTCTGCAACACATGTCTAAATCACTCTTTCCAAAGTCCAGTGGCCACAACTCTTAGTAAAACTTGTTCTGGTAAAAGCAAGACTATAATACAAGTAGAATTCTTAACTTAAAAGCAAAATTTCCAACACCTATTTCTACTTTTAAGGAAATTCCTTATATATAACTAAATGCCAAATTGAATGTTTTATATCACTATAGTACCCTTTAGAACTTAATGCCACTGTGATGGTTTGTTTATAAAGGTACAATTTGATGCCTGAAATATATTTTTTTTTCTTCTGGATTTTATATTCCCAGAAAGATGATACAATTCTCTTTAAAATATCTACATCATTTTATATTCTAAAGTACATCTTTATATTTCAAAGTGGGTCATCCTTATTAATACCTGAAGCAAGATATTACTGGTTTCTTTATTGCACTACTTTAAATACATTTTAGTCCTCTTATATTATCATAAACTCTTAGTAATGTTAGAGGAATTCTTGATATCACATATCTAATATAGATCTGAATCAGCTCTTCATCAGACAAATGATTTTGAGTAATGAATGAGGTCTACCTTCAAAAGCACTCATTTTCAGAGATTTTGCATAGCTATGGTATAAATAAATTAATAGAATATCATTTAGTAACTGATGCACTTGAATTATTAAACATGCCTCATACCTAAAGTCTCCTAGAGTATGTTTCACTTATAAATATAGTTATGGAATTAACTTTA
Organism: Cheirogaleus medius; assembly: GCA_008086735.1. Lineage (NCBI taxonomy): Eukaryota > Metazoa > Chordata > Mammalia > Primates > Cheirogaleidae > Cheirogaleus > Cheirogaleus medius. The sequence continues at coordinate 136,572,746 of VBSM01002608.1, forward strand.
GGTACTGGAAAATAAAGCTTAGAAATTAAATATATGACTAAAATATTCCTAAATATAAGAGGGAAAATATTCTAATAATAAGGAAATAGAATTTTAAACTTTAGCTAAAAGATTAATAAAGGCTGGGTGTGGTGGCTTATACCTGTAATCATAGCACTCTGGGAAGCCAAGATGGGAACATTGCTTGAACTCAGGATTTTGAGACCAGCATGAGCAAGAACAAGACCCTGTCTTTACTAAAAATAGAAAAAATTAGCAAGAAGACTAAAAATATTAATAGAAAAAAATAGCCAGGTGTGGTGGTGCATACCGGTTAGTCCCAACTACTCAGGAGGCTGAGGCAGGATGGCTTGAGCTCAGGAGTTTGAGGTTATTGTGAGCTAGGCTGACGTCATGGCACTCTAGCCTAGGTGACAGAGCAAGACTCTGTCTCAGAAAAAAAAAAAAAAATCAATAAAAAGCTCATAAGAACAGGCAAGGAATGTATTGCCTGTTCAAGGAAAACTCAATAACAATAACAGCTCATATTTATTGAGTACATTGTGCATTGTGCTAAGAATTAAACATGTATTATCTCATTTAATCCTCACACAAACTCTGAGGTAGTATTTGTCTCCATTTTATATGTGAGTTGGAGTTTGAGTATATATACATTGGAGTTTATATTGGTTTGCTTGGACTGCCTTAAAGTACCACAGATGGGTAGCTTAATTAACAGAATTTTTTTGTTTCATACTTCTGAAAGGTAGAAGTCTGAAATCACAATGTTGGCAGGGTTGGTTCCTTCTGCAAACTGTGAGTGAAGGATCTGTTCCAGGCCTCTCTCCCTGGTGTATAGATGGCCATCTTCCCTCTGTGTGTATCTGTGTCCAAATTTCCCCTTTTTGTAAAGACATCATTCATGTTTGAATAAGGGCCACCCTAATGACCTCACTATAACTTGATTACTACTATAAAGATCTTATCTCTAAAGAAGATCACATTTTGAGATACTGGGTTTGAATCAATAAACACTTTGAGCCTCTAGCATGTGCTAGGATGTATGCTTAGTATTTGGGAGAGAAAAAAATAACACCACAATATCTGGTAGGAGATAACGATATCTGAGCCCTCCTCTCCTCGTCAAAAGGAGCTCAAGACCTACTCAGCTACTTGAACTTTGCCAAGGAGCCAGAACAGTGAAATGCTCTGTACAACCAGGGTTAAAACAAGAAGTTCCCAGAGAAAGACAGGTGAGATAAGCCAGAAACCGCAGGAAGTATGTGATCCAGCACTCACGAAGGCAAGAACCAAAGTTGAATTGAGACTCTGTGAGATCAGGGTGATGAACTGGAAATCAGAAAAAATCAAGTTATGATCAAACAGCTAGGTAGGCATTGTAAGACTGCTTAGAATTTCATCAACTGGTGATAGCTACAAGACTTCAGCAACGACATAATTAATCCTCTAAACAGGGGCATGTTTTGGAGTGAAAAGAGGTGGTATAAAGTCAGTGGTGATAACAGACAAATAGACACTGTTTTAGGCAACCTGGGAAGAACGGGTACCCTAAACAACAGGGATAAAATGATTGAGAGGACTAGTCCAGCTTAAAGGTTTAAATTGTTTTAGAACCAAGAAAACACAATATAGTTCAACTTTATGAGCACAATTATACGTCCTACATTTGTACAAATGAAGCATAGAAAAGGAGATGATGAACAATGGAAGGGATGGTAGAAAAAGCAACACCTGAGTTGGGGTTGATCAATAAATTAGAATTGAGCTATAAATGAAGAAAAGGAAAGGCATCCCAGAGAGAGGAAAGAACATATGCAACAGCATGGAGGCAGAAAACCCTACAATGAGTTGTAGAGTTCTTTCATTTAACAAATATTATTTAAGTACCTACCATGTAAATGACACTGATCAAAGAGCTAGGGATCAGAAATTACCAATCTGGTATAGGTACTTACATTCCATTAGAGGGAGGTGGATAATTTTTGAAGAGTGGCCCATCCTTATTAATACCTGAATAATAAAGATATTACTATATGCTTTATTGTTATCTTTAAAAATATACCTTATTCATCTTTAATTATCATAAATGCTTAGTAATATCAAAAGAATGCATGATATCACATCTCTGATATGTCTAAATCACCCCTCCAATATACCAAATGATTTTTAGTAATAAATGATCATGCAATTCCAGGTACATGTGTGTGATAGCTAGAAAATAAAGGAGAGAAAGTATACATAATATGTGAGCAGACTAGGGATGGTGTTTTAGATGGGGTGGTCAGGGTATCTGCCTAACTTTAGACTGCCTCCCCTCTCATACTGTTGCCACGTTTTGATCTTTTCATCATAATGACATGGAAATTTTAAGATATAAAGAGATAGAAACAAATGAAACGATTGCAACTGTCACTTTTCCTATACAAAGTGCAATGCCCAAATGATATCTAGATATTTCTAGTCTGCTTTATGTGCCCTGCCCAGAAGGTGATTTATTTCAATTGTTCATATAGTCCTAACAGAACTGGTATTCCTCATTTATGTTTGGTAGCAGATAATGGTTTTTTTTTTTTGGTTGCAAATAACAGATCATTTTTCTAGGAAAATTCTAGGGACTGTTCTAGAAAATGAAAGGGGTGCTCTGGCCTTTGATTAAAGTTTTTTCAGGGGCACTGTTTACACCCATAATGAATCAGAATCAAGCCAGTGGCCTAATCCCATGGCAAAACTCAAATAGATGAATCTACTGGAGATATTTTCTTTCTTCTCCCTCTGTCTCTCCTTCCTTCTTTCTCTCTGTCTTCATTTATTTTCTTTTCTTTTCTCTTCAACTTTTTCCTTTCTTTCTCTATCTCCTTTTTGATTTGGTAAATATATTGGGGAGATCAGAATACAATGACAGATTTAAGGAGATTTACACAAATTATTCATACTACCTCAGAACAAATGTAGCGACTTTTGATTTTTTTTTTTTTTACCTCTTTTCTGCTTTAAATAAGGAAGACCCAGTGATGTTAATTGGAAGAAGGAGCATAATTTACTAACATGTTTATGTTCTTATAAGGAGAAAAAATGGTTTTGTGGCAAGAGCTGCGAAGGTCAGGCTTCGAGTGGAGATTTTCTACATGATCCCCATAAGCGTAGTGTCAGGGCATTACAAATTGATAGATGACACTGGTGTCACTCTGAGTGGGGCCTGACAGGAGATGGGCTGGGGAGACTGGCAAGAGCAGGTCACAGAGGGTCATGAGTGGCAGGTGTATATGTTCAAATGATATAAAAGATGAGAAAACAAGGAGAGGAAGAGAAATCATAAATTTGGGGATTATGCATTCTTCTTTTTATCTATAGTGCCTTGCACAATATCTGGTGAGAAATTCCCTTGAATAAATACAGTAGAATTTCTAGTATTTGGATAAAGATTATGGGATCAACACCTAAGTGGACATATAGGAATAACATTTATTGGGTGTCGGGTAGGTGGGGGGGGAGGAGGGAAGGGTATATACAAACATAATGAGTGAGATGTGCAATGTCTGGGGGCGGGGGCATGGGCAATATACGTAACCTTAACATTTGTAACTCCATAATATGCTGAAATAAAAAAAAATAATTTAAAAAAAGATTATGGGGAATAAAAGGGTGAGAAAGGGTTTTAAATATAGCTCTCTTTCATCAAAAACAAAGCTCTTTTTTCCAAACAACAAGGATTTGTGTTTCAACACCTCATTTATGAAGTTACATGGGCATGTCCCACAAATGCCATTTGCTTAAATGCGGATGAGCAATTGTCTTTTTGTCTCAACTTTAACGCATTCTTACAAGTAATTCAACAGCTCAAGCAGTAATTATTAAGACCAAAAACCTTGCATAAAACTTGTATCTCATAGTCAATCTCTTTATCCAAAATCGTAGGTCTAACCAGGTAAAATTAAACCATCTCTGCCTAATCTGAAACAAGTGTTCTTAGAGCTGGTCTCTTCTGCCTCTACTAACTAGATCATAAATTTTAGTTTCTTTTGGAACTAGGCAAATAAACTGTGCCTTTGTCTTAACTTGTTTTCTTAATTTTTTTCTTTCCTTTGCTTCATTTTAAAATTCTATATCGATCTAATGAAAGGAAGTACAGCTTTAATTTTATTATTGACTACCTAAAAAGACCTTCCTGCTTTTTAGCTTCTAAGTGCAAAGGAAAGCTTCATTCAATACTATCTCTATAATCACAGCAATAATAACATGACCCTTCCACACTGCTTTATGTTTTTATTATTTGCACATAAATAAGGTGTCAAGAGTTTTAATACTTCATGAACAATATTCTGTAAATTATAGTAATATACTGTACTTCTTTGACCTTTTCAAAATTGTGTGATTTGGTTGGCTGGCCTCTCTATTTATAGCCCTGCTGAGTAGAGGGGAAGGAATGAATATCCTGCCACTAATGAAAATATCATATATTGAAAGAGTCAAATGATGATACTGTCTTAGTCCGGAAGACTATATTTCACAAGATATACAGCATTAAGTATTGTAATTCTGATAAATCATTCTCTTGACAAAAGGTATAATGAGATTAGAAAATTGCTCAATTAATTCATTTGCTGAAAAGGTTTGTACCCGGGCTAAAAAGAGCGTGAATTTTTAACAAAATCTCATTAGACTTTAAAGTTATATTACTTGCAATTCTCTACCAATACTTAAGACAGTATTTTTAGTAGTTACACAGTTAGTATGATTAAGAATGATGGAGAATTTTATTTTATAGGCTTAAAAAACAATAATCCAATACATTTTCTCTTTCATTTATAATTGTTGGCTTACTTTTGCCATTTGGAAATAAGGAATGCATTCTTTAGGTTTTATACTAAATGGTTCTAATGATTGAGATAATGTAATAGAAAATGTTCTGAGATAATTATTCATATCATTGCCTTTTTAACAACATGCATATGCCAACCTGTGCTATGTTGCCTGCCTAAAGAATATTTAATGACATTTCTATCACGTGCTTTTCATTAAACAAATCAGTATTGTTATTCAACTTATTTCATAATGGCCCTTTATATTGCACAAAAGGAAAGTAGGATATAAGCTAATTTTATTCCAACAGAGAGAACATCTTCTGTGTCAGTTTTTGTGACTACCTTGCCATTATTTAAAGTAACTTTTGCCCTGTGAACACATGGAAGAGAAGATAAGCTCTCCTGCAATTCTTGTTAATTTGTCATGATATATTAGTGCATACAGGAGCAATCCTAATTCATACAATGACCTGGCTCATTTTGCAGGCATCTGAACTCTGTTCCAGAACATCATCAGTGCATTCATTTTCTATAGGCCAAGCTTTTAGAAACATGGCCCTGCACATTTCTACTGCACTCGTAGTAGATATTTTTAAAATGCATTGTAAATGAAGAGTTTTTACTTTAAGGAGACCTGCAACCTCCCCTTCTGAGAAACAGCAGAGACCTACTCTGCTGTACAAGTTCATTTTCAATTAGTGTCTTGGATTTACTCATTTGAAAAGCTTATGGGAAGCCATTATGTGTTAAAGGATTTTAGACAGGTTAGTCATGATTTATAACGTAAGGTGGAATTAGACAGGTTTAGTTTGATTAAACAGCACATCTGTTGGGGTGGTGGAGGAGAGATTTATGAAGTAAAATCAAGTCAAAGAGAGAAAAATGAAATAGCTATGTGTAACATGAAAGAGGATAAAGAAACCTATATGATTAGAGATACTTAATCATGTCTGTGAATATAGCTTTCTGAATTCCTAATATATGCTGAGGTACTTCCCAAACCGTGCCCCATTTCATCCTCACAATGATTCTCCAAGATAAACCTGCTATTTCCGTTTACAGAAGAGGTAACTGAGGTTCTGAGAAGTTAAATGACTTACTTGAGGATAAACAGCTAGGCTGAGACAGAACCATGAATCAAACCCAGATTATTGGTATTGGGTTTTCCTGTCTTTGAAGTCCATGTTCTTTTCCTTTCTCCACAACATTCTACAGTTTGTTAGTCTATTTCTCTCAGACTGCTCACACAGGACTGTGCCTTGGGTGTCGCTTGAAATGTTGCAGATATTTCAGTCTGCTCCGATACAGAAAAACTACTTGGAGTTTCTACTTAAAGCATAGATTGTCCAAAACATGACGAGAGACCCATAGGGTAATATATCAATCAAGATATATACTTTCAGCAACTAACATCTGGGTGCTTCTTCCTTTACCTAGTTATCACACTTAAACACACATCTGACAAATACCTTATATTAATGTTTGCATGTATTATTTATCTCTTGTCTGGCTCCAGAAAGGATTTCAGTTGCCTTCTACATTGAAATTCTGAATCTCTATTATGAATACTAATACTTTCATCTGGATACAGAAGAATTTTGATCTTTACTATTTACCTTATTCAAAAAATATAACAGTGCAGACTTACAAAAACTATGAGAGAGAAGAAAGATTGATATTTTTAGTCAGCAAAGCGTGTGCAGTGTGAAAGAGGATAAACGAAACCTATGTGATTGTTTTCGTTTATCCTCTAATCACCCTGCTTTCCTTAAGACTGATCTTTCACTGTTAACAGTTATGGTGAATTTTCATTGATCATAAAGTGCAGGTCCTAAATCAGAAGGACAACTAGCCTAATTCAGATTAGCTGATCCTTTTATCTCTACTGCCAACATGGTATTCTATTGTTGAATGTGAAAGGAACGTCACAAGCACTTCATGAGAATTTGCTGAATATCCAAATGATAACAAGGTAAGATGCTCATGACCAAAAAGGTCTTATCAAGGCACCATTGGATATCCAAGTTAAAAATGTTTTTTAAAGAAAGCAAATACTATAATTACTGCAATTGTTTCAAGTATATAACTACAAAAAAAAAGGAGAAATAAAACATTATGTTGCTTTGTTTATTTTGTCTCTAGTCTCATTGATTCTTGCACATACCTAAGAGATTATGCAGTGTATTAGGTTGAATCAAGTTGCAGTAAATAACTGCATAGCATAGCATAGCAAAATCATTCCCTTTATTATCTTTATATCAATACATAGAACAATTATTTTTCAAATGGTCATTTGTAAAATTTTAGCATCGTGTGTTAGTGCTCTTTTAAACCTATATGGGGGAAAGTAGATGAAAAGAGTGCATGGTTTGTGTCCTTAAATATAGTATGTTTATTTGTAGAAAAAAATAACAAGACTGGGAGAATGTTTGTTACCCAAAGGCAAAGTCCCAGTAGGCTGGGCAGACTGTTTAAACACTGTTATGTCCACTGTGTATGTTACTTGTATAAAGCATTAAAGAAAATCTACAGCATATCAGTTCCCAGTTCTTTCTGCTGGGTGTTTCTATTGGAGGATATTCATCACCCACGAGCTCCAAACACTGAATTATTCAACAGAACCTCAGGCAGCTCTTGCTTCAATGGTGAGCACATACAACATTATGTCTCCCTTTACCTATTTATGGGCTTCCTTGATTATGGGCTCTGTTTATTAAAGAAAACAGCTCTATACATTTGACTTCTGCTGGAGCTTGGTGAAGAGATTGTACATAGTTTAGTTTTTTTGTTGTCATTTTAACTGATTTGGCATCTTTAATGGTACCCACTAGTCTAGTAGTGTTAGAGATAAGTATCTGTCAGCAGTTTTATAGTAAACGACTCCTGTCAGGATCTATAACTTGACTATAGAAAAAAGTCTCTCTGAGCTGAAATTTGACATGCAAAATCTCAGTGTGAAGGAAGAGTAGAGGCGAAAAAATAAATGAACTCTTTATATGCTGGATGATTTCAGCCGTGCATTTGTCTAAAGCAACCTAAAGTAACTTTATGGTTCTAATCTTTTATTTTAAATTAGGGAACTCATAAAAGAGGAGCTCAATTTTCTGCCACATATATTTGATATACAAGAAATAACTGTTGTGAATAAGTAGAGTTTAAGATGTGTAATTTGGCCTCTTTAAATCAATTTCATTATTTTATCTCAAATTCTCTCACCTCAGGGTCAACAGTTGGCATGTTTATAGATTAATCAGCAATATTTTTGTGTTAAATAGTTTGATGCCTGTTTAAGTGTCTAGGTTTTATCCTTTTAAGAATTTTATATTCTGTCCAGAGTGGTAAACTAAATCACAAAATGTAGAGCAAAGTACTCCAAAGTTAATAATATGCTATAAATTATCTCTCTTTTTCTCCCAGTTATGGCTTTACCATTTCTTCTCAGATCTCAACATTTTACTGTTTTTCCTCTAATTTCTTCACAAATTTCCAAGCTCTCCTCCCTGATTCTAAGGGATTCAAATGTTGGCAAGTCTTGGATAACAAAAACAGGGTCATTTTAAGTAAATAAATAATAAGGCACTAAAAGAGTATCTATCCTATAGCACATCTCCATGAATGAATGGGACATGTTTGTAATCTTCTTCTTATAATCATTTTTATTATTATATTTAAAAACACTGTTTAGTTAGCAAGGTAAAATTAGTGAATATTTTGTTAAATAATAATTAAACCAGAAGAATTGGGCCTTTCCTGTTGACAAAAATGCTTTACTTGTTTAGAGTTTATGCATTCTTAGTTGTGATGTGTTTACCTGAAAGCCTGGTCTCGTATTTCCCATACCTGTGCTGCTCAGGACATAAAAAACATTATAAGCTCCATTTCCAGATAATAGTCTGAAATTTGCTCCATTATTCTAATCCCCATTCTGATTACTTAGAAGGGTGTGAAAAACTCACAGTCACCAAAACACAACTTTCCTTTCTCTGACAACATCGTGTCCCTTCTCTTTACTCCTCAGCACCTGGTATCTTCATTAGGACCAGAGCTCTACCACTGACTTCTAATTGAAATCTTGCCTAACTCATGCCAACACCCTTTCTACCCCCATTTTCCTGTTTCTGACAAAACTTCTTCCTCAAAATACTAGAAAAATATACAATATTGCCACCTGTCTCACTTTTAGTATTATTATTATCTGATAATTTTGTTTCCCCTGTGAAATGGGTCCCCCTGAATTATCAGCTCCAGTCTGAGTAGGCTGTAGTTCACCAGGCTTATTGAGACCCTGAAAATTGGCCAATCCATAACATACTTGGTCCTACAACGGGGTTGATTGTTTTGGCCCAGGTTCTAGCTTCCTTCCCTTCCTAACAGCCTCAGAATTTCTTTTGCTGTTGAGCAGAGACAGATCCTTGTTTGGTGGGATTTGTAGCCTATTCAATGCAAGAGGGGCCCTTCTTTTAAAACAAGAATACAAAATTATAAATACTATATTTATTTTGGGCCTTGGGAGAACCACAAGCAAATGAGGGGACCAACCTAAAGCTTAAACTTTATTTGCTTCATGGTACATGCCTGTGCCTCTGAGAATTACAGGGACAATTAAGGATGCCTATATGTTTCATCCTGGAGCAGTGTAGTTAACCAAAAAGTTTACCATAATTATTAATATTGTTTTTACATTTTTACTTTGAAATAATTTTTGACTTATAGAAAAGTTGGAAAAATAATATAACTAGCCTCCATATAGCCTTCACCTAGCTTCTTCTAATGCTAATATTTTATATAGCATTAGAATTTATTAAAATTAATTAAATTAACATTGGTACAATGCTATTAACTAAACTTCAGACTTTATTATTTGGTTTTTACCAGTTTTTCCACTAATGTCCTTTTTCTGTTCCAGGAGCCAATCCAAGACCACAAAATGCTTTCCTTTGTGATGTCTTCTTAGTTTCTTTCAAACGGTGATGTTTCCATAGCCTTTCCTTGTGTTTCATGACCTTGACACTTTTGGAGAGTACTAGGTAATTATTTTATAGAATATCTCTCAAGTGGGGATTTCTGCTGTTTTCTCATGATTAGATTATTTTCTATTTTTAGCAAGAATGTCATAGAGTAATATAGCCTCCTCAGTGCATGTTATCAAGAGGTATATGATATCAATTTATCTTATTACTGGTGATGTTAATATTGATTTCTTAGGTAAGACAGTGTCTTCTGGGCTATTCAGTTGTGAAGTTACTATTTTTTTCCTTTGAAATTAGTAAATATCTGCAAATATTCTATTTCTCTTTAAACTTTTAGCTACTAATTTTAGCATCCATCTGTTTTCCTCATTTCTTCTGCATTCATTGATTGGGATTCTTTTGTAAGACAGCAATAATTGCTGGAGGCAAGAAACACCATTTATTTATTTGTTCAATTACTTATTTATTACACTATGGATTCATGAATATTTATTCTATGGGTTATAATCTAGTATTATCACTATTTATTTTGTTGCTCAAATTGTTCCAGATTTGGCCATTGGGAGCTCTTTCAAGTGGGCTCCTATGTCAAAAGTAATTTTGAAATAATTAGTCTCTTGTGTTTTTCAAACATTTTGAAGAGAACACTTACTCCACGATCAAATTTCTTAAACTCTCTGTTTCCATCCTTTTAATAACCTAACACACAGTGTCTGCTTCTGTGCCTAAGCCTTTAAGCCTGCCCTGATTCTTGTAGCCCTTGTACCAGTGTGCTTCCTGTAGTCCTCTTTCCCTCCTTTGTATTGGACTCCCCATCACAGAAACTCAAGAATAGTCTCACATATGAACCTTGGAAGGCTTGAAGAATGGAGGAAACTTGGCTAGCTAAGCATTCTCTTTAGCTGCCAAAGCAGAAAGAATGATTTATTTTTACCTAGCTCATACCCACATACCAGGCTTTCTAATAAGTCCTTAACAAACTTTATCATCTTTATTTCTCACAACTTGCCATATTCCCTACTTTAGAAATGAAGCAACTTAAATTGCCTTGTTTAAAGTAGCACTACTATTAAGTGAGAAATCAGGGATTACAATGTATTTTGATAGTGCTTCTATACAGTGATATGTCTCATAGAGTTAGACCAACACTGCTGGAGCTATGTGGGCTATAAAGAATAACTATGGTTGAAACAGACAGAAATCAGGGGAGGGGAATTATAGATGGGCCACAGCATGGATAACTACCTGAAAATAAATGGAGTGACTATGAAAAGATCACCACAATGTTCTAAATTTTAGCATCATAAAACTTGTTCTTTAAGTAAGATGTTTTGTGAGGATATACTTTTGGGCATAAAAGCACAAATAGAAAATCAAGAAAACCAATTTTTAAAAATATCTTTACTTTAGAAGAAAATTCCATGTATTTTCAGTTCTAAGCAGAACTAAAATTTTGACAGTTTCTGATTATGATCATATTTTGATGTTTTGTCAGGGAGGGAGAGAGCTCTGGATTTTGGGGTTGGGGATACCTGGTGCTTTTTTGCAACAATAAAGAAAATTAAGCCCTTGATTTTTGAGACCCCTCACTTCAAATTTTAGAAAGTGATGGATCACCTAGCAATCCATTGCATTCAAAAGATGTAATTGCAATTGTCCTATCCTTAATTACTTTAGATAATTATGATTTATTTGACTATGTTGTGAATGTACAGTGATTTATGTTATTCATCATAATGGTTTTTGAAGCAAGCTTTGAAATATATATACATATATGCATCATGTATGTTTACATTTTATAGTGTAAAATCATCAAATTTTTTGCCTATCCCACAAATATTGCTAATAAAGAGTGGATGGTATTGACATTTACTTGGAAAGGTTGAAATTGCTAAGGTTTCATGGGGAGACTATCAAAGTTCAGACAATTATATTGCAACAATGAAGAAGAAAAATGATATGCTCAATGCTTTGTTACATAAAATTCACATAAGAAATGTTTGAGACACACAAAACCAGACCATAATACAAATCCATACAATGCCTATATGTCTGGGAACTCTGTTCTGGATTCTAAAATAAAGGAAAAGAGAATCTGTGGTCTTGAGCTCCCCTGAATTTTTGCTTCTCCTTAGAAACATATCTCTAAAGTGTAGAGCCTGATTTCAGAAGAAAGAGGGTGATTTAAGCTGGATTGTGTCAGTGAAGGATTTATGTAAGAAAAGCATTCAAAATGCATCTTAAAGAATAAGATGAGGATTTGGACATTTTCAAATAATGAGGAAGTGAAGAGCAGGGAAGATTTTCAGGCAGCAGACACAGCACGAGCAAAAAGTGGAAAAACGTGGGGCATATACAAGAAGTAGAAGGCAGGATTATGAAAATTAACTTTAGAAAAGTGGAATCTAATTAGATTGCCAAATTAAGGAATTTGTATTTTACTCTATAAGCACAGAGATAAATCATTGAGTTTGTTTTCAATAGTGTAAGGACATGGTCAAAAGTGTGCCTTAAAATTTAAATTTGGCACTAAGATAGATTGGAGAAGGAAGATATTAGAAGCAGAAAGAACAGTTAGGAAGTTAGCCTAGATGAGAGGTACTAAATATTGTAAATATTTATTAAAGAGTGGAATAGACAAGATGGTTGAAAAAGGGACCATTGAGTTAAAATCCAAAGGGGTGAATTTGTTTGTGAGTTAGTACATTTTTTTTCTATTTTTTTTTAAGAAACTGGTAAATTTATTTTTGTTCACATTGACAAGATAAAGTGAATTTATCAAAAGACCTAGAAGCCTTTCATGTCATTTTTACAGATCATTTAAAATATATATTTAAGAACCATATTTTACGAGTGGATAACAATCAATTGTTTATTAAAAGGATCATAAAGTTGACTTGTATGTACAATGCATATTGATGTTTTTATTCTGAATCTCTGATATGTGATACTTATTGTCTATACTCTATATAATTCATTTCCTATTTTTGCATGTATGTAGATATAATAGTTCACTGAAATGTTAATTATAACTCTGATTTAACTTCACTTTTATATTGTTTATCTTATTTCCACAATTAGATTGTAAGGTCATTCATTCAGGATAGTAAAAATCCTTAATCTTTATATATTTAATATTCTCATAGCACTGAGAATAGTTGCTTAGCTATAGGAGAAGGATTAATATGTGCTTATTTTTTAACTGACACATTGAACCAAAGATTGAGTCAATATTGAAGCATAAGAAACTTTCAGTGTAGTAGGTGTGGCAGCAGCAATTATGTTGGATATTTTCCTTTGAAATCTTCTCAAACATCATGAATGTTGAAGTTTGTAAAAGCAATTTTATTTCAAAGGGAATCTTTGTTCTCTTTATTGAAAGAGATTTCATGAAAGAAACTTGAAGAATTATAGTTTTGCTTTTGAGTATAATCATCTGGATCGGAATGATGATTCATGACAGACAGGTCAAACAGGAAACTCATTTTCAAACATTTTGAAACTCAGTAAGTTTTCTTAGATTTCTGCAGGAGGAATATTAGATATCTGGATCAAACTCCTTAACATTAAGAAAATAAAATAATGCAACACCATATCAATGCAGGTATATTTCTAGTAAACTCTATTGCTATATACCCACTTTTATTTTTTAAAAAAGATATAATCTTCTACCTTCCTATCTCTTTGTGGCTCTGGAAATGTAAAATAACATAGGTGTTATATTTTAGGTGATAAAACATTATTAAACTACTTGGTTCAAAATAGCTATGTGGTAAACCTCCTTGGGTATAAAGCAATGGTCTCAAAATCATTTATCTATAAATTTTATATACATATATATCCCTTTCTTAGAAGAAGAAAAGCTATTTGTTGTCATTGTTCCCTCTGCCCTGTAAGTAGCATTCATTGAAGAGCAATAGCACAAACATATTCCCCCAAAATCAGTTATTTTGCAGTTAGCCATCATCACTCTGACCTCCAAAACATTGCTGGGCATGTTCTTGGCTTCTGTTTAAATATTAAATAAAATGAATAAATATTAAACACAACATAAGAAAAACTATTCCCTTATAAATCTAGAGCAAAAGGAGCCTGAATTCCAAAAATTTGCCATTAAAAAAAATGTACCAGGTGCTACTGAACGTATGCATACAAGTCACTGTTATTCTTTGTAAAGAGCTTTCAAAAAATCTGAGATAATGCATGTGTGCTAACCACTGTGATATAAAGCAGAACATGCTGATACAAGTAGGATACATGATTAGAAGTGATAATAAGTGGTATAACATTTCAAAGAAGGAAGGTATCAACTCCAGTTGGGCTTGTCAAACAAGAGTTTTTAGGAAAAGTAGGAGTTTGGGTGTCAAAGCACAGTAGGATTTAGAAAATTAAATATTAGGAGGTGGGGAACTACAGGCTAAGAGGATAACAAGGCTAAGTTACAAAAATGAAAAAAGTCTAATCAAATTTGTAATCTTGAAAAAGCGACTTTATGTTGAATTCCAGGTATTCATATATTTGGATTTTGAATAATTATTCTGAGCCTCCATTACACCTGGTACCACACTCCACAATTCAATCTTTAACCTCCTTACTTTAATAACCTTACTCCTGGATTATTGTGTGCATGATTAGCTTGCCTGACCAACTTGATGCCCTATTTAATCTCCTTCATCCTTGATCTTGGCTTCTGTTTCTAATGAATTTTCACCTTATATTAATAAAACTTCTCCTTGAACTTCTCCCTCTGCTCACTGTCCTGCTCTTTGGCAACCTCAAAAGCATGATGGAATAGCACATGGCATGTTCAAGGAACACAAAATTGATTTACCTGTTGGGAAGAGAATGTGTGTGGTCAAGTAGTGAGAAACAAGATTAAAAGTTAAAGGAAAGCAGTGAAGGAGATTAAGTAATATAGATTTTATTCAATAGATCAGTATTACCCCCATTTTTTGCTATGCTTTTCTATTCTTATTACTTTATTTTACTTAGTTTTTTAAATTGGCTCATTTTGAAAATATTATATTCATTCTAAGCAATATTATCCATAAAATCATTGTTTGAGGTGATAATTAAACTTTTTATGGCCATTATTATAGACACATAACTACTAAAACTATTTTTTTCCATTTGAACCAATGTTATGTGTCCCATTATTTGGCAAATACTATTATAATTAATGGGCAGCTATTAAGGCTTTACCTAGAGAATTTTAGCAAGATTAACTTCATGGTGGTATATAGAATGACTGGAGTTGGGAAAATAGAAGTTTAAGGTAAATATACAGTTATCCATTAATAAAGACCTGTATTAGAACCTTTGCAATGGAATAAAAAGAAGGAAATGTTGCAAGAGATATGAAAGATAATAAATAGGTCTTATTGGTAATTTGAAGTGGTTGGCAAGTTTAAAACGATGCCAAAATTTGAGTCTGGGAAAATGATTGTAAAATTAATAAAAATAAGATTGTCTAGAGGAAGCACTGGTTTATGAGAAAAGGTGACATGTTTAGCTTTGGAGTTATTAAATCTAGGGATCTGTTAGACAAGAATGTTGAAAGTCAAGGACTAGAGTTCCTGACAGAAGTTGACCTAGGTGTCAGTTGTCTGGTGATGAGCGTTGTAACCATGTGAGTAGCTAAGTTCTTTGAAGAGGGCTGCATAGAAAAAAATAGCAAAGGATTGAAGAGACAGGCTTGAGGGGAGGCCTATGTTTATTGTGTGCAAGGAGAAATGACAGGCAGCAATGGCAACAGAGAAACTGCAATCAAACGTGCCAGGGAGGAATTAATACAGTGTGTTTATGTGTACACTGAGCAAGAGTATTGTCTAAAAATGGTTTAGTGGCTAGAAATAAGACACCCTATGTTTTTTGAGTATTTGACAGTGTTAAGAATGATTTTTAAATTGGGTATTAAGATGGGAAGGGATCTGGTCAGAATGTAAAGACTTGATCAAACACAGAATCTAGAAGAGTTGGTAACGGGCGGTTGGTGATAAGAGTATCTGACTGCAGGCGGCCTGATGAAGGGGCTGTGGTTCAGACATAGAGAAATACACAAGTGGAGCAGGAAAAAGTGTGGCTTGAGTTGAGGAGCACATAAGGTAAGGGGAATGTTATCCACGTGAGGATACTAACGTGGTAGAAGTAAGATAGGAATTCAGTAACCAATATTAATTTTCCAATATGACCGGAACCAAAGAATGACAAGGGGCTAAAAAATACTTTGTCAGTTTGGTCTTATGGCTGTATAGGCACTAGACTATTAACATGATTTTAAAATACAGTGAATTTGATCATAAAAACAAATTGCTTTTGAATTCTCCAATCATTGATACTGGTTGCGCCTGGTGTAAGGAGTCAGTTAAAGACATACAGTGACAAAAAGATTTTATAGAGTGCCAAACCCATGCTGAATTTATTCCTTTTAATTGTGTTCCATATTCCCCTTTTATGAGTATTCTCATATAAAATGGTACATAATATTTAATGAATACAGGCCTATAAGATCTCTTGAATTTAAATTCTAAGTATGCACATGAATGGAGTTCAATAAAATTATTTTATTGGTGCAAAGGAATGCACCCACAGATGCTTCCCTACTTCTCTGCAGTTTAATTTTTTTTAACACAGAATCTGCTATGAAACAGAGTAATTAATGTTGCCTGTCTCACAAGCAGTCTACTCACCAAATTTACAGCTAAAAACACAGCTCTAATCAATTCTTACTGTGTCTTAACATCATGTTTTTCATCCCTATCTCATTCTTTTGTTAATTAAATAAGATTTGTTATTTTCTGGCTTGCAATTCAAAGAGCTCACTGAAGTTCTCTAGTTCAAAATTCAAAGGCTTTGTGCTATTTTTATATTGAAAAAGAATCAATTTAGTTTAGTAAGAGATTATGTATACAGAGTAATGGTCTAATCAGAGACCTGCAGGCTTTGAAATATTAAGTTACATTTCTATTTCAAGTTATTCTTCTTATCGTCTTTTTTCTCCCATTAAACTGGGATCAGAGTAGAGAATGCCTTTTATAAAGAATTTAAATGCCAGGAGATGATCACTAAGAAAGGCAAAGGTTGATAAACACCATTTGTGCAGATGTGTGAACTACCAAGTAAAAGTCCATTAATGCATTTTAATAATACATATTCAATTATAATTCACCTGGGCCAAACCATCTAGTCATTAATTGACAACGGCAACATGTGTACTTGCTTTTTAAATAGAAATCACACATGTCCTCTTCAATTGCTTTGTTCAAACAATACCATGTGGTCCTGTGTCCGGGCTTGTTTTTAAGTTCCCTTACTCCTTTCCATTCACTTAGGGGTCCAGGCTACCCAACCTCGTCTGACCTTCAAGTTTTCTTCCAAGAGCTCTTGCCTGGGCTTAAATATTTACTCTATCTCACCCACCGAAGCTCATGTTCAGTGCTGTGAATCAAGATTCACATTTTAAATGGAATACCTAGTGAAGATATATAAGTAAAATGGAAATAAATCCTCCTTGAAACCAGAAGGTGCAGTCCTTTGAGTATTACATGAAAAAAAGCCATTTCCTATATCATTTGCATTTAGCTAAAAGCATTTTGCTTAAATGCCTAAAAGTATCTTGGGTGAAATAATATGAAAATCTTCTCAGAAATACTAGTGATATAAAACTAGCAATAAAATGAATTTTCCTCTAGCTAGTTGTGTAACTAGCCCCCCATGAAACAAATTTCATTGACCCCTATATAATCTTCTCCTTTAACTAACTAGTTGAACTTTTGAGTTGTTTCTCAAAAATGATGGACTTTCTGCAAGACAAAGGAGCTGAGATTTTGAAGGCCCCTGAGTAGACTTCATGATCCCCCACAAACTGTCCCTATTGCATGAAGCCCCTTGTGAGATACACCACGCATGCCCCAAGGCATGTGGCTCCTCCTTTAAAAGCCCATGGATCCCTTAATGGAGAAACTATTTGAGGCAGCTTCTTCCATTCTCCCTATTATTGTCTGTCATATTAAAACTTCCTTAATTCCTAGGCCTAGACAGAAACCTCCTTGTGGTTTCAATAACAGTTGGTCCCTCGGACCAGGAGAGCACACAACATGGTACATAGAGAGGTATAGCCAGCTTGCCCCATCTGAGAAGAGGTGTTTTCAGCAAAGAGAACTGGTACTTGAGCTTAGAGTTAGGATCAACCTTTCGTAGCCTTGCAAGCTGATCAGACATTCACTCTAAGTGTTATATAATGATGAGTTCTATCACAGACATCTCTAAGTGGGACTAATGCAGAGGAGAAGTTGAAAACTTGTAAGTTTTTTCACCCATTTCTTTAAATCTTCACAAGCTTGCTATTTGGTCTTGCATCCTTTCTTTGCCTGCTTTTTTTGATGGATAAAGGATGAAAGTATTTCTTTTTGTAGCCTAGTAGTAGTCGGGAATAGTAGGGAATAAAGACATAGTGTCTGCTTCTATCTTGGGTCTGTTAAGAAGACTGTGTCTCATCCCTGTTATTACTCAAAATGAACTTAGGTACTTCTTCCAGCCTCATCCATTCCTTTATTTGTCATTATGTACTTCCTTCTCTCATTTGTTTAGTTGCTAATGTTTTTGCTCTTTTCTTCTATGGCATATCTGTTTTGTGGGCCCAAAGATAGATTTGGTGTTTCCAGGTTTTCACTTGAACTCTCTGTGGGATGTAGTTTCCACTTAGCCTTCGCTTTAAGCAATTCAAACACTCCAGCCTCAAGACCTAACCCCTTTTAAAAACTGCTTAGCTGAAACTGTAATTGAGGCACTCCAGCCTTCCTTTAAAGTAGGGGACAGCCTTTGGGCCAAGTATGTGTCACAGCCTGTTTTTGTAAATGAAAGTTTCATTGAGACACAATCAGGCCCATTCATTTACGCATTGTCTATCCCCGATTTCATGCTACAATGACAGAATTGAGTAGTTCAAACAGATACCATAAAAGGCAAAACCTATTTACAGAAAAAGTGTCCAAACTCTTGCTTTCAGAAATTTTGGACAAGGAGGCACAAAGCTGATTTTTTTTCTTAAGGGAATTTACGTCTCCTCTATTAAGCATTTCCAGGCCAAAAATGAACTCCTTTTTTTCTTAAAATAATTATTAGATGGTGCATATAGTTCTATGTGATAATCCCTATTTGTTGGACTTACATATTTTGGGCTTCTCACTAGATAATTTTTGATTAATTATTGAGAAAGAATTCATCATGTTAATAAGAAAAACTGAGACAATCTTTCTCTTCAAATGGCTTATAGCAAATTGAATGGAAGACGATTCTTTTATCAGAATTTTTCACAGAAAATATTTATTTCTGCTTCTTTTTAAAATTTAGAACAGAAGACAGTCTGGGCCTGCATTCCCAATTAATGACAATTGACTGGTGCTCAGTAGCTACTGTTCCTGGAGCTGGGCCTGTGCCCTCCAGCACACCCTGGCCATCAGCACTCATTCCATGTGTGCATGTGCCCTTATCACTCTGGCCCATGTCATTGCTCCTGGGGGCATCTGGGTGTGGGAAGATCTCCACTCGATTTTTCAGCACTTCCTGAACAGGTGCAGAGCCATGTGTTCCAGGGACTATTGTTTTAAATGGATATTTTAAAGAAACTGTGGGCCTTGTATCTATTCTACTTTTTAAGTGCCAAATTTTGGCCTCTTGGGGTTACAAATAAAATTGGTATGTACCTTCCAATCAAATCAAGACACTGTGAAGAAAGAAGATGCTTACTAAAGCCAGAGATCTGAAATATCAGACATGGCTCTAAAAGTCTTTTGTTCTAATGAGCCAAAGAAAAAATAGGAACCACTAAAGCCAAACCGATAAAGATGTGTTTTATTAGCAGAACTGAAAGGAAAATTGGAAAGTATGAACATGAGTATTTATTGCTGAAAAAGTTTTAGAAGGCCTAGAAAGAAAGAGAGCAGATGTGCTGCCCGAGGCTCCTCAAGATAAAGTGCTCTCATTGTTCCTCTGAGTAAGAAAGATACCATTCAGGAAATTGGTGGTGTGTATCTGATCCTTGTTTAGTGGGAACAGCTCTGTGGGCTACAAAAGGGTCACTGACTGCTTCACTTGCTGAGCTTTCATTATTCCTTCCACAGTTGCCAGCTCATCCATGCAGTCCTTACATTGGCTTGGCTTGAGTAGGAGTGGGGGGTGGTGATGGAAGGATAACATGTTTTGCCTGCTCGGGGGAAATAAGCTTTGCAAAACTGGCAAAGAAAGGCAAGAGGATCAGGGGCAGAAAGAGTTGGGACATCAGGGTGAAAGAAAAAAAAGCAAGAGAGAATGTTTCTAACTCAGCTTCAACAATGAATATCCATATTCTTTAAATGATTGGCAGTAATGCCAGATTTCTCTGTCTCTCTCTCTCTCTCTCAACACACACACACACACACACACACACTTTCCTTAGAGCAGAACAAAACTCAATATCAAATAGAGAAAAAGAAAACCTAGCCCTCAGTGATAAGTAGTTTAATGATTTACACTTGAAATCAGAAGAAAAATATTTAGAATGCATATTTTTACCAGCATTTTGTCCATTTTTTCAGGTTAAAGATTTTCCTTTGTTCACCAAATAATGCTTCTATATCTTTACTATGTCAGGATGTAGATTCTTCATCCAATGTGGAGTAACCCTGATTCTGAAAGGATAAGAATTTGTCCTTTTTAAAAGAAAAAATCTTGTCTACTTCTGCTCTTGTGTAATGTTCTTAGTATCTGTATATAGAACTAAGTTTTTCAAAACCTCTTATTTTATAATTACACTGTGCAATCATATATATTTCATGCTGCACAAGTATCTAGAATAAAGAATGAAATGCTATGCGAGGAAATCTACGTTACAGAAAGTTATGAGTGAAATAATTAGATCTACATGAAAAGTTGCTCATATTCATTCCACTTCTATATTTGTCCTCAAAAAGGCCTCACAAAACCTAACCACATAGAAGCAATATGACTGAGAACAGAGTAATGGGATGGGACCATGCCCTGGGTTTTTCTAATATTTGAAAATGCTCTACGGAGGAAAAACTAGCAGAAGACACTATTGTAAGGAGGAAAACCACGTGCTTGTGGTATTATGGTAGATAAGAAAATATCCCAAATGTTTCAAGAAAGAAGAGCATTAAACTTTTTGATTGGTGCTGAAAATTGGATACAGACGTAGATTTGACAAGATGCCGATTGCTGATGGCCTTGCTAAGAGGAGTGTCATTGAAATGGTTGGGTTATAAACCATATTGGATGGGTTAATAGGAAAAAGGGATGTGGGGGAGACAAAAATCTCCTTCAAGAAATTTTGTTCTGTAGGAGAACAAGGACATAGAATGAGGTAAAATGAAGGTTAAGGGATTTTCTCTTAATATGAGAATTGCAAGAGTACTTTTGTGTATTGAAGGAAATGAACCATTAGAGAGAAATGAAATAATAATGAAACAAACTGGAGGTCATCATTGAATAAAAGAGTTCTTGTGAAGGCAGGTACGGTTGGAACCCTAGACAAAAGTAAAGGAGCTGACCATAAATGAAGGACATGAAAGCTGTTATAATTGGAGGTAAGTCAGAGAGAATGATCATAGATACAAGTAAGTTGATAGATGTGATAGGCATCCAAAGGCTTCTATTTTTTTTTTTCAAAGATTTAAGAAACAAGCTAAGAAAGTTTCGGGAATTTGAAGAGAGATGATAAGACACGAAATAGTAATTTTGAAGAGTGAGCATTCTAGGATTGTTGAGCAGAAATAGGGCTCATTTAAAATTAGTGGTCATGAATACACAGTTAGACCAATTAGCAATTTCAGCACCTTGAATTTACGCTGCAAGCACCAACTGGGTTGATAATAGGTTTAATTAGATTTAAGAAATCATATGTAAGTCCATCTCCTTTAATTGCTCTTTGTAGATAGAGTTATTTGTTGCTTGCAATTCCAGTTTCATGAAAACTCAGGACCATAACAATCATAGAAAGGTGGAAAACAAGAACAAACCCAGATGCCAGTTAGTGTACTTGTGTTCACAGATAGCTTCGCTTTTGCACATTAAGATGGCCATATCACTGAGGAAGAGGGTGGATCCTAGTGACAGGCTTTCCTATATTCTATCACCACGTATACAAACACTCTGTTTCTTGACACTTGATATTAAAATAATAGACAATACACATGTCCATTTCCCATGAGTGGAAGTGAACAGAATTAATAAAATCCATGTAAATAAAATTCAAAGATGAGGTGAAGGGTATAGTGCTTTCAGGCTTTGGCAAGTCATAGATCTCTAAATAGAAGGGGAAAAGGACTAAGCCAAAGAGTAGACAATTGGTAATTTGTACCAGCTTGTCCATATATGTCTTTATTTGGGCACTTAAGAATGTTTCATGGGTTATTTGTTCCTCAGCAATATCAACAAGCCTTGATATCTCCTCAGAAGAAACCTTGAGTTAAGTGGACAATGGATATGGGAACGCCAGTGTCTCATACTCATTGCTGTTTGATGAAATTATCAAAACCAGGAGTTATTTTCCTATTACTCTTACTATCCCATTGGCTAAATATCAAAGCACAAAGCGGTGCCTGCATAACCATCATATGGACATTTTGGTATGTCTTCCTTCTATACATACCAAAGGCAAACACTCTGGCCTATTAATTTTCTAAACTTCTCCAGATTTTAATCCCACAATGAAAGGTTTCCTTAGCAGGAAGAAATGGGTGGGTCAGTAGCCCTGCTTGCAGGCTTATATTAGTCTGCTCAGTTTGCCATAACAAAATAACACAGACCGGGTGGCTTAGACCACAGAAATGTATTTTCTCATATTTCTAAAGTCTAGAAAGTCCAAGATCAAAGTCTAGCAGGGGTTAGTTTTTGGTGAAGGCTCTCTCCCTGGCTTCAAGGCAGCCATCATTTCTCTGAATCCTCACATCATCTTTCCTGAAGGCACATGGTGGGGTAGAGGAAGGAATCGGGGGGTGGGGAGAGAGAGGGAAATTGAGCTTCCTGGTGTCTCTTATTATAAGGACACATCTTATCTGATTAGGGCCCAATACTTAAGACCTCATTTTACTTTACCCCCTTGTAGGCCATATTTCCAAATATAGTCACATTAAGGGTTAGGACTTAAACAAATGAATTGGGAGGTGGGGAGACAAAATTCAGTCCATAGCAAAGCTTATGCAGTTTTTTATGGTACCACAGTGGATGAATGCCTCTGCGGTCATCCATGATCCATTCATCTGAGTCCATAGAATTGGGCCTGCCATATAAGCTCATCATTCATAAATTATCAGGTGAGAGGGAATAGTTTAGTGGACACAAGCGCTATGTGAGCTAGAGAGCAGCTTACTTGCTTTTATCCCTCAAGTGTTGTATATCATTGTGTGTGCGTGTAGTTGGATTTGATTTGTTAAAGTGTGTTTTGAATTTGGCATCTATATCCTTGAGGGGTATTGATCTTTAGTTTTCTTATATATTTTTTTATCGGGAGTTCGCGACGTCCTCAATAAAGATAGGGTCCCCTGGCAGACTGTGTTGCAAGAGATAAAAGAAACAAAGACACAGACACAGAAATAATAGTTAAGAAATCAGGGAGGTCAGGGGACCACCAGCACTCCAGTGCTAAGGTGCCAGTGACTGAACCCCAGCACTTGCTTCTTATTCTCTTTGCCATATTGCAAAATGCAATGATCTCATGTGAAAAAATCACGGGATACAATGATCAAAGGTTTTGAGGCTCTCCCAAAAATCACAAGGTGTCTTAGCTAATTTCTTTCTCCTTTCTAGAAGTGAAAATCACATAATTCTTCAATAGGTACAACCCCTTTGATCAAGGTAAACTGATTTATCCCACGCTCAAACTATGTATATGGATATCAATCTTTAATGTCAGTAGCTGCGACCCATTTGATCAAGAAACAAGGAAACTACATGCTTCCCACTGGGAGACTGGTTTTACATTAACTGAGGCATTGTTGAGAGAAAGGGAGAGAAGGAACTTGGCCCAGGGTGCAAACACTATGGAAGCCTCGAGACCCTTCTCCCGGGCTGACATATTGCAATCTACCTCTCAGCCATGAGAAGTTTTCATGTCAGGCCGCCTGAGGCTTTTCATGCATGAGACCCCTTAGGCTCTGAGGTTGAAGCATGCTTTGCTGTACTCCCAGATCACTGATATATGTCCCCCAATTAGGCACTTAACACCTGCACTTATTTCAGGCTTCTGCTCAGGCAATTCCTTCACCTCCTGTCCTCTCACAGCCTCAGACATAGCATCCGTAAGTCCCAGTGGTCTTAATCCCATCATTTTTTGTCTGGTTTCGGTGTTAAGGTAATCTGTCTCATAGAATAAGTTGGGAAATATTTCCTGCTTTTCAATTTTTTCAAAGAATTTGTGTAGAATTAGTATTTTTTTTCCTTTAATGTTCAATAGAATTCATCCGTCAAGCCATCTGGTCTTAGAGTTAATTGAGGGAAGGTTTTAAAATATAAATTCAATAAATTGGCATAAAACTGTTCTTAAAGTTTTCTTCTCATAATTTTAATTACTGTTGAATCTGCAGTGATTTCCTTCTCTCAGTCTCAATATTGGTAATTTCTGTTTCTCTTCTTGTTTTTCCTGATCAATTTGACTACAGGTTTATCAATCTATTCGTTCTCAAAAAAATCAGGTTTTGGTTCCATTATTTTGTTTTCTATTCCATTAATTTCTGCTCTGATTGTTATTACTTCATTTCTTCTACTAGCTTCATTTGTTCTACTACATCACTTTTTTTACTAATAATATATTTTCTTCAAGGGGAAACAAGTCATCTTAATGAATTGCTACTCTGGCCTTTCAGTTCTCAGGCCAAAATTTACATCCTCCTTGGAATTCCTTTTTAACCTTTTATACCTTTTAACCAGTAAATTATATTGTCTGTGTCTATGACACAATTTAGTGCATCTCACCCATTTCCAGTGTTTCATTTTTGGTCCAATTCACTGTTACCATGTCCCTGAATTATTGTAGTAGTTTCCAACTGACCCCCTTGCTTCGATACATTCTTGATCTTCTATAATCTGTTCTTTTTTTTTTATTTCAGCATATTATGGGGGTACATACATTACGGTTATGTATATTGCCCATGTCCCCCTCCCCCTCAAGGCAGAGCCTAAAGAATGACCATCCCCCAAATGTTGCACATCTCACTCATTATGTTTGTATACACCCAT
>VBSM01002608.1:136599199-136622196 GCA_008086735.1 Cheirogaleus medius
TGCAGAGACACTCTGTCTGGCGGTGTTTCTCGTCTGCCATCTTGCTCTGCCCCCCTAATCTGTTCTTAAACCACAGCCAGGGTGACCTTTTTGAAATGTAAGTCAGATCATGTCACATTTGTGCTCATACCTTCCAGTGGCTTCTCATCTTCCTCAAGCCAAAGTTCTCACTATGACCTACTAATGTCTAGAGAATCTGATCCTCTGTTGATCCTCTGACCTTATCTCTTACATCATCCCTGTCCTTTAACTAGCCTAAGCCAGGCTCACTAACCTTCTCACAAAACTTCTCCCTGAGTGTCAAGCAAGTATGTTTCCTCTCCATATGTCCTTTGCACTATGTGTAGAAAAATCATTCACCAGATATGCATGTGTCAATATTTACTCATTTATCCCCTTCAAATCTTCGATCAGTTGACCCTTTTCAATTTCCTTTTTAATTCAAAATATCTCTTTCCCTCCTTCATGTACACCTCTTGCCCTTGGAACTCCTGCTTTAACCATGTTCCATATAACTTTCCATCTTCTACATACTACATCTTTATTTATTGTTTGTTGTTTATTTCTCCTCTAGAATGTTAGCCCCTTGTGAGCAGACTCTTTTGTCTGTATTGTGTGATGTATTCATGGTGCTTGGTATATGTCAAACTTGACAAGATGCTTACTGAGTCAATTAATGAAAACTTTAAAATATCTGTATTGTATTTCACTCTATGAACAAAATAATGCATCTTCAATTTGGATTCTCATGTAACTGTAATAAACACACTCAGACATAAACATGTCCATCTCTAATTACTGCCTTGGTCTACATAAGGCAGCAGTCCCCAACCTTTTTGTCACCAGAGACCGGTCTTAGGGAAGATAATTTTTCCATAGACTGGTGGGGGATGGGGGACCTGGGTGGGGGATGGGGGGTGGGGGGCCTGGGTGTGTGTTGGGGGGTGATGCAAAGCTGAGGTGGTAATGTGTGGGCCCATTTCCTAACAGGCCACAGACTGGTACCAGACCGTGGCTGGGGGGTGAGGATCGTAGATGGCACTTTCAGTGCTCAGATCAACCTTGGACCCCTTTGGCACATTCTGTGTTCTCCTTTCCCAGCCTCGGTGGGCTGCACTGTTGCTTGGATTCTTTCTCTCCCCTGTGCTACTTCCTCTATTGTCTTTCTAGTTTGTCCTGGAGCACTTGCTTTAAGAAGTCACTTACACATAAATTCTTGTTTCAGAGGCTGTTTCTGAAGCCTGACCTAAGATAGACTTATCTTGGATCAGGCTTTTAGATAGACTATCTAACCGAATTCTATTTCTAGAAGAAGAATTATAGGATAAGGTTGAATTTACATTGTAAAATTTCTTTTCCAAAAACCAACTTCAGCCTCAAGGAAAGGAAAATAAAAGAAATGATACGATGTCTACTTTATTTGGTTGAGAAAAGTTTAATGAATGTATTTGGTTAGCTAAACCAGTACAGATTCCTGGTGGTTTTAAGTCTCTCAAAAATGTAAGATTTCTGACTTTTGAATCCAAAGGATTTTTCTGTATAGGTTTCTCTAATTTTTCATTCAAAAAATAATGCCTAAGCAATAATATACACACACATATGAACACACACACACACATTTTCTGATCTCTGCTTGTGAGGACTTTACACATTAATTGTGGCAATGAAATATGCCTATATAAGTACATGTAAGCAAACCATAATAAGTTTATCCTTATGATGGTCTAGCCCTAATAGAGGACCAAAAGCAATGTTATTGGGGACATAGCTCTTGTCCCAAGTACCATAGAGAAATAAAGAAGAGATATTTATTCCTGGACTAAGTAGCTGGCCAAGAAGACATATTAGGGCAATTGCAACTTCCCATTTTTAGAGACTAGAGGAAAGAAAAAAGGATTATTATTGCTTTTCTCTGAATGATGTTCCATTTTAAATTCTTCCAACACCCTTTTGTAGCTGCAATTATCCTTTTGCAGGTAAGTGAGATGATGAGGTGAAGGGAATGATATTGTGCTTCCTTTTTCCTAAATAAGGGTGCTTATAGCCTTTTTTGTAACTGACCACTTCCCACGCTCTGGGTGAGAATAAAGCTGAGTAGCTGTGAAACGGAGCAAACGAGAACACCTTAGCTGCATTCATGAGAACGTTTCCTTAAAAAAAGTTTGTAGAATTACTCTCATATTTACTTTCCAAAACCAAACCTACTCACTGTTCACTCAGTATTAAAGTATTTGTCTACACTTAGGGTAGGAAACCTTTTCTCTTTGTTCATGCTTCAAATATCTCCATTTGTTGAGATAATGTGAGAACCACAGCCTTGCAAGTACAGAATACATGAAACATTTCTGTGTAATCTTCTTTGATTAGAACTGCTCATTCAATATAACAAGGCAATTGTGAAATATTTAACTAAAACTACCCAAATATTCAGCAATATATTTTAAAATTCTAACTCTTAATTCAACTCATTAATCCTCATTAAAATTCTAGTGCTTTAAATTAATTTACCTAAGGCCATAATACATTAAGCAAATGTCTATTGGTGTGCTTCCATAACAATTCCACAATGTGTGTTTGGGTCTCTATTTTCCCTCTGCCATTTACTAGTTATGGGACTTTGGGCAGGATACTTAATCTTTTTGTGACTCAGTTGCCTCAGCTCTAGGATGGGAAAAATAACAATACAACTGCTGTGAAGATTTACTCAATTTCAGGATTTGTACTGATCAAACTATCAATTTCAATCTCTAAATTATTTATAAAGGTCCAAATTATCTCTAAAGAGACTTTGGAAGCCAGTGGCCAAGTGTGGCCAAGAGAGACTAAGGATGGGAGGAATGGTGAGAGCCCCACTTTCACGATTCTTCTGGAAACTCCCAAAAGAATCTTACCATTTTAGGAACTCTTGTAATGTCCCTACTCATGCTCCAAGTCTTCAGAGGTCCTCATTTCCCATAGAGTTAAGTGCAAACTTTACAGCCTGATATTTAAGGATTTTTAAAAATATCGACTCTACCTGTCTTTCCACCCTACTTACCATCACTTCTCTGTGCTTCATCTCAGTGGATGACTCCTGCATTCCAGATTTTTCCAACTTTACATCTACTTACTGGCATGTCCTTTCTGGACATCATTGTTTAAACTCTCACTCATATTTCCAAACTCATCCTAGATTCTCTCTTCATAGGGGTATAACACATTTTCCTAGCATTTGCATACATCCACATTTACTTCCTCTCCCCTCCCCCTCAGCAAACACAATGAATTAGTTATGACTTCATCATCAGTTGAACTTCATAGCAATTTGTACCTATATCTTTTTGCCAGTTTGTGACTATGTCTTTGCAATATAGTCATTCATATTCTTGTCTTCTCTGTTAAATTGAAAATTCTTTGAAATAGAAATGATGCTTACTCAACATTACTCATGTTTTCTTAGAAATGCCCACCACCATGCCTGTAACAAGAAAGACCAGAATGCATATCAGGCGATTAGAATTTAATTGAGCCATTCACCTCAATGGACAATTCAGAGTTCAATGCCACCTACATCTGCCATTCATCAGTAATCTACCAACTTTGTTCATACCCTCCACCTCCTCACCATTTGCTCACATACTCAGCATTAAGAGCCTATCTGCAGTACAAATTTCTAGAAGGGAAAAAAGAGTTTGATTACAGTTGTCGTTTTTTTCCCTTTGTTGGCTTCCACGGGGTTTGTTTCCTTATAGAGGCACTCTCCCAGTAGTCACGTACCCAACTAATGTTTACACTTATAATTATTCATGTCATTAGCCAATTTATTTCACCTCTCATTAGAATACACTGAAATGTTCATACAGAAATAGAACAACAAAACCAATAAAACATCACATACAATCTACTAAAATAATCTGCTAAGAGCAAAGGGGATTTAACTTCAAAGGGATAAAGACAACCAAAGTTAAGACAGTTCTGCCAGGTTATCATGTTGCCTTTAGTAATTTGTTTGAAGAGAATGAGTGCTGTCTCTGAAGTTGCTGCCATGGAAAATGAAGTGAGAATTAATCATGAGAGGATAGAAAGGAGAATAGAAACCAAGAAGTAATTGACATTTTTTTTTCCAAAGAGGTCTCAGATTAACTATGCCCACAGGGAGTTTGTGGAATTATAACACAAACTTAATAGTAATAGTGACATTTCTTTGAAAAGATTTTATCATCCTTGCTATCTGGAAGAAAGTTGAAAGTTCCAGACCCTCTAGAAACCATGGCCCTTTTTAAAGGTAAGAAAGAATCAATTTTTTTTTTTTGGAGATGCTCATAAAGTCTTTCAGCAATGTAAAGAGATGACTCTATTTATTCATTTATTCATCTATTCTCAAAATGCCTAATAAGAATCTACTATTAATATATTCATGGCTCTCTTCTAGGGACTGGGAGACACAACAATAAACCAAATAGATAAACCTCTCTACTTATTTGAGCTTCCTTTCTAATAAGAGAAACAGATAAAAACAATATAAATAAAATATGCAATATGTAGTGGCAGATACTGTACATAAAATCACCTAAGGATAGATCTCACAGAGAATATGGACATTTAAGCACATACCTGAAGAAGGTAAGGAGAAAATCCATTTGCATACATAGGAGAAGAAAATTTTATGGAGGGGAAATATAAAGGATCTCAGGAGTGAATGGGATTGGTTTATACAAGGAAAAGCAAGGAAGCCATTCTGGCTGGAACAGGAGGAGAGAGAAGAAGATAATTAGGAGATGAAGCTAGAAAGGTAAAGTAAACCCAGGTGGTATGGAATCTTGTGGGTCATTGTTGGGACACTGGCCTTAGTCTGACTTATATGAGGAACACAGAAAATTTGGAGCACAGGAGTGACAATATATTTTTTAATTATTTATATTTTAACAGAGTCACTGTTTTGTTACCAATAAACAGCAGGAGGGCAAGGGCAGAACAAAGAGAATAGTTAGAAGGTTGCTGCAGTAATCTAGGCAAGACAGGAGGTGGCTTCCAGCAGCTTTGTAGTAAGGGGTGGGTTAGAAGTGGTTGAAATCTGGATTGGTTGATGGATCAGATGCATGAGTGTAAAAAAAGATTCATGGATGGTTACAAATTTTTCGTATGAACAATTAGCAGTGCTGGTAAATAGAATTTCTATTTACTGAGATAAAGAACATGTGTGGAGATGAAGGTGCAATGAGTATGAGTGGAAGAAACTGCTTAAGTGATGCCTCGTGGTAGCAATGCTTAGGGTTTATACAGGAAACTGTAAATAATTTAGCTTACATAAAACATGGTGTGAAAGGAAATAATGGGAAATATGGCTGAGAGTTAGACTGGGACTACATTTCGTAGGCAATGGGGCCACTTGGTACTGAGCCAGGTTCTTGAAAGCCCTTTGCAGTTTCCTAGACAGCAAAGGCTGCTTTTCTTCAGTGTAAGAGTTCCATATGGGGCTTGTCTGTTCAAACCTCCAAGGTTGCACATCAAACTCAAGCTGAATCTTCACATTTCCTTTTAAAAGACCCCCAGGGCTCAGGCTGCTTTGCATCGCTGCCTTTTAAATTGCTCTTCTTTGAAGACTGGCTGTGGAAAAGGAGATGACTTCTCAACTCTCTCCTTGTTGTTGCTATCAGATAAGAGGTACACCACCTTTCAATGTTAATCACTATGATGAAATAGTTAGGAGGCAAGAACAAAATCAAACAAAACCACTAAAGTGTATATTTGTGTTTGTGTTTGCATTTCTTTTAAATCTGAAATTGGATAATATGTTATACATTAGTTTCCAGCTTGCTTTTTTCACTTAATAATGTTTCATTGGAATCCCTCCAGGACAACATATGTAAATCATTTTTTTCTCTTTTTTCATGTATTTATTTCCATAGATTTAGGGGCGTACACGTGGATTTTTGGCACATGGATGAAATGTATAGTGGTCACTCTCTTTTGAGATAGCTGGAAGTTAATTGCTGAGACAATTTGCTTTCTTAGATGTTCCCCAACTTCCACATTAACTTGAGATGTTTGCCTACAAGTCTATGATGCACTGTCATTTTTAGTAAAAAATAATAGTAATTCAATTGAATAAAGTACTTTCCCAAGTAACAGGGATATATGAAAAGACCTAAAAGCTGGTGCTCACATACTGCCTATTTGGAAAAGTCAGGTTTGAATGTCAGAAGCAGCCAGTAGAGTGAGACAAACTGGGCTGTTCAGGAAACATGTACAATAGGGTTCAGATTCCAACACCATCCCCCCTTCATTATTTTAGGCCATAGCAGACTTACTAGATTGACAATAGCGTTCTTTTAATGAATGTACTGAAAGAGTTAGTTGAAGTTTAAACACAAATGAGTAGAAATTTGTGATTTTTAAAAACTCATTCTCTCAAGTAGGAAGAACAGTATAAAGCTTTCTGCTTTCAAAAGCAGTTAAATGTGTTAAAACTTAAAGTCAAGGCAATGAAAGGTAATAAACAGTCTTAGAAGTGAAGTACTACTATTGTTGGGGAAAAAGAATTGTTTACTTTTACTTTTTATTTTGAGTCTGTCTCTGCTATTGACTTAATGTGTGACCTTAGCCCAGACAATTCACCTCCTTCTGTCTCATCGTCTTCTGAAATAGAATAATGGCATCAATTTTCCTTTTAAGGCATGTTAGGAGGATAGCTGCTTATTATAAAGAACACTCGGTTACTGAAGCCCTGCTTACATGAATATTTTCATGAATATTTTTGAAGAAATACTCTGAACATAATAAGCCTTTGGACTTGGCCTTGAAGGAACCACTTACATTGTAGCTCAGGAGCTGAATCTGACTTAACCACATCATCTAGGTTTTTTGTTTGTTCACTTTTGTTGTTCTAGCTGTGGCAAATAATATTGTAGTAAATAATCATGCTCACTGAAAGAAAGAGGACAGGACTGAATCTTAAGAAGGGTTCTAAGTTTCGTGCAGTTGCAAATGATTCCTTTTTAAAACCCCTAGCAATGGAGAAATTCAATGTGATCTCCTCATTTTTCTCAGTAGAGCACTGTTCATCTCTCCTTCCATTATCATTCTGTCTTTCATGTAATAGTAAAGGCTAAATGAAATAGCCACAACTAAAGTTTCCTAAGCATGCACTGTGGACTGGAGCTTTACATGTATTACATCCTCATAACAATTGTACTATTATTTTCCCATTGTAGAGCTGAGGAAGCAGATACAAAGAGATTAAACAACCTGCCCAAGGTCACCTAGATAGTAAAGGAGAGAGAGTGGAAGAGGGAGAGGGAGTATAGAAATTGCTTGCCCTTTCTTCTCTCTCCCACCCCAGTGCCTTGCACCTCACATGTTAATTTATTAGGCACATGTTAGTTATTAATTCATCCATTCATCTATTCATTTGTCTACGTATTTTTGGCCAACATCTTCTACACTAAACCATATGGCAAATATTGTGCTAAGCACTTTGCAGATTTTATTTCATTGAATCTTCAACGCAGTTCTGTTAAGGAAGATTTTACATTTGTCTCCATTTTATGGACACAGAAATAGGTTTAGCAATGTTCCATAAGTTGTTCAAGGTCATAAAACTATAGAGTTATGGTATCTCACTGTTATAATTTGCTGAGGACCCTGAGTGCTTTTCTTTCTTCCCCAAAGTACTGTCAAATTTGTTATATTGGACTAAAAAAACAAAGGGTGCAAACTCCTCATGGAACAGTATCATGTCATGTACTCCTGTAACGTTTTGTGTATGCCTGGGGTAAATAGATGTGTAGTAAATACTTGCCAATTGAGTTGATAGAGTAAATATTATCTTTGTTGCATAATTGAGGACACCGATTTTATAAAATGTCTAAATAATTTCCTTAGCATCTAGAAGAGTTAATATAATTTATCATTGAAACCATGACACTTCTGAAAGTGAAATGATATCCTTATTCACAGAGGGCAGTGGCCTAAGCTGGGACTTCTGTGAGCTAACCCTGATGCATAGTTAGTTACCCTATTAACATCACATAACTAATTGGTAGAAGAGTTGCAGAGCCTGGATATGTTATAGAGGAAAAAAGAGTGGGAAAATGTTATTTCAACACCTCTAATATTCCTTTCTCAATAGCACAAAATCTTCCACTTTTTCTCTTGGCAGAAGCAGAAATGGAGGGTATTAAGCCGCTCATAGAAACTTCTCTCATCTTTATAACTTAACATTTAGTAAAAACTGATGCAGACATAGCAGCCAAATAATTTCTACAGGTTTAAGGAGTGAAAGAAAATCTGCAGCTTGCCCAAGGTTTCTAAAATATCAAGCATTTGATAAATGGATATTAGCTTTATATAAACCATTTCAATTTTTGAGCCTTCATTTTTACATTACACATGCACTATAAATATATATTTGTAAATATAGTTATAAATATATATTTACAACTAGCTAGGGAATGGTAAATCTGAATGTGCAAATGGAATGTCTACAAATTAAATAAACCTCAAATCATTTGTAAACTGCAACAATTAACTTAGTGGTCTCCAACCTTTTTGGCACCAGGGATCGGTTTCATGGAAGAAAATTTTTCCACAGACTTGGGGGGGGCAGCGGGGGGGGCAGTGATCAGGCGGTGATGTCAGCGATGGGGTGTGGCTATAAATACAGATGAAGCCTCCCCTACCTGCAGCTCACCTCTGCTGTGCTAACAGGCCACAGACCAGTACCGTCTGCAGCCTGGGGGTTGGGGACTGCAGAATTAAGTCATATAAATGGGGGGTGGGAATAATAGTGAAAAACATAAGTCATCCTGAATACAAAGAAATTTAATTTCTTTCATTTTGAAAAAAAAATTAAAAAGCTAGAGATTGTGCAGACATTTCCCTGAGCATCAGTTACACCAAAATGATTTTATAGCATGTAGAAAGTTGATCTAATTGTGGCTCAACAGCAACTAATGACTGGTAAGGGCTCCATTCAATAAAAAATGTTCCTGGTATTCTTGCTTTAGAAACTACTACAGGCATAGCTTATTAGGGAATTAGTCCCTGACTAGGTAAGCACTAAAAGCTCAATCATTGTGTGATGAAACAGTTATTTTCATGTAGCTGCAGGGAAATCCAGTAAATCTAATAAATCTGGGGGATGATATGTAGATACAGGCAAGCTGAATATATAATGCATTTAAGCTACATAATTTGAGATGAATGGTATCCATTGGGAAGCCCAAAAGATTGCAAAGCTCCAAATTAGGCAGATAGCTGGTGTGAGAAAGAGCAATACCCCTGTTTCTACTTCATGTTTGATAGCTGAGTTGCATTTGGGAAAGATTTATAAAGTCCTTCTGTGACTGCTCAGCTAGAATTTGTGCACAGAATGCTTCTTATAGATGCCATACCACTGACCCCCCATAAACACACATACACGCTGACACACACATGCGCTTTGTGTGCTTTGGTGTAATGTTTCTCCATTGATATTAGATCTTAGCAGTAATTTCAAAAATAGAAAGTAAAACATTTAAATGTTGGTACATTATTTACAGCAAATTTTAATTTTATCCGTGTCTTCCTATCTTGATAGAGCACACAGGTAAGCTTTTGGAGGCTTATGGTGCTTAATGACCATGCAGTGGATAAAAAGTTTTTGCCCTTTAAATTCTGCTTCTACAAAATATTGGCATTTTCTTCATGAAAAGTTGTGAGAAAATGAGTGAAAAATAAGATCCCCTTTTGAAGAACTGGTCTGAGAGTGCAAGTCTGCAAGAGAATTCTCCAAAAGCATTTGATATTGCACAGCTGCTCCCCAGGCCAGGACCTGATTCAAATGCTTTACACGTAAGGTGAAACAGGCCTTCTGCATTCAAAGTCTGATTCAGGTGCTGTCATTCCAAGTCTTCAAAAAAATCTGTTCCAAAATCCTCATTTGAAAAGAATGTTGATACCTATATCATTAAAATAAAAAACTGCCTTTATAAAACCACCAACTGGTAGGTTTACCTTATCCATGATCTTTTCCCCTCAAACTCAGACTCACTTAGATATACCCACTAGACTGTAGGATGAGAAAATGAAGTTAGGTGGTTTGTGGTTGGTGTTTGAGAAACTTCATCTCTTAATCCCCAAGCCAAACCTTCCACCCTCAAACAACAACAACTTTACATGTTTTATAAACATCATGTTTTATTTCACCAAAAGATGATGAACTATATGGGTCTTATTACTCATTGAATATCCAGCATATGCAATACTGGATAAACAATAGGAAAACCAAGCCAGTGCTTAGAGAATGAACAGTTCAGAGGTACTAAAAAATGACAAAAATATTTTTTCAAAATATTGAGATTTTAAATTTCAAAAGAAATGCAGGTATAATCATCACAGGAAAATTCAAACTTTTGTTTGATTTTCTCATATTTATTTTGCAACTTAGTATTTTTTAAAAACTTTAAATAGGGTATCCAAATTGGGAATGAGGAGGTGAAACTATTGCCTTTTGTTGTTAATATGATCTCATATCTAGAAAACCCCAAAGACTCCACCAAGAGACTTCTAGAATTAATAAATAAATTCAGCAAATTCTCAGTTTATAAAATCAATGTACACAAATCAGTAGCACTCCTATATACCAATAACAGCCAAGCTGAGAGTATAATCAAAGACTTAATACTATTCACAATAGTTATAAAGAAAACAAAATACCTAGGAATATACTTAACCAAAGAGGTGAAAGATCCTACAAAGAGAACTATGAAACACTGAGGAAAGAAATTGCAGATGACACAAACAAATGGAAAAACGTATCATGCTCATGGATCAGTAGAATCAACATTTTTAAAATGTCCATACTACCGAAAGTGATTTACAGATTCAATGCAATCCACATCAGAGTACCAATGTCATATTTCACAGATATGGAAAAAAATAATTCTACGCTTTCTTTGGAATCAGAAAAGAGCCCAAATAGCCAAAGCAATCCTAAGCAGAAAGAACAAATATGGAGGTATCACATTACCAGACTTCAAACTATACAAGGATATAGTAACTAAAACAGCATTGGATTAGCACAAAAATAGAGGCATAGATCAATGGAATAGAACAAAGAACCCAGATAGAGAACAGCAAACTGACAGAGCAGACAACAATATACACTGGGGAAAAGAAGCCCCATTCAATAAATGGTGCTAGGAAAATTGAATAGTCACATGCAGAAGAATGAAATAGGATCCATATTTCTCACCACTTACAAAAATTAATTCAAAATGGACAAAATACAAATGTAAGGGAAGAAACCATAGAATTCTATTAATAGAAGAATATATTTGAAAAACTCTTTTAGCTATCAGACTAGGCAAATAATTTATGAAGAAGACCTCAATGGTAATCACAGCAACAACAAAAACAAATAAATGGGACCTGATTAAATTAAAAAGCTTCTGCCCAGTTAAAGAAATAATCAACAGAGCAAACAGACAACCTACAGAATTGGAGAAAATATTCACAAGTTACACATTTGACAAAGGGCTAATATCCAGAATCTACAAAGAACGCAAGCAAATCAGCAAAGAAAAATCAAACAACTCCATTAAAAAGTATGCAAAAACATTAACAGAAGCTTCTCAAAAGAAGATAGACAAATGGCCAATAAACATATGAAAAAAGTGCTCAACATCACTAATCATCAGGGAAATGCAAATTAAAGCCACCATGAGATATCACCTACCTCAGTTAGAATGGCTTTAATTAAAAAGTCTAAAAACAGTAGATGTTGGCATGGATGCACAGAAAAAGGAATGATTATACACTGTTGGTGGGACTACAAATTAGTACAACCTCTATGGAAAACAGTATGGAGATTCCTCAAAAAACTAAAAGTAGTCCACCATTTGATCCAGCAATCCCATTACTGGGTATTTACCCAAAGGAAAATAAGTCATTTTATCAAAAAGACATCTGCACTTGAATATTTATGGCAGCACAATTCACAATTGCAAAGATGTGGAATCCACCCAAGTGCTCATCAATTCATGAGTGGATTAACAAAAGGTGGTGTGTGTGTGTGTGTATATACACACTATGGAATACTACTTACCCACGAAGAAGGATAAATTAAGGCCTTTTGCAACAATTTGGATGGAGCTAGAGACGATTATCCTAAGTGAAGTATCTAAAGAAAGGAAAAGCAAACACTACATGTACTCTCTATTAAATTGGAACTAACCAATGAGCCCACATGTGTACAGAGGGAAGTAAAACTCAGTGGCAATCAACCAGGGCAGTGGGGAGGAGGGAGAACAGGATGGGTGAAAACCTATCTAATGGGTACAGTGAACATTATCTGTGTGATGGGCACACTTATAACCCTGGCTCAAGCATAACAAAATTGATACATGTAAACAAAAACATTTGTACCCCCTTAATATTTTGAAATAAAAATAAATAAAATAAATATCAGAGATATTGTTCTATAATATTCCCAGGGTTATGGGACCCTTACTTTCTTAATATGATCCTGTTATACATGACGGGGAACTTTCTAGTTCCTTCTTTTGCAATCATATGTGGACATCAAATCCAAGCTCAGTATCCTGTGCTTCCATTCATTGCCTCCTGGTGCCCTTTCTCCCTATTTTGTTGCCTCTATTATCCTTGGTTGCTTTTATAGGTCATATCTTATTTCCTTCATAGGCTTTATCACTCTACATCTACTTGAGTGACTGTGATTTTTCTCTGCAAGTGAGCCCTTTAATAACACATTAAAAAATTCCCAAAGTCATTCCCTATTCTGAAATTTAACTGTACTGATCAGATAAAGCACAACTTTACTGTATCCAATTTGGCCATGAGATAGAGTTATTTCAAACTCATCCTAATTATGAATAACTAAATAAACTATAACCATATGAGTGACATGTTTTATCATGTGTGCCTAGACAATATGCTGTGGGAGCCCAGAGAAAGGAGTAAGGACTCCTTATTGTAAGAACAGAAAATGATCCTGGCTTTCCTTTGGGGAAATTAGAAAGATAGTGTCTTAGTTCATTCAGGCTTCGAAAATAAAATACCATAAACTGGCGGCTTATAAACAACAGAAATTTATTTCTCACAGTTCTGGAGGTGAAGAAGGTCCAAGATCAAGGCACTGGCAAATTCAGAGTCTGGGGAGGGCTCTCTTCCTGGTTCATAGACGGCGCCTTCACACTGCATCCTCACATTGTTGAAGGGACAAGGCAGCTTTCTGGGGTCTCTTTCATAAGGGCTCTGCCCTCATACCTAATCAACTCCCAAAGGCCCCACCTCCTACCACCATCACATTGGTGATTAGGTTTCAACCTATGAATTTTGGGGGAACATAACCAGAATGTAGCAGATAGCAAGAGAAGGTGGAGGGGCTGGAGAATTAGGCTTAAAAATGGGCAGGAACCAAGCAAGCAAAGGCCATGTTGCAGAACACAATCTGGCCTGCTGGCCATTGCATCCCTTACCATCAACCTGATCCGGGAATTTCTTCTCATCGCTTGCTCAAAATTCAAAATGCTGGGACTGGAGTGCTGGGAGTTTGATCAGTTTTAAATCACATACTTTACCCGAGGCTTTGGGGGTGGAGGCAAGGAGAATTTGACCTGTTAACTTCAAGTTTTGAGAACGGGAGCTAATGGTGAGAAGTGAGCATCAGGAATTTCTCTCCCAAAAGACTATGAACAATGGTGAATTCCCTCAAAGATGAGTAAGATGCTAATAAAAAATGGGTAGGTCTGATGGTAATTAGTCAAAAAATTGACATATGCCTGTTTACAGACTCTAAGTCAATCTTGGTTAGAAAAAAGACCTTAAAGGAATGTGTTCCCGGAGAAGTGTCATTTGAGCTGAAAGACGAGTCAGAATTTACAAACTAAAGAAAAAGAAGAACATTTTTCATGGAAAACATACTGTGTGTGCAGAGACATAGAACTCCCAGCATTTTTAAGAGCAAGAATATATTTGCTGTGACTAGATTGTAGTCTGCATGCAGAACAGCGAAAGGATACAAAGCTGGTGATATACGAAAAAAAAAATCAGATCACAGAGATAAAATTGTAAATGTATTATTTTAGCAATGTGAAGTCAATAAAGAATTTTAAGCAAAGGCTTGTCAAGATCAGATTTATTTCATAGAAAGATTATTAGGTCTTCAGTGAAGAGGATGAATCGGGTGGTTCTCTCAAATTTAATTTTGTTTCTTTAGGCTATGCAGCAAATATTAAAAAATGACAACTTCATGTCCACTTAATTTATATTAACCCTCTAAATCTTTGTTTCACTTATAAACTCACCTTACTGATGTGCAAACCTCTTAATATTAACACTTAGAACTTAGCATTAAATACCTTATTTTGAATATTGCATTAGTTTTCTATACATTACCACTCAGTGGTTTAAAACAATACAAATTTATTATCTTACAGTTCTGCAGGTTAGAAGTCCAACGTGGTTCTCACTGGGCTAAAATCAAGGATGTAGACTGAGCTGCATTCCTTCCAGTCTAGAGAATTTGAGGGTAGGGGCAAATTTGGGGGGGAATCAAAAAGTCTGTGTCCTTGCCTTTTGCAGCTCCTGGAGACTGCCTGCATTCCTTGGCTCATGGTCCCTCTTTTCTGTCTTCAAAGCCAGCAATGTCTGGTTGAATTATTCTCACACTGCATCAACCCCAACTCTGCTTCTGTCATTGCATTTCTTTCTCTGACTCTCTTTTCTACCTTTAAACACCCTTGGGATTACTTTGGGCCCACCTGATAATCTAGGATAGTCTTCCTATTTTAATGTTTAATAAGGTTGCAGATGGATTAGCAAGCTTACTCCATCTGCAACCTTAATTCCTTTTTGCCATGTAAAGCAACAAATGCACAGGTTCTGGGGATTAGGATACAGACAGATTTGCAGGGCCACAATTATCATTTGCTGAATATTGTCATAACCATAATCTCAGAATTTCCGTAAATCACAATACCCTAAATCTGCTTTCTCCATAATTGGGCTCTCAGGTTGCTATGTCCATGATGCTGGATGTAAGTTCTATTGCTCCCAGGTCTGTTTCTCCACTTCCATATCTAAATCATTCGTAATCCTCATTGCCTGGGTGTCTTGAGGAGGTACAGAATGTGGATATAATGCTTTTGCTTTTTCACAATTATAAATTATCTACTGATTACTCCTATTAAAAGAAAGACCCTTTCATAAATATTCTCTTTTAATTCTTACATAAAAGCTTTGATGTAGCTTTTGTTATTGCTAAATTTGCCATTTTCAGGTGAGAAAACTAATGCTCAAAGAAGCTAAGGCTAGAGCTAATGAATCTGGCATTAAAACGCAAACCCAGGTCTCCTGCCTGCACACGGGTGTGCTGTGTCTGCCACATTCCGCACTGTAACCGCTCCTCTGTGGGACGTGCTGCCAAGCCACACGCTAACATTCTCCAGCACAGAACCCCTGCAATTCATGAAGGACTCTCATTATTTCCCATCCACATGCTTCAACCCCCCACCAAGCTTCTTGAACCATTTGGTAATTCTCTCACTCCTGCCAAAGCTGCTGCAAGCCTGAATTCCCACCCGTACCAGTGTCTGCTTTAGCAGGTGAGCAGGCTCATTCTGGCTCCAGCCAGGGTCTTTTCCTCTTCGGATGAGAGGGAGGGAGGAAGGGAAGGAAGGAGGGGAGGCAGTCCCTCTTAGAGCTGTGAAAAGCTTTAGTGCCCTTCTCTTAGTGATACCTGCTGTTTTGCTTTTGTTAGAAATCACCACCAGCCTGACAATATCAACCTGCAATCTACAGTCACAATCAGATCACACTCTTATTTCCTGGGATTCTGAGAGGGACTGAGGCTTCAGAAAGTTATAAATATAACACTTTACAAACTGAACTGAATGCCCAGGGAGAAACCCCCTGCAATTAGCAACAGGACTTTGTGCTGATTAGATGCAATGCTCTCAAAGAGTTCAGAACATGTGTTGTCAGAGGTTTATCACATACCCCCTACCTTTCCTGAAATTCCTCCCATAGCACAAAAGATATTAGATACACGTTAGGTCCTTTTTAACAACCCCACTTTAAAATTATACTTGTAAAGTATTTTTAGAGTTTCAGATTCCTTTTACTTACATGATTTTATTCTATTCTCACAACATCCTATAAAGTAAGCGAGGCGATTTCAAGCATCCCCTTTTCATAGGTAAAGACTTATGGCTGATCTTTACATAGCTAATGAGTAGCAGAGCCAAGAATAGAATCCAAACTCCAGTTTCCCAATTCAGTTCTTATTTCCCAATGCCATGTTGTTCTCATCACTAACTACTCATTTTCTCTCATATTCTGCCTTTCCTACCTCACTGGAAGGGGCTTAAGAGTACTGAAGTGGCAAGAGACTCCAGATCAGAGAGCTGTCTTTTAAAATAAAGCTTCATGACAAGATAGTTACCCAAAGTATATGTGCCTTAGCCTGATCCATTGTTCTTAGTAAAAACTCTTCTTCCTTTCCAATTAGTGGTGTAATCAATAAATATGTATTGTTTGTCAACTTTGTTAATAGCTCTGTG
The DNA here is from genome assembly GCA_008086735.1 of Cheirogaleus medius. Taxonomy (NCBI): domain Eukaryota; kingdom Metazoa; phylum Chordata; class Mammalia; order Primates; family Cheirogaleidae; genus Cheirogaleus; species Cheirogaleus medius. Next base: position 136,615,744 of record VBSM01002608.1, read on the forward strand.
CTAAGTGCTAGGAGAAACTGCAAAAGAGAAAAGGCACAGTTACTATTGTCACAGGGTTTATATTGAGTGGGGAGGAAAACATGAAATATATGGAATTTTAGAGTAACACTAATTTTTTTAAAGAAATGCATTTGAATTATAAGTGCAATGGGAGTTCAAAGAATGGAATGAGTAGCAATGGGGCTTGAACTGAGCTTGACAGATATAATAAGGGCAAGGTAAGAAAACAGGTTTTGTTTTTGCTTGTTTTTGTTTTCAGTTGGGGAACACCTTTAACAAAGATCTGGAAGAGAAAACAAGTCTACTAACAGCTGTCGTGAGGTTCTGGCAGCTTTCTCATTCTGAGTAACTTTATCCTTAGATCCATCTTCTCACCCTCCAATGGATGACAAGGCCTCAACCTACATCCTTCCAAAAATGTGCCACTGAACTCTTGCCAGTAGATGGACTCTGAAACCCCCCCATTTTGACCATTAGTCCAAATGATCTGGCTGCCTCTCCACTAATGTTTCCCAAGATGCTCAAGCCTCCTCCCTGTCCTCATCTGTACATATTATTGGAGGAAATAGAACTGTTGTGTATATAATGCAATAGCCTACCACTTTGCCAGAGAACATAAATGTGTTTCTTAAGTAAAAGTGTTGTTATACATATCTTATTATATAAATTATACTATGATAGATTTATCATGTCCATCCAATCTATATCTACTTTTCTTCTAGACACATGAGAAGATTATCATTCATTGTCCCTTTCTTGGAATTGCATAGGGTCATCTGGCCAATGTGTTGTAGGTAGAATTGACATGAGGGATGTTTGCCACTTTCAGATCAGAGCATTTAATTATTGTCACAAGACCCTCAGATAATCTTCTTCACCATGCCCCCATGCTGGAAAATCCAGCTTACCTCCTGGAATAAGGACGACACAGAGCTGAGTGCTCAACCTAGGTATGATTGACAGTGTAAATGAAAAATTAATGTATTTTGCTTAAACCACTAAAATGTCACTGTTGGTTTATTTTGTAGCATAATCTCAACAATTCTGACTATTATCCCAATTACAATTTTTTTTTGAACAAATAGGTGGATTAGAATCAGTTTACTTTAACCCAGTGTCTCCTCACCAGCAACTTCCTGTTTTCCTTAAGGTTCTCAACTTGCATGTTCATTCTACTCGTCATGAGTATGCGTTATTTCCAAGCCCCTCTCCAAAACGGCAGCCATTTTTTTTTTAAATAATTCTTGTGTAGAAGAGAATGATTTTGTCAAAGAAGCTGAATCTAGTCCTGGGAAGATGGCTCTGGGGTCTAGGCCTCTGTGAATCTCCTGAACGGATGTATATTGTCCCATGTTTCTAGATAAAAGGGGTGCTCTCTTCTTCTGCCTGCTTGTAGGAATTAGTAGGTATCTAACATCTCTCCCCAATATCATAAACCATTTCTTGTTGGAATACCCCTGGGAGGAAGCCAGTTAAGATACCAAGCCAACTTTTCTAAATGGGCCAATCTATGTAGGTTGGAGACTGGAAAACTTTACAAGTTTTACATTTTTTTCTTCCTGCTTCTTCAAGGGGCACTTCCTTTCTCTCTGCCTTAAAGTTCTAGCTGCTCCTGCTCGTTAGATGCCATTTTCATTATTAGAGTACACTTTGTTGCCATAGCAATTGGTTCCCACTCTCACATTTTATTGCACTTATAGTTGCCACAGGCAAAAGAGAAGGAAGGGGTGAGGGGTAGAGAGAAGCATGATTTTATTTTCCCTCAAGTAGCCAGGCTTTCTCCTGATCTGAGAAAATTTTAACTTCCTTTAAAAGGGAGCAGTCTCCTAACTTGGAATAGCATCAATGATGTATTGTGTGGAGACAGATTTCTGCTGCTTAGGCTGTGACTAGCACAGTGCAAGGTGTTTTCCTGCACCCAGGTGGAATTACATCATTCCTGTATTAACATTCCTGTATTTACATACTTTCTATATTAACTTTTAGGCTTTAACATTTATATTAATAGGGGAAAAAAAGGTAAGTAGGTTTTCTATTATTGATAAAGGTCAAAGATAAAGCAGAAGTTCAAAGGGTCTACCAAAGTGCCTTCCTAAGGTCACCAAGGACAGGGCTTCATAGTGACCATGAGCCGCAACACAGGAAAAATGATAATGAAATTTTATATGAGCATAGTGCCTTTACCCTTTTAATGTATTTTTATATGTGTTGTCTAATTTTCTTTTTTTGTTATTAAATGGTACCTCCTACTCAAAGACTCCTCCGGTAACTATATTTCATGCTGTCTTCATCTATTTTGTCAGTTTTTCAACAAATACTTTCATATCTCCTACCGAGTTATTATTTGTATTGAACAGACAGCATCTTAAACTATCTAATACTGCTATATTATTTCATGTGCATCAGTTTTATCCCACCAGACAGGTCTTGCTATTAGAGAATCCATTTCTGGTACAACTTTTGTGACCCAGTCTTTAAACTTTGCAGGCTGATGAGTTTTGGATTTTCATCCATTACTATGACTATGCATTATACACTTAGAACTTTAAAATCAAATGTTTGTCACAAGGCAATGACTACTGCTATCCGTATATTAAAAAGTACAATTAAGTTTTCCTTTCTCAGCATGATATTAAACATAATCAAATTTTATAAATACTCCTTAAATATTTTTGCAGGAGGAAAAATCTGCTACTTTCAACTGTAATTTTGAAATGTTCAAATATGTATAGACAAGCTGCTGTATTTTATATAAATGAATGTATTCATAGAACAAACTTTAAATTTCAGAAAACAACACAGATTGCAAGAGTTTAAATTCCTGTTCATATTCCAATAGAAATGAGTAATGTGACCATTTTAGGAATAGTGGCAAATTATTGAGGAGGAGTACATTTCTACACTTGCTTAAGATTGCTATTTTGTGGAGAAGCATTTGTGGTCTGGTGACTCAAGACTGGGAGAAGTAGGTAGCTACCCATTCTGTATTCTAAATTCAGATTCCATTGCTCCATCTGTCCTGGACTCATGCTGAGATCTTGTGTAGGTAACACTACCCTCTACTGGTAGAATCAGAACTCCTCCTAAATCCTTTAATCCAATATCAATGTGTTGTAAAATTTAGACTATTAGAGACTTTAGGGGTTATTTTACAGATGAGGAAATTGAAGCACAGAAAGCATACCAGTTAGAGTGATGACTCTTAACAGTTTATATGAGAAATCAGTAAAAGAACTCTGCTTTCCCTAGTCTTAGGTGGCTAATTTTTTTCCAAAAGTACAAAGTAGAACTGAGGTTCTAGAAACAACACAACAAAAGCTATAAATGTAATACTTGAAGTTCTAGGAGCATTTGTTAAATAACCAAATGTTTATCTCTGTATGAATTATATGCGCTACCTAAATCTAGGTCAGGTGAATTATTCAAGATTTGTTATAGACTTTTGCATTATGCTTAAAACTACACAAATGTACTGATTTTTCTTCCTTTTTACATGTTTCGTCATTTGCTAATTCAACATGTCTTCACAAGGAACTTTATCCTAAGGGTCTATGGAGCTCTAGTTGAAGGGCACGTTTTAAAGATAGAGTTTTTCCAACCAGAGGACCTTAATTGGTATCATTTCCCCTTCTTGTACATTTTCATGATGTCATTATGTGTTTAGGTCTACCTGCAGAGATGGACACGCAAATAGATGGCGAGACCAGCCATTCACATGAGAAAAGAGAAATCTTAAGGATCCAAGTACCACATGATCCAAATTACTGTAATTTCACAGAGCTTCATAATTCAATATCTCTCTCACCTCTCTAGCACACAGTTAAGGAACCTAGAAGTAGGCAGGAAAGACAACAAAAATCAGTGGTCTTAGTGCCCTTGCTTAATGTCTATATTCTCTTATTTCACATAAAGCATTTAAAATTGGTCCAAACTATATGAAAACTGCAAATTATGGGGTAGGAATAGGTGTTGGTGGAGAAATGATCTGTTTCAGGAATATACAGACATAACATTACAAAGTAATACTTAATGGCATGACAGAAAAGAGGAGACAAAAGGAATACATGCAACTGTAAGAATGGTAGTCCAGGCCTCTCAGCAAAAGAAAGAAATTCACACCTGCCCCAGAAGAATCTAATAGTTATTAATAATCTTATAATGACCTAAAATGGTTGAAAAATGGTCAGTGTCCCATTTTATCCAGCTTAGAGTGAAGAAAGGCTCCATATTTTCCACTTATTTGAATCTCTATTTGAGAATAATTAAAATTATTAGGAACTTCATGATTTAATAGGAATTCATTCTCAGTGATTTAGAAAAATTCAACTATCCAGAGGGAGCCATGAAATTAAGAGAATTTACTGGTTCTTTGGGATTGCCATATTAAAATATAAAATTACTTTATTCAAATCATTCAACAAAAAATAGATTAAGTGCCTAGTCTAGTATGTGCTAGGCAATGTTCTAGTCACTAGAGATGCTGGAGGTATCAAAACAGACCCAAATCCTAGTTCTCCTTGAGTTTTAATTCCAGTAGTGGAAGGCATACAATAAGACAAACAAATAAATACATACAGAAATGTGAAATGGTAAAAATTCTTTGAGGAAATATAAAATAGGAAATGGGGATACCCAGTACCAGTGAGAGTCGAGAGAAGTCACGGTTTTAAGTAGGCTAATAAGGAGGGGTCTTCCTGAGAAATGCTTTGGAGAGCAAAACCCTAAGGGAGGTGAGGAAGCAAGCCATGCAGGTGTCTGAGGAAGGACTCTGTGGGCAGATCTTCTACCTTAACGTTGTCATGAACTGCAATCTTTCCATAATCCAATTCTGGTCACGCCACACTCAGACCACTATTCTCTTTTGTATTTAGTTCTCTCTTGGAGTTCCTTGACTCCACTAGTCTTTGGAGCTGACATTGTTCCCAGATCCTTTTCACTGCCTCTCAGGCTCCTCAGGTCCTCACTTCCCTTTAAATTCCATGGTCAATCATTATTGGCATTCCTTAACACTTACCCTAAATTCCCTTGGCTCCTCTTGTTTTTTTTTATATTAATATTTATTTAATAAAAGCTCAACCTTGGGGAAATCTAAATTGTCTTGCTCTCTGTACTTATAGCCTATCTGTAAATTAAGAACTGCTAGCCTTGACTGGGCGCTCAATACTGCCCAGAAATCATACCACAGAGTTCCACTCCATTTCCTCTTCCACAGTCCTAGATGAATATTCCACACCCTTCCCTGTCTCATTTAACTCCAATTCACTCTCAGTTTTATGATCTTGCTTCCAATTTCCCTAAGAAAATAGAATCAATTAAAAGAAAATTTCAACAACCCCCCACAACACACCCACAAGTTAATGGCATCAGCAATGCCTTCCAGCCAATAATAGTGGATGAAATGTTTGTGCTGCCTCCTAACAGCAACCCTCCTTTGGGTACCCCATCTTGTCCCATTTTGCCTATCCACAGATACTCCAGCAACCATTACAGAAATCTTTCTCCTGAATCATCATTTTTTCCCTCTACTACATCCTTCAAATCAGCCAGCAGACAAACCTGGTCTTGAGCCTGGGTCTCTTTCCAGCTTCTAACTCATTCCTTTGGTCCTCTTTATAGCAAAACTCCTCAAAAGAGTTGCTTATACTTAGTGTATCTGATTCCTCTTCCTCCCATTCTTTTTTGAAGTAACTTCATTTAGGCTTTCACTCTTACTAAGCTTTTAAAACTACTTTCTCAAGATCGCCAGCAACTTCTACTTTGCTAAATCCAATGATTAATTAGTCTTCATCTAGATTGACCCATCTGTACCCTTTGACTCAGTTTTCATTATTTATTAATTCTTTTTATTGCCTGTTGCCTAGTAGGTCCTAAAGAGATTTTGATGGAAATACACTGGGGTCTGGAACCCTGAATATGTGGGGTACTAGAACAAAAATTGTGTTTATATGGCACTTTACATATTTGAAATATTGTATATATTATATATATACTTTAATCTTTGCAATAATCCCAGGTGAAAAGTACTTTTCAGATGAAATACCTTTAAAAAGTGAAAGGGACAAAGATAGAATTATATACATATATGTAGCTTCTCAGCAGCAGACGCAGGCTTTTGCTGGGTAGGGGGTACTGGGGAATGGGGCTTGAGTAGAGCTGGGCAGTGTACGGTGCAGAAGAGGGAATCTGCCAAAGGGAGGACAGGACATTAAAAAAAAGATGGGAAAAGATAATTTTGCCCTATTTTCCATTTTACTCCCAGAATATTTAAAAGTGTAGGACATACCAATGTGAAAATTTTAAAGTACTATGGCAGAGTCCTTGAGGTTGATTATAGGAATTAAAAAGAAAAAAGCCCATAAGCTTTTCCCATGCTCCTGAGAAATCACAAACTGTGCTCTCAATTCCATTTTTTGCTCTCTCTTTGCAAATACCCATTGATTTAAAAAAAAAAAA
>VBSM01002608.1:136627401-136639356 GCA_008086735.1 Cheirogaleus medius
AAAAAAAATGACTGAGATATAACCCATGCCCTGTTGGACTTCACAGTCTTTTAAAGAGTCATTTAGTTTCATTTAATTATAAGTAGTGATATAGAGAAATGCTAGTCTGTTTAAGTAAGAGTAAATCCTTTAGAGTAATTGTTATGGACACAAAGCAAGGAGACAATGGAAAAAATTAAAGTAGAAAAATTATTAGGCATGTTCATGTTAATGGAAGATCAATGGAGAGATGAGTTTTAAATTGGGGTATGTAAAATGAGAAATGATCAGGTTACATTTTAAAGCAACATGGATAGCCACAGAGAAGATGGATTAGAAGAGAGAGAAACTGAAGATAGGGAGATGACTGGGAAAAATTTTTAAATCTTACAGGGATATGGAAAGTTTGGGACTACGGCTACAGAAGTGGGAATAGAGAAAAGGAGAATATTCTAGAGGCATTTTTAAGGCAGAATTGACAACAATCTTATCAAACAGTATGAAATTAGGAAATCAGATGTGGACTGATTATAGTTAAAGCTGTCAGGGTTGTCGACATAGTCTAAACAGAAACATAAGAAAATGAGAAGGGCTCACCTCAGGGAAATCCCAATAATTAAGAGATGAAGAAGAGAAAATAAGCCACTGAAGAATCTGGAAGGGAACTATGAATAATGCTATGCTATATTACAGGTAAACACAATGGAAGCAAGTACAACAAGTTATTAGTAAGTTTAAGAATTATTATTGTGTAAAACTGGAAGAGATCTTCCAAAAAGTCTCATGCAACCTTGGCATTTTCAAGGTGAGGAAAAGACTTGCCCAGTGAATTGCTTATTTGGTGACAGAGCTGAGTCTAGAACCCCATGTTTTGATTCCATAGCCAGTTTTCTTTCAGTTATATTATACATCTTTCTTGATATTAAAATATTAATATTGACTTGCTATAAGATCTTTGCCTTCTTTCCTAAATTATTTATATCTCCTAGATATAAGATTTTAAGGTAATGTCATATTTTCTTGATATACTTGATCCAGCCTTCATCTGAGATTCAGGAAACCTGAGTTCAAGATACATGTCTCTGGACATGTTCCTAAATATCTTTGCAGCTTAATTCTCCAGTTGTAAAATTAAGGATTTATCTTTACTATGCATTTTTATCTCTGAAATCTTAGCTATCCAGTCAGATATTTGACAAGCAAATCATCACTAGGTGTGTCCCAGTATGCGTGGGAACAGATTAATGAGCAGTAGTCCACTGGCAAATGAAAATCAGCTCTAAGACTTTTATAACTCTGGAGGACCATGGTGTGTACCTTAGCAATATTGATCCTTAGACTACAACTGGAGAATGGTCTGTGGCTTTTGCTGGTGGCAATCATTTCTTCTCATATGGTCCTGACAGCAGACATAGGTTATTTTGCCTTGTCTGCTATTTTCCTGTTTTTTATGTCTTTGGGGAAAATAACTGACCGAATTAGGCTTCCTGAATATTCTTAAAAATTCATGATAGAGCTCAGAGCTGCAACACTGCCCCAATTTCTTATTCATAGCTTGTTATTTAAAAAGATCTTGCATTTGCAGAGATATTATGCAGTGCATATCTCCTTTAGAAGGGAAAAAAATTTAACCCACTATGTCTAACAAACTGCATTGTCAAAGAGCACAGCAAATTTCCTTTTCCTACCTTTCCAATCTGCCTAGGCCACCTCCATATGTACCTTCTGTTTCATGATACACTGGGGGAAAAAGTAGGCCTTAAAAAATCCCTGGAAGGGCTGTTGTAGTAAAGAGGGCTTTTAATGATGTTTTGACATTTTTGGATGAATGCTTTGATAGAACAAACTGAGAAGATGCTCAGGAAAGAATAAGGGAAGCTTTAGCAATTTGTATATGAACTGCCTGTAACTATGTTCTGTTAATAAAATTATATATAAATAGGGAAAAGAATACATTTAATACATTTTAAAATATAACACATTTTTGACAGTGTCATAATTTCCAACTTTGGGGGTTCTCAATTGTTATAAAAATCTGGATGTAGGGAGTATCTGTTTCACTATAAATGGTTGAAATAGACAAATAAATGGAGACTGACTTTGAAAAAGTACATTAGAATAAGGTTACCAAGTGAAAAGGCAGTTTCTTTCCCTGGAGATTTTTAAAATTAGAATGAGTACCCAGGACAGAATTATTTAGATACCTTCTTTCCTGATGGTGAGAGGAGCTATTTGACCTCTAGCAATTCATTCCAGCATTTAAAGTCTGATTGCATATTATTCATTGTTATCTCATTTAAAAGTCAGCTTAAGATGTCCCTTAAAAATACAGGCCTTATATGTAAAAGTTTTTGTTTGGACCCTTGGAGTAGAGACTGAAATATAGAGTCCTTCCCAGTAAAGTGAGTCAGGGTGGTGTTTCTGAAGTGTGAGGGCAAGTTGGTATGATTAGGGAGAGCTAATGTCCTAGCAGTTTGCACTTCTCATGTCTAATTTAATAAATGGTATTGAGCATCTGCTAATCACCAGTGTAATGGGAACCTATTTGTAGTGCTCATGACCTGGAAGAAGTGTGTGTGTGTGTGTGTTGGGGTGAAGGGGGAATTACCCCTCTTGCACTCACCCCTATGTGTGCTTGCATGTACACACACTACCTTAAACCCTGAAGAATAATAAATTAATCAACTACAGGGTCAAACTGATTATAGCCAAATTTCGTAGAGAATCCTAATGATGCCACTCACCTCCTGTCTGAGAATGCCTTCACAGCTTTCCCTTCGGAACAGCACCTCTTCTCCAGCCAATTCTAGATGTAGCCATTGGCAGGTGGTGCCCTTTGCAGGATGTTGTCTGGCTCAGGAGCTGCTGTCCAGGTGCTTGCTGTGTTCTCTGTTTGTCTGCCAAAGTACTAGGGGATGTAGCTTTAACCACATGACCAAAGTGGCCTCCTGGCGTCCAAATCTCCCCTCCTCTTGCTGCATTACCTGAGGGATAGCCATGACTTAACATCTCCAAATGGTTTTGCTAATGGGGGAGGACAATGCTTGATTTGAGCCAGCTGCCTTGAAAGAGAGGTGATTATCTTGGCTGGAATTAAGTAGCTACAGGTGTCAACACCTGCGGCACAGTTAAGGGCTGTCTACATGACTGCTGTTTACTCACATCTTGAAACAGGTCATTTGGGGCTTCAGTCAATGGAAACATCGTCTTTGGCCTTAATTGGGCTTCCATAACAGGCCAGCAGAACACAAGCCTAACAGAATGAACACACAACCCCCTTGGCTTGCCCACTCAGAGAGAAGAGGCATGCATGAAAATTTGGAGTTAACATTACAGAAACTCATGTTTTGAAAACCAAATTGCAGTTTACATTTTCAAGATTGTAACATTCCTAGCATTTTAAAATTTGGTATTCATTTTTCATTGTTGCTGTAGTTGTTTTATTTCTACTTGTGATCAAATCGATATGAAAGCTTCCAATGACAAATCTTTTGTTATGAGATTCATTGTGCCTCATTAAATATTTGATGAATGAATGAAATCTAGTTTTTGTTCACCAATGTGTTGAAGCTTATTACAAACCCCAAGTCTTCTTGGTTCACATTTGTCAGAACCCAGGTTTCCCATCTTCTGAGGCTTCTTTCCCGTTAACACTGCCCACTGTACAGTCTCATAGTATTTCACTTTTTATTTCTACAATTTCCTCTATTGCTCAACTTGCGGTCCACAGACCAGCAGCATCAACATTAAGTGGGATGATTAGACATGCAGATCTTCAGAACCATCCCCTACCTATTAGATAGGAATCTACATTAAAAAAATCCCCAGAGATTTATATGTGCATTACATTTCAAGAAGTACTGATGTAACACATTTCAGTTACACAGTACAATTAATGATGTATATGTCTGACTTCCCCAGGGAATGAAAACTCCTTGAGGTCAGGTCGTTGTTCAGTTAGAGCTTCCAGCCCGAGAGCCTGCTCCCTCACATCTCTGTTCTTGTGACATCCTTCCTGTAGAGTAGGTCCTGCCCTGGGCTGTGTACCAGATCTTGCCATTTATATCAAATTTCCCTGTTCTGCTGCTATCCCATTAGTTTAAAAGCTTAGGTTTTTGCCTTATTTCTGAAATCAAGTCTCCACTTCCTTTCTCAGTTTGGTAACTGGATATCTACATTTTACCACTGGGCATAATTCTCTTCTGGAATGTGCCTAGTGATTCAGTCCTGAAGAGTATGTGCTGCTTTATGCTTTGATTACAAACGGCTAGAGGGTAGGATCCAGTCTTATTTCATTCTCTTTTTACAATGTGAATATAGCCATAATGTTGTCCGGAAATATCCTTGATCAATGGTTTTTCACAAGCTATACTACCAATTAGATGAAGCTGCTTTAAAAACTGTGCTATCTCTTTTAGGCCTATAGCATTTGGTAAATAATTGTTCCAATGCATGAAATTTGTCCTATCAACTTGAAAGAATGAACACTTCCCCCAAGCACGTCTAATTTACCCAGGTAATGTGGAACTTACCCAAAAGATTTAGCCCCTTATGTTGCGATTGAATTTAGCCTCATTTTGGCAGGGCTGGAAAGTCCTAACTCTGTACAAATTGATACTTGAAACTCATTGTAATATGCTTTCTCATAATTTTGGAAGGGGCTTTTCTTTCGCTACCCTTCCTGGCCCTATCTCTACTCTGTTTACAAATGGAAATAGTGAAAAGACTAAGTGTAGAAGAAGCAATATCAACTTATACTTGTTAGCAATAATATATTATATTTTTATTGGTTTCTATTGGCTTACTTCAAAGCACCTGCTGGCATTCTACACTGAATTGAGTAGCCCATGTAAACAGGGAGACAGTGATCTCTATTTGAAGATAAGCATCCTGACTGTGCCTCTAGCTTGGACCACTGGAGAAACAAGAATGGAGGTGAGAGTAGATGTACACATATACCTGCAGAGGAAGAGAGAGCAAGAGAGGGAGAAGGGAGAAAGAGAACAAGGACAATAATTAGAGCAGGCAGTTAGACAAGATAAGAAATGTTCAAGGCATTGGGTCAGGTAGGTGTAAGTCCTAGTTCAGTTACCTACTAGCTGTGGGAACTAGGTCATTTTTAAAAAAAATACCATTCATTAAAAAAAAAGAAATCTTACCGAACATAAAGCGACCTTAGTTCTCTCATCCATAAAATGAAAATCATATAGTTAACTTTATCCATAGCCACCATACAGTTGTGCAGGCTGTGCACTGCCCAATGTATGTGCTAAGGCGTGAATATGGACTGTAATCAAGCCTGCTCTATCCTCATCAAGATATGCACCCACACTTCTGCCTGGAGGAAGGGACAGCTTTTTCTAATGATCACAAAGGTACCCTATAGGCTAGCTCATAAAGTAGAGTTGCTCATGCAATTTCTTGTGAGGATTAATAAGATGGTCTGTAGACCTACGGCAGATCACTTGGCATTCACTAAATGTTTTGCCACTTCTCTGGTCCTTGTTTTGCATCTCTCTAAACATAGATTTCATTATCAATATCTAACTTTCTCCCCCAGGCTGCAAGAAAGGGTACCTATTCTTCCTGGGCACATAGCTTCCCAGCTCTGCCCTCAGGGCATAAGTTCTCCCCCTAGTTTCACTTTGAAAGATCTTTGGAAAGGCACCTGATAGACCTGACCAGAGTCAAAGGCCCAGAATGATGAAGCACTATCATTATCAATTCTCCCAGAACCACGTGAGGGGCAGGGAGAGGTACAGAACTCAAAAAAGGAGCAATTGTCTTCCCCCACCCCAGGAAGATAAATAGTATGAGGGGGAGGTAAAACAAATATTTATACCACAATTCATAAAACTGTTGCGCACTTGCTGTATGCTTAGACTCACAACAATCCTAGTGAGACATACAGAGACATAAGAGGCAAAAAATTAGCTGAAAAGATAGAGCATACAGTGATTTGAGAACCATTACATCCAGATGAGTCAGCAAATACAGATTAAAAATGATGGTGCTAACTAGTGTTGTCTTTGATGGAGGCCACTGCTCCTTTTGGGGTCCCCATTTTCTCATCTGAAAAATGAAGGGTCTCAATCAGACCATTGTTAAGTTCCCTTTGACTCTGATGTCTATGACACCTCCATCTATTCCTCAGTCATTTCATCTGTCCATCCATCAATCCATCTCGCTATCACTGAGTTAGGAGCTTAAGAGAGTTGGATTCTAAATCAACAAGCATTTATTGAGAGCCTACAGGATAGAAGGCATTATTTTAGGGACAGTGATGTATGCAAAAAAGTAAATAATAGTCTTTGTCCTCAATTTGTTTTCAGTCTAGTTGGAGAATGCCAAGTATACAGTACATGAACAGCAAGAATTATGTAACAGACAACACTGCAATAGTGGCAAGAATAATTCATGAACTCTTGTCAGATGTCTGGTGAAGAAAATTTGGGTTTCAGAGTGAACATGATGACATAGCATGAGGGCATGGAGAGAGCTCCAGGAAAAAGCAGAGGTTTTACTTCTGCTGAAGACTGAGAAAGAGCCACCACTGGCTGGGCAGAGAGGACAGGTTTGCACCTTCTAAGCAGGAGAAATGTCCTGAATTCCCCATCACTCTAATACTAACATTGAATTGTTTAGGATTGTATTCTGTTTTCCTAATGTTGTAATGTTTTTGTTGAGTTTATATTGTTTAAAATGAAAAGTGCTGACATATACTGTAAGTACGTGTATGTCAGAAACAGAAGTTACCTGAAAACATTTGAGGTAACTACTAATTGCATTCATCTGCTAATTAGCACTTTCTTTGTCACTGACTATAACACCAGATTGGATTTCCCACTGGGAAATAGAAGTAAAACCAAAAATAACAAAAAAATCAAGAAAGTGAATGCTAGTTGCTATGAAGATATTAGGGTAAAGGCATATGAGAAATGTTAATAGCATGCTATGATTTGAAGGTGGGTGGCCAATAAGAAATTAAACACACATATTGTCCATAGTAACAGTAGTTTCTGCCTGTTAGTTTAAACAATATTGATTCTAATTGACTACAGAGCCACATGGAACTAACTAATAGTTCATTAGAAATCAATTGTTACCTGAATGAGCTGGGTAAGGATTGTGATTACATTGGAAGCTCTAATCATGAGGACGGGGGAGTCAAGTTTTTAAGGCAATGTCCTAAATATGGTTATGCTAAAATTGAAAGCACAGTTTTAAGAATTATCAGACACAGTAAGGTATTGTTTAAAGCTCTATAGGATTTGCCTTGGAATTTAGTGTCACAAACTGAGATATTCATAGTTCCTTAAAATGCACTACAATAAGCACACCAAGTAAAGGTTAGCAAATTTGTTTCTTTTTGAAAAAAAATAAATTCGCTTCTTACTTGTTAGTTTATATCTATTAGATACCTGAAAGTAAATCTGAATGAGAATGAATTTGTTATTTTTTGCCACATAATCAATAAGAAGGAATGAAACATGCAAACAATATATCTGGTTTTTAGTTTTTAGGAAAGGATCATCACCTACAACAGCTGTTTAGAGATGTTGCTTCTGTTATTTATCACAATGTGGCTTTTTTGTTCCTTATTTAATATTTCATTCATCTAATTTTTTTCCTTCCATTTATTTTATTCTCAAATTATCATCACAGAACAAGGACATAGTTTGCTTGGTGTATTAAGGGCCGGTTCTCTTCATTTCTCCTCATGATTGTTCAAGTAGGCCATCAAACACATCACCAGTGTGCACGAGTGATGCAGAAGTGGCTAAGATATGCCACATGCCCTCACAGTCTCAAAGGCAAAAGGGCCAGAGAAAGTATCAATATGAGACTGTGCAGTCTTTCCTGCAGGAAGGTAGTACAGAGAGTATTTAAAGGTTATTAGAAAAGGAAGAGAAAGAAAAGAGGAGGCAGGGAGGGAGGAAAGAAGAAAGAAACTGATCAACCAAACTGGGTGAATCTCAGTAACTTGATAATGGGAACTAAGGCCATGAGAATGGAACCACTGAGGAGACTATGAGCCACATGCCTCTACAAAGCAGACATGTCTGCAACAACATGGCATTAGGCACAACCTAGATACCACAGACCTTGTGTGCTGTAGGACTCAGGCTATCACTCTGAGGACCTCAACAAGCTTTAGCAACAAACTCTCTCTGTTCGTTCTTAAGTAAAATGTCCCTGCTTCTGAGTGTAGCTGGCATGATACATCAAAAGGCATAATTCATTTCAATAACTTGTCAGAGCAGCTTTCTCACCAGGGGATTGTTTGAGATTCCTTTCTCAGACCCTAAAAATAACTTGCTTTTATTCAGGAACTGGCCTAGTACACAAGGCTTATCGTTGGCAAGGCTGTTCTGATGCTGCCAAATTGACCTCCTGCAGTCTTAGCTCAGTCACCAGAAACAGAAAGATAATATCGTGCATAATCCCTGTGCTAGTCTTGCCATTCATTACCCCTGGCCTGTGTGGGTGCACTGAGTAATTGGCCTTCTTGCCCCACCAAAGGTGGAACACATGTAGCGATGAACAGTTGAAAATATATTGTTTATATTTATTGAACCAATTATATAGTATTAAATGGTAAATATGAACAATAAAAAAGCATAGACTTGAAGTTATACTTTTGAGCTTTACATTCCCAGGTGGTTTTTTTTCTCTTTCTAACTGTACTTACCTACTTTTTTGCATAAGCCATTATCTTCAGACAAATTAACTTATCTATTTTTATGTTTTCTTATCTCATACTTCATTCATGTCACATGACCCACCTAGAGTTACTTCCCATCTTCTCTACCATCGATATGCATTCTGGTAGTTCTTCTAGACCCAGCTAAAGATCTCACCTCCCCCACAAGAGTAGATCTTACTTTTCTCTGTGACTCAGAGAACTTGTTTTTGTCAAAGACATGCGTTGCCTTCCTGTTTTTCTCCCATTGTTATCCTAAATCATTTTACTCTTTTGCTGTAATGTATATTTCCTCTAGTTTACATTGTTTTCCTGATAATTTTAAAACAATTTGTGAGAACATATATTTTATTTTAGATTTCTATATATTCCCATAATGCCAAGTGTTTTGGTCCATTTTATGCTGCTATAGCAGAATACCACAGACTGGGTCATTTATAATGAACAGAAATTTATTGGCTCACAGTTCTAGAGGCTGGGAAGTCCAAGATTGAGGGATTGGCATCTGGTGAGGGCCTTCTTACTGCATCATCCCACGATGGAAGGGCAAAGAGAAAGCAAGAAAGAGCAAGAGATCAAACTTGCAGCTCCAAGTGCTTTTATAATCAGCATTTATCCATTCATGAAGTTGGAGCCCTCATGACTTAAACTCCTCCCTATAGGCCTCACCTCCCCACGCTGTTTTCAACATATTCTTTTAGGGGGACACATTCAAACCATAGCACCAAGCATAGGTCAAAACATCAATAAATATTGTTTGCAGGGTTTTTTATTATTTAAAATTTCATTTTATTTTTTATAATTTGATAAAGATATTTCATAAAGAATGTCATCGCATAGAAAGAAACATGAGAATGTCAACTTGCATCAGAAAAGACAGTCAACAGAGGCCTATGATGAGATGATACAGGTGTTGGTATTTGACAAAGATTTTAAATCAGTTGCTATAAAAATTCTCAAATAAACAATCATGAATGCTTTTGAAACAAATATATTTAATACAATATGGCAATAATATTAGATTAAAAAACTAGGTTCATATTGAAAGTACCATATTCATAAGACATTAGTTTTTCAAACTAGCTTCAATTTAAAAAATTCAGACACATTTTATATACCATAAAATTCACCATTTTAAGGTATACAAGCCAATAGTTTCCAGTATATTCACAAGGCTGTAAAACCATTACTATTATCTAATTTCAGAATATTTTTTATCAACCTAATGGGAAACCTCTTACCTGTTAGCAGTCAATCCTAATTCCTGGCTTGATTTTTTTGCTAAAACTAGCTTCATTTTTTTGCCAGTTTATAAACAGTTCTTATTAAACCATTGAAGATTAATTTTAAATAGTAATGAATAGTAAGAGATTACTGTATCAATCTGTGAACGGATTCTCCCCCCATCAATATATGACACAAGCTCTTAAACTATTAGATATTTTTTCTTAAATAACAAGGTGGGTGGATTCATAGAGAGCTAAGACTAAATAAGAGTTTCCAATGTGAGATGTGGTAAAATTTTTCTCTGTAAACACCACAAATTTGGAATATTTTAGAAGTCTGAGAGTTCTGGAATAATATATAGTTCTGGAATGTCATTCATTATTTATAATAAAAATATTAGAAATATTTAAATATTATATAAAGGTATATGTTTAATTTAAAGACGTGACCATTTGAAAGTAAGGCTGTGTAATAGAAGGAATGCCAGAAAAATGTGTTCAGAATGTCTTCTGAAAACAGTTATCCCTGTCTCTTCAGGTAGGGGTGGGAACCTGTGCCCTCAAGGCCACATATGGCCCTCTGGATCCCTCAGTGCAGCCTCTCCACTAAATCCAAACTTCACAGAACAAATCCCTTTATTAAAAGGATCTGATCAAAAGGCCACACTCTAGGATCCAGATATTAGGATCCAGATATCTAGGATCCTGATATTATTGACTTGAAGCCAACATACTTCTAAATATGCACTCATCTAATTTTTTCCTATGCAAAATAAAGTTTTATCCAAATGTCCTTATTTACATATGACTCCTTTTTATGCTATTATGGAAACTGAATAGAGGGATATAGGAATTAATCATCACTTATCAGAAGATAAAACGTAGGAATAAAAACATTGTATTATTTAATGATTGGAAGTCCATAGAAAGCGGCTTAAGGGCAATAGCTATTATGCACATAAAATCTCTAATATTTTTTAAGTTATCTAAGATAGAGTTTTTAAAACCAATCAATATTTTGAATATTATCAAATATTTTCCCAAGCGAAATACATTTTTAAAAATTTCTATGGCATCTAAATCCACTAATAGAAAGAAATAATTATTATACTTCTTTACCAGAAAAAATCAAATTTTAAAAACTGTTTATTGAATGACACAATAATATTTAAATCCTTCTCTGTTTGGAAATGAATACCATAGTTATTGGCTTTCTGCATTTGTGTGTGTGTATGCTTGTGTAAGTGGATTAGAATGTGTGTATATATAAATATAGATACACATATGGTTATAGATCAAATAAAGATTATTATTTTGAGCAGAGGAAAAACAATTAGATGACTCATGAATGTTGGTCCTGTTTACACTTATGTCTTGAGGATTAGGATTTGTTAGCTCATAAAAACTCTGAGTTTATTATGGGTATCAATTAAATTCTGCCTAGGGCTGAATCCATAATGTGAAGTATAATACAGTGTGAAATTGAATCATACCTAAGAAATGTAAAAAAATAAAAATCCATTTTATTACTGATATACTTATAAAAGTAGGAATGCTGAATTATAACAACTTTGAGGCATGATGAAAAATATAAACAGACCATATTTAACAACCATTAATTGTGTGTATATAATATATATGTATATATAAATATACATATGTGTGTTTTTATTTATAATAGCATCTCAAAGTAAATGTATTCTACCATAAGAAATGTACAATAAAATTTCCTGAAAAATCTATATTTTTAAGGGATTCAAGTACTTCCCAAAGGTAGAGTTAAAAAGATATACTGTAATACTGACATATCCATAATACATGCTCATAATTCTCTTGATTTTATTTTACAAAGCTTTTTTACCCACAGAATGTTACAAAGCTCTAATGCACATTCAAGAATGTGTAAAATCCATCACAGAATGCTTTACTTTATGGTACTATAATGTGGAGAAAAATTGTTGTGAAAGCTTAGGTTCACTCTTGATATATATAAATCTCCCAGAAAAATATTGAAATGCTATAGTTGAAAATGTAAATGTGCTGACA
>VBSM01002608.1:136639471-136652653 GCA_008086735.1 Cheirogaleus medius
TTTTTTTTTTTTTGGTCAAAAAGGAACCTAATGACATCTAAAAATTAAGCATAAGTACTAAGGAGAGTTGAAAAGTCCACCTGTGAGCAGAAGTTCAGCCTTAAGGTTGAGCCAAGCAAGAGACTTCACAACATAAGTAGAAGTTTCCTTTCTCTATTCCTAGAAAAACAGATTCATCTGGCATTCTGGAATGGTTGACAATTGTAAATGTGTCCTGAAATGATCCAGATGTGTATCTCCTGGGGAACAATTTGATCGAGTGGCTCCATCCTTGAGACCACTTGTCAGGAAGTTCACCAGATATCACCTCCCTCATATGTAGTCAGGACTATTCAAATTTGTGTCATGAAAAAGCAGCCAAACCACCAAGGAGATTTAAAGGGAAAAGGGGAGATTTTCCTGCAAGCAAATACATTTCCCCCAGACCTATCAAAGTTTTTACACACAAGAACTAAAATGTTTTGTATATTCCAAAGTCTCACAATTACACACATTAAAATTCTCCCAGAAATGTTAATGCCACAAACCAACATCAGTAATAATTTCAGAAAAAAATCTGTGCTTTTTCTAACCAGGGCTGCTATTGTCATTTTTTAAAACTTTTTAAACTTAGCTTTGGTATGTCTGACATATAATAAACTGCACATATTAAATGTACAATTTGGTAAGTATTGAAAAACCGTAACAATGAACGAGATAGTGAGCAGATCTGTCACCCCCAAGTGTTTCTCAGGTTTCTTTGTATATCTTCCAACCCATCCCTTTCCATTTCCTCTTTCCCAGGCAACCTTTGGTTTGCTTTCTGTCACTGAGATTAGTTTGCATTTTCTAGAGTTTTATGTAATTGGAGTCAAAAACTATGTAATCTTTTGTGTCTGGCTTCTTTCAGAATATTTTGAGAGATTCATCCTCATCCATGTTACTGTACGCATCAATAGTTCATAACTTTTTATTGCTCAATAGTATTCCATTGTGCAGATACACTACAGTTTGTTTAGCCATTCAAATGTTGTTGAACATTGCAGTTGTTTCCAGGTTTGGGCTATTACCAATATTTCAGATATGAACATTTGTGTACAGTCTTTATGTGGACATATGCTTTATTTTCTTTTGAATAAATACCTAGGAGTATGGCTATTTCAGATGGTAAGTGTACGTTTAACTTTTTAAGAAATTGCCAAGTTATTTTCCAAAGTGGTTGTGCCATTTTACATAATAAACACCAGTATTTATGAGGGTTTCAGTTCCTCCATATGCTCACCAGCACTTGGTAAGATCAGTCTATTTAATTTTAACCATTCAACAGGTGCATGGTGATATCCCATTGTGGTTTTAATTTGCATTTCTCTAATGATGTATGATGAGAATCTTTTTTTGTGTGTATTTGCTAGCCATCTGTGTATCTTCTTTGGTGAACAATCTGTTCAAATAGTTTGCCCATTTTTTAATTGGGTTGTTTGTATTTTTATTACTGGTTTTGAGATTTGTTTATATCCTACATTCAAATTCTTTACCGACTGTGTTTTTCAAATTGCATTATATCTGTATGTGTGAAATGTATGAAATGTGATTAGCTGAGGATCCTTAATACAGATTCCAACAGCTGAATCATCTTACTAAAGGCTAATGTCTCTTGCAAGTCACCAAGGATAAGGATTTTAAAATTTATTAGTATTGAGTGAGCGTCTTTTCTGTAGTATAGTGGTTTAAGGCAAGTTTCTGAAGCTCCTCTGCCAGAACTGAAATTCATTTGGCTACTTCCTAGCTGTGTAATCTTGTGTACATTTCTTACCTTCTCTGCTTCTATTGCAAAATGTGATAATACTAGTAGCTGCATCATAGTGTTGTTGTAGAGATTTAAGGTATTTATGCATAAAAAGAACACAGTAAATGCTCAATAATGTTTAATATTGTTTAATAAATTTATTGTTATTCATCCATTCCTGTTCCCTGTATCCTGTGATAGACCTTACCTAGCTAGGCTAGCCTCTTAGTCTGATTTCTTTCTGTGGGAAGAATGCTCTTCAGAGGTCATAGGCTGTCAGGAGGAGGAAAGTATGCTCTTGAGGTTTGGGTCAAAGAAACTGTGAAATAAGTGGAAATGTCTGGCCCAATAGTGCCAAGAGAGCTGATGAAGATCAGGGTATTTGGATGTGGGAGCAGGAAGAGTAGCTGTTTTATAATTTGCCTTCCATCAAGACAGTTTAAGTTCATCAATATGTTCCCATGGCTGAATACTGACACTAAATCTAATTAAGAACCCCTGAAATGATAGTATGTTATTTCAATTTGGAGAAAATTATAAATAGGGGCCTTAACTGTTTCACTATGATTAAAACAGAAACTTTCCAAAACATTTGCTAAGTGATTCTTTTCTCAAAAGAAGATTCCAAGTTGGCTGATGAATGGTTTGTGGAAACAATACTTTGAAGAATTTTACTATC
The DNA here is from genome assembly GCA_008086735.1 of Cheirogaleus medius. Classification (NCBI taxonomy): domain Eukaryota; kingdom Metazoa; phylum Chordata; class Mammalia; order Primates; family Cheirogaleidae; genus Cheirogaleus; species Cheirogaleus medius. Next base: position 136,641,916 of record VBSM01002608.1, read on the forward strand.
AGAGAATGTGGTGATTCACCTTAGTTTGAGCCCAAATAAAAAAGGATTTTGGAATGTTCCTCCCTCTGGAAAAGGAGTAAATGTGAAAAAGGGATAATGGATTTGAGGTGAGCTACTCTGGGAACCATATGAAAGGATGTAAGAAGACATGAATCGAACACTTGGTAAAACAGCAGGAAAAATTTTTAATAGTCAAGTGACCTTTCTGGTAGCATCAAGAAATATCACAAATATGTCATCCCTTTAGACTGCAAGTTGTGTGAGGGCCGAAGACACTGGCCATTTTCTTCCACATTTTATTTCTAGTGCCCAGCACAATGTTTATTATATAGCAGATGTTCAACTAGATATAAAATGAGCATTTTCAAATAATGCTCAACTTCATCCCCCCACCCCCGTCCAAAGTGTTAAATCAGCTTACTAAGTTTTCCTTCTCTTCCCAAATCTTGAGGGATTTGACAAAGTGTGATGTTGGGAGGGTTTCATTTGGCCTGAAATAATTACAATGTCATTCACCTCTCCTGGACTAAGCATTGCCATGGCTATAGCCTCTACAATGACTTTAGGACCCCTCCTGTTTACATATATCACCAGGACTGTAACTTTATTTAGATGATGTCTAATAATCATGTTCTAGACTAGATTGAAGATGTAAGCTTAAGAATCTTTCCGACTTTACTTCATCCCTTTGATCTCATTCTTTTTCCCATAGTAAGACCAGTTACCTAGAGCAAAGGGGCTCATAGTTAGACATGGTGACTAGGTGCGAAGGGGCTGAGGCTGGTAGTGAGCTGCTCCTACCCAGGCCAGAGCAGCTGTCCTGGGCAGAATATAAAGGGGACCCATACCTGCTAGACAGCTGTACCTATTTTTATGGCCACTAGCTCAGGCCCAGGCTTAGGTGATCTTAGCTTGTGTATCGTCTGTTGATCGTCTAAAAGCTTATAAGTACACATGGCTTAGTATTATATGACATTCAGTGTCATAGTAACAGGGAGAGGAGAGGAAGGAAACTAACATCTATCCAGCACCTACTATGTGCAAGGCACAATGTTAGGTACTTTAAACGCATTTTATAAACAGTAATCCACCCAGAAGTTCAATTATTTTTTTAATTAACTATTCTATGTACAAAGAAATCAAGGCTTAGAGAAGTAAAGTGATGAGTCCAGAATCATATGGCAAATCAAGTAGTAGATCCAAAAATCACATCCAGGTCCATCTGACTCTTTTGATTTCATGATTCCACTGAAATGACATCTAATAAATGTAAGGAGAGAGTGCAAGGCACTGGTAAATTATAGATATGCCTCAACTTTTGTTAGTAAATCAATTAGTTTTATTTTTCTAATTAAGGTGGCATTTTTAAGGCACTAGAGAGACACAGTTTGAAAATCTGTGTTGTTTTAATTCCAACAGAATACAAATATTAATTCTATAATTTATTACCTTTTAAACCTAGAATTTATTAATATAAAAATTATATTAAATCTCAATATATTTTTACTAAATTCCACACCATGGTGGATGGTATAATTGAAGAGCTTCTGGTCATGTTTTGGTTTTGGCATATGTCATCTGCACTTATGTTCTCTGGATATAGATGGGCAGATAGATAGTTGTGTATATCAAATTAAAGTTGTATGCTTATACTTTGCTGTGTACATTTAATGTAACTTTATATGTACCATACATCTTAAAAGCCTCCCTGAAATCCACATATGCAATTAAGATTTAAAGATGGTGAGTTTGATAGAAGTAAGCCATAAACAATATTTTAAAGCAAATTTACTGATAGATCAATTACACAATTATATACAAAATGATTATATTTTAGATTACATAACAAACAGAGGTGTGATTATCACAAATATAAAGTTGATCTGTTCTCTGACCAGTAGATTTGAACTCCATCTCAGCCATGAGAAAAAAATTTAATTTTATGCAGAGTGTGGTTTGTGTATGCATTTTTCTTATACTTATAAACTAATAGTTTAAAGTACTAAAATTTTACAGCACTGTTATGGATTGAAGTGTATTCCTTCAAATTCATATGTTGAAGCCTTAATCCTCAATGTAGCCATGTTAAAACAGGGCCTAGAAGGAGGTAACTAAGGTTAAAAGAGGTCATAGGATCGGGCCCTGATATGATAGAATTATAAGAAGAGACAATAGAAAGTTTTTTCTCTTTTTCTTTTCCTCCCTCCCTCCCCTTCCTGTAAGGCAGGAAGAGAAATCTCACCAGAATCCAACCATGCTGTATCTGATCTCAGACTTCCAGCCTCTAGAACTGTGAAAAATAAATTTCTATTGTTTAAGCTACTCAGTCTATGGTATTTTGTCATAAAGCCAGGGCAGACTAAGATAAAGTCTTCAATATTCATATTATCTATCTTGCCAAATTTTATACAACAGAAATCAAGTTTTGTTTCAGCTATGGAGAAAACAGAAAGATAGCTGGATGAAAGGTAGATGGATAGATGAACACGTATTTCATTAAGGGCTCAGATGAGATTTAGTGACTTTGATAATTTCTGAGTGTTATGATATCAAATGTGAATCTATCACAAATTATTGACCAAGATACAAGATGTAAAGTTCAAGTGTATGATGGAGGATGTACCAATAGTGCACATTCTCTGTATGGGTCATAATGACCAATGGAAATGGTATTTTTAGGAATTTAATGATTTACTGAATTGACTGAAGCTAAGGTACAACATCAGACCTTTTAAAGGGGGTCATTAATAGCCAGTGATGCTTAACCTGAAAGTCATTATTGTTTTTAGAATTTATAGACATATGAAAAAAATAGAATAAAAAGTAATTATTAATACTTCTTTTTGTGCTACAGAATGAGGAAGTTAGAAGCTACTTGAAATAATGAATATGGTTGTGCAGGACTGGAAATACAGCAGAAAGAAGGTAAGTAAACAGCAGATAAGAGATTCTAGTTACTCCATTGCCTCGCTAGCTATAAAAATATCATCATTATTCCGTCAACATATATGATGGGTCCCAATAACAAAGCTACATATGTTGGACAAAGGGGAAAATAAACATTGGTCTTAGACCTCAACTTATTAATATTTACCAGCAATCTGTATTAAATGATTTCACTAGAAATCTTCTCTATTGATAAAACAGGGTGCTACATCCCCAAGGATGAGAGAAGTTCTTACAACTCTGTTTAGAAATATTCATGTGATTGTTAAATATTGGTGACTGCGCGTGTGGTATATAGATGACAATGTGAGAGTATTCTTTCCTCTTTTATTTATGCAGTTTTGAGAGCAACCTGTAAACAGCTTCCCCAAGTCTCTCCTTTATTATCATCCATTATGTTTAGCTATTTTAATTTGACATTGACTGCATCTTGCTGCCAAGGAGTGCGTGGATAATTCCACATCGACATTGGTAATTTCTAGAATGTAACCACAAAGTTTGACATTATGTAGTCAAATGTAGTAACTAAAGGCATATTTTCTGAGATCTCTCAGAAAACCTCATTGGATATAAGGATCTTTAAAAAAAAAAAAACAACTTATACATGGTTATGTTTAGTCCACAAAGGTGGGAAAAGATAGGTAAGTTCTTAGTCATTAAAAAGAGAGTATATAATAAAAACCACTCAAATTAGAAAAATATGGCAACATTTTCATTTAGCAATGTTTATTAAGAGCCTATATGTACCAGCAACTGAGCAGTCCATACTCAGTTCAATTTACAAGAATTGCACATCTGGTCTGCTACAGACAACTGTTTGAAAATATCTAAAACAAAACTGCTAAAAATTTAGCTAATTCTCCCTCTCCCTCTTCCCCCTGACTCGCTCTCTTCCTCTCTCCCTCTTTCCTTTCTCCCTCTTCCAGTCTCTTCCTCACCCTCCCTCCCCACTTCTCTCTCAATAAGAAAGGGAGAGTGATGGAAAAACCAGGGGGATCATAAGATTATTTCTGGTTTATAGTATAAAAAGCAATGGTTTCGGTATCATAGGTCCTGTCACTTATTTAGATGCATGATCTCAGACAAGTCATTTAGCTCACCTGATGATGACAAAATAACACTCTGTTTAACAATTCATGGGGTGCTTTGAGACCCACATGTGATAACGTATATAAATGTGCTTTGAAAGATATTAAGTGCTTAATAAATATTAGACATTAAATTATATGGGAAAGTATTAAAGTAAATATCAAGTTTATATAAAGTTATATAAAGGGGCTTGAATCATATGTTTTATATATGATTAATAATACATGTGTAGCATATATACATATATAATATATATATATAATATATGATAGTTTCCAAATCTTTTTTCCCAAAGGGATTTTAGCATTCTTAAATTGCTACCCAATATGAAGTTTTCAGAGGAAAGAATGGACTAGTGAGAAGATAGGGACTTGTGATTAATCATGTTTCTATTTAATTAAAGGTAAACATTAATTAATTAATATAAATTCTCTATATTATTATAATAATCTTATATAGTCCCCAGTGATGACAGGTATCTATTGTATTATTATAGGTATTATAATAGTTATCTGAATCCTCTTTTCTTTTTCTAAACGAGTAGACAAAATAAATGTCATCAAGAAAATAAAAATGTGAGAAGAGGAAATGGGTGTATATGAAAAATATTTGTTGTATTAAAGTATGTGGAGTGGAGGCCAATATTTCTGCAGAACTTCAGAAAAGGGATCACTCAACATGGGTGGAATAATGAGAAATTTTCATAAAGCATGTGTTGGAAGATAGGATTAGGATTCATAGATGTGGGTGAAGAAAGCAGTTTAAGGCAAACAACAAGATTTTGAAAGTTTGGTGTAATGGCGTGTGACAGGTGGTCTGGAAGGAGCTGATCTGGAAGGCTGGATGACCCGCTAAAAAGTTCATGTGACAGTCCCAAGGTGAAGTGCTGAAAGCTTAATTAGGGTAGAAACCTTGAGAAGAAGAAAGATAGGGCTACAGCAAGTTCCCAAAAAATTTAGAAGCAGTACTACCTAAATACTAGTTTTCTTTCCCACTGGCCTTTTTGCTGTTAGTCAATTTCACAAAGTACATCTCATTTCAGGCCCTCTGAGCATGTTGTTTCCTTGGCTTGGAAAAATTTTGCCTAGATATTCCCAAGGCTTTCTCCTTCATTATATTTATATCTTGGCACTTTCTCTAAGAGGCCTTCTCTGAGGACCCTGTCTAAATTAGCATCATACATAGCATGCATCACCACGTGATAATACGACATATGCCTTGTCCTAGTTCATTTGGGCTGCTTTAACAAAATACCATAGACTGCATGACTTATAAACAGCAGAAACTTATTCCTCACAGTTCTGGAGGCTGGAAAGTCCAAGATCAGGGTATCAGCATGGTTGGGTTCTGGTGAGGGCTCTTTTCTGAGTTGGAGACGGCCAACTTTTTGTTGTGTCCTCACATAACAGAAAGGGTAAAGGATCTTTCTGGGATCTTTTTTATAAGGGCACTAATCCCATTTGGAAGGGCTTTACTCTCATGACCTAATCATGTCCCAAAGACCCCATCTAATACTATCATCTTGGAGGTTAAGATTTCAATATATATCTTTTAGGGGGACATAAACATTCAGTCCATTTTATGCCTATTTGTTTAAATATATGGTATCTGCTTCTCAATCAGCATACAAACTCTGAGAGCAAATAATTTGCTTATTTCATTCTCTGTGACGAAAAGAAAGTTTGGAGACAGCAGGTAGGTAGGTAGAAATGAGGAATTGGAGTTCAGGAACAAAGCCAGATGTAGAATGTAGGTGAAGAAGTCATTTTCACAGGAGTCAGTGATAAAAACATGAAAGGTGAGCTATCTGAGAGAAATATATTGTTGAGAACCATTCTAACTCTCTTAATCTCCATTCATTCCATGACAAATATGATGAGGGAGTGAATAGTTCTTTGATGATAAAGACTAGTAATGGTTCTTGGAGTGATCGTTCTGAACATCATTTCCAATCATCATTGCTCTAGATAATGCAGGTATAAGAGAATGAGATGAGTGTACATTGAGCAGATATATCAGATCATTATAATTAAACAAATAAATAGCATATGCTCATTATCATGTGGTTTGCCTTTTTTCTCACAAGTGTTGTAAGAAGAAGTCTAGGTATCTGAGGATTGTGATTACTGGGTTAGGGTTGCTCAATAAGATAAAGAGAGAAGATATTTTAGATTAAATCCTAAATATTCCCAGGATTTTATAGAAGCAAAATAGGCCAGACTCTTTGGGTCTATGCATACATAATAACCTGAACTTTGGAACAATTAGAGAGAGAAAATTTGAAAGAATTAAGTTGTTGGCAGATTACAATTAATAACCACTATTTAGAGCTTTAAACAGTTGGACTCAGCCCTTACCATTGCCAGTATCCCCTGCCACTCTGCTGTGAGTGTTTGCTACTTTGTCCAGATGTCATTCTTAAACACTTAATCAAACACGTATTCCCCAAACCAAGGTACTTGGGCCATATGGTTGACGGTTTATCCAGAACTACTAATTTATTTACTTGCTTTTTATATGTGTATAGTGGGGGTAGCTGTTATACCACTTGACTAAAATGGATAGATAGATGGCAAAAGCCAGAGGAAACAAAGAGGTTAAAATATTCATAACCATGATTCCTAATGTGACTGAACACAAATCTAGACAGGATCTCCTGCTAGATAGTCTGCAGTTGGAGACTTTCCAACATCCCTCCTAAAATTACATTCATCAGGTTATCTCCATTTTCTCATATTCATGCTCCTTCCATTCCAATAAGATTGGTTTCCTCACTGTTGACTGATCATTCTTTATATGTCCAGGTCTTTGTTTTGTTCATGCTACCACCTTTGCTTGTGGTGCTATCCCTCATCTTCACTGATCCAAATCTGACCGTCCTCCAAGACAAGTTCAGGCTGTAGTTTGATTGTATTCTTCCCTAACCACCTTGGACCATTATCAATCTTTCCTTCTTGTAGACACTATAATGCTCATTGTCTGTATATGTCATTTAGTAATTGCATCATCTTTTTTACATAGTTAACTTTTTTATTCCCAGGTTTTCTCTTTACAAAAAGATTGTACTCTGTTGTGTTACATAGAACCCACCATATGCCTAGTTCTTTGTCTTGCCCAGAGCTGGTGCTCAATAAATATTTGTTGATTGATGAAAAATATACTTAGTAGTATTTATTTCTAATGGAAACAAACTCATGTTTAAGGGAATATAATGATTTATTCTTAAACAAAGCACCATAATGTGAATACCATTCATGGTGGCCCTAGGGGCTTAAGTTTTATACTGTATTATTTTTCTGTTTAAATATTAATAATCTTGTACCATAGCAGCTGCCTTTTAAAATTTATTGGCATTGATTGGGGTCCATTCTAGGCTGTGATAGATAGCTTTGATTTAGGGCTTGGCGCTACAATAGCAGTTGAGAGTGGAAACAATGTGAAGGCTTTGTCAATAGGTCAAAAGACTGAGAATATAAATAATAAATTAATATTGTAATTTTTATCTTCAGAAAAAAATAAGGACATATTAACAAAGGCCATCTCAGAAACTAGTATGCAGTTGTTTAAATAAAGCAGGCAATTTTTGAGACATAAATTTACACCGCATGCAATCAAAATCAGTGCTCCTGGGTATATGTTCCAGTATACTAAAGTCTATTTAGTATACTTACTAAATATAAAATGTGAGAGAAGTTGTCAGACATACATTTACCTGTTTCCCTTTTCAGTATCTCTCTCCTTAGTCCTGTGTTTTCTGATATTTTACTCCCAGTGCCTGCTGGGGCCTGTCTTCTCCCCTTACAGATGATAGAGTTTCCTCCTCTCTCTGTACCCAACTCCACACATTTAGAGCAGCCACTCTTTCCAGCACTTGTCAGATCAGTCTCTTCCATCATGGAGCTGCCTCAGCCAGCAGCCATATTCATAGACTGTGCGTGTTAAACCTCCCAGGAGCATTTGTATTTATTTTCTGTAATCTAGAGGCTACTTGATAAGAGAATACTATTTTTTGAATTGTGCAGTAGGAGGAGAGAATTTTTGGAGATTTCCAGATGTTTCCTGAAAACCAACACCTGGCATTTACTGGAAATAAAGATATATCTGATCATAAATTAAGGATAAAAACATTTTAAACATACATTCACTTAACTAATGATAAACAAACAAACGATTCATTATTGCATTTATCATTACATTCAACATTTTCAAAGGACTCAGGCTCTAATGCTCTAATAACATCATTTTTTTTTTTACCAAATGCCTGAGCTATTGGCCCATATAACACTAGATTTTTTTCTTCACTGCATGCTAAATGCATTAAATTCTTCCAAAATTAAAATTAAATTTTAAAAATTAAAATTCTGTCTGTGCCAGTACTATTTTTTTAACCCAATATTTTTCTGTCCCTGTTGATTGTGAGGGCTGTGAGAATTACCCATCTCGAGAACACAATGCATCTCTTTACTGTATATCTGAGAATCTACTGCTGCCAGTAGTATTTTTAATAGGTATTTTCTGTGATACCTACAGCACTGACTTTGCTTTGTGCTACATTGCCATGAACAAATGATTAGCTAATTCTGTTTCCTCTTCTCTACTCCTCTTAATTCCCTATTTCTCCCACTTGTTGAGAAAGAAAAAAGAGGCAAGGAATTTGTGAGAGTAAGTAGTTCACATGTCAGAAACACCAAATGAAGGGCATGGCATTAGAGATGACCCTGTGGGTGGCAAATGCTACAGAAGTTGGACCTTGGGACTTTTGATTTCATGCTTTGCAATCTTTAGAAAAGGGCCATAACTTCCCGATGGGTTTGGCAGAAAATTTCCACAAAAAAATGGAATCTGTTGGAAATCCTTTATTTAAATGTGATTCACTGGTTGTGTCTTGGCCAACTCCCTAGCAGAGCTTGCGGATGCTTTTTTAGTGGCTCTCTAGCCTTACCATAAGCAGAATGAAATGATCATTTGGTCAGTAAGCTAAAAAAACCAGGACCTGTGGAATGTTTCTGGTAAAATTGGCAATACATGGTACTGTTTTTGTGCCAGCTTTAGCTCTGGATTCTGCATCTTTTACTCCTATACTGAGATGTTTTCCTCTGCATCACTCTAAGGCCATCATTGAAAACAAGATTCTTCTGTTTTACTTACTGTAGAAAGATTTCACAATTAAGCATTATAGCTTATTGTCTCTGGAAAATAATTCATTTTATTCAAAATAAAGAGCTATAATCCATGACTACCTAATTTTTTTGTTTGTTAGAACAATAAAGTAGCATAATATCATCAAGTAAACATGGATGAAAAATAAAATGATTTAAAATGACTACTGCGCCATTTCACTTTTTACAAAAGCATGTAAATAAATCTCTACTCAAACATTCATCCATAGCTACCAATGCATATAATTTGACATTTATTTCATGTTGTTTCTAAGACTACCACAAATTAACACTCTTAGAATAGTTTTTTCAAGTATAAAATTTAATATTTATCTTTAGTGGTATAAGACCCAATGCAAATAGTTTCTCTTAGATATTGGAATATTTCAAATATAAAAGAGAAGGAATACTTACAAATACTAACAAAAAAAAATCTTTGCATAGATTTTTTTTTTAATTATCTATGGTACATGACTAAGTTCTATGTAGACTGACCAAAACCTTAGTAATGGTCATGAGTGAGATGAATCAGAACCACCTCAGTTATCTAGGGTGTTTTTGACTAAAAGCCAGTAGAGTAGATGCAATGCAAATGGAAAGCAAAGCAGTGGAAACAGTAGAGGGAGTATTGATGGAAAACCTATCATTGATTTGTGAAAGTCCAGATTTTTTTTTCCTTTTAAAATTTACAGTCTTCTGTATTAATTTTCTCCAGTGCAAGATTATTAAGTGAAAATAGGTGAAATTTAATGAAAACAGCTTTTCTCAAGAGTTAAATATCAAAGAAAAGCAGTGATGGACACGATCTCTACACCAAGATGGGTGAGTGAAGTCATTAAGCTGGCCTCCATAACGTCTCTGATTCTGGCACCTGTGCTAATGTGCCTTTAAGATATTTAGACAAAAATATAATATGCAGTCACAGAAAGGGTAGCACACATATATTCATAGAAAAGGATCAAATGGAAAGTCAACTTCCCCTTTTCTTGATCCCCCACTCTTCTCTCTTTCTCCCCTTTTAATCACTTTTACATTTAATTCTTCTGTTGTTAGTGATTCTTGATTTGTCACCTCTACACACTATCACTTCTCATCCATAAGATGTGATGACTTGTGTACATTTACCCTGCCACCCTCTTCCTTCACCCCTTTCTCCAACTTATGTTACCTTTATTTCTTCTCATGTTTACACTTAAAATGTTCAATACTGTTCTTAACGATCCATTTCTGGGTCTACTACCTTGGTTCTGTATCAGTTGAATTTCCATATAGTAAGAGGAGAAAAATTACACACCCACACCTCTATGCCTTTTCTTCCCTGTAAATATACCAAAGTTTTCAGTTTGGCTTTAGTTTTATTCTAAACATTAAATCTCATTTATTAGGATGTATAATATGATTATATGAAGATTATGAATTGTAAAACCAAGTAGTATAACTGGATCCGTAGGAAAAGGAATATAATCTTATGTCAGGAAATCTATACCACTTGAAGAATGTTCCAAGAATAAAAAGCAAATGGATTCACTTAGTGCTTCAAAAAA
>VBSM01002608.1:136652753-136663104 GCA_008086735.1 Cheirogaleus medius
GTTCAATCTAGTTTAAACTTACGTTTGCTGTTTTTCTGAACAATTATAATCCTGAGGGTTCATTGAACTCCAAGGTTACTTATACTGTTTATTAAATCCCATGTCTTTCTTGGATTCATCTTTATTTTGCTACAGTAGTTTCATAAGGTGGTAGTATTATTTTTAAGAAAGGAGTACATAGAGCATAAACGTTTTTGGAATTTACAGGTTTGAAAAATATTTTTTGTCTCAAATGCATTGATAATTTGATTGGGCATAAAATAATTCTGGCATCAAAATTATTGCCATTCAGAATTTCTTATCAATGCACTTGATGTCAATAAAAAAACTGATATAATGACTCAGATTCTTACTCTTTCATAGGCAACCTATATGCTCATTGCAAGTCTTTTAGTGTCACCTCTTTATCGTTGATAGTCACAATGCTCTATTTAAATGTGGCTATTTTAACTCTTTGGTAAATTTGTGACTAAGATGATGATCTCTCACTCAAAACTTTCTCTGTTCTAATTCTGAGTGTGTCACTTATTAATTGTGGGACCTTAATTGTGGAAGTTAAAAATCAAACCTCACTTCACTTTGTTCATTTATAAAATATGAGAGTTTAACCCTTAGGGTTGAGTGAAGATTAAATAATATAATATAGAATTGTAAATATTAATATAACACATACAAAGGACTCAGAAACATTAGCTATTTTTATTTAATTTTGTTCAGCTCTCTGCAGATGCTTTCAATCTAAACACCTTGTAGGCCTTTCCTTAGCTCAAATTTTGTCTTCTACTATGTCTTTGATAATTTCTTCCCATTCATTTCCACAGCTTTCTCCTCCTGGACTTCCTGCTAAATAGATATTGTTTTTTCAGGATTGATTCTCTATACTGCTTATTATTTCGATTTTTTTTTCTAAAAAATAAAAGAGTGTTTGCCATTTTTCCTGAGATTTTTTTTTTTTAAATCATGATTACTGGAACATGTTCTATTTTTGTCATATCTTTAAACAAGTATATTTTTTGTTTTCTTGTTATTTGACAAGGTACAAAATGACAGCCTGTTCTTGTTTATTTGGATGCAATTTGCTTGTACAAATTGAACAGAATGTCTCTGTGGATACTAATAAGAATTTTTAAAACACTCTTTTTTTCCATGAATTAACATTTTTACCCTGACAGGTAGTAGTTCTACTTGGTAATCCTGGTCTTTTGCCCTGTTTGTATTATTGGATACTATTTGTTCATTGAAAATGTATTAATATTTATGGATGAAGAACTATGTTGGCTGATACATGTTAATGACTCTGGTTTTTTCTCCAGTTGGTGAGTCTATTCCTTCAACAATTTTGTCCCCTGGATAGGAGTACTTGCTATGGGCTCCATGCAAGGTTCTGTGTCTACCAAGGAACAAGGAACGAGTTTCTCTTAGGGGCTTATCAGTGGAGGTGTGAAGAGAAACATGGCGTCTCTCATATTGAGACAGTGAAAAGTTTATTTTGGAAATGGACCATTTAGCATATTTCTACTTGATCTCCCTGCCTTTCCTTTTTTTCTTCTATTCTACCACATTTCTATCTAGAGTCTCACACTATGCTTTGTTTCTTTCTCTCATGCTCATTAATCACACCAGGGATTTTAGCCCTTCCCAGAATTTACCGAGTCCTAGCCTAGACACAGAGCATCCTGCTAAGATATCCACATACAGGTAATGATGGAAAGACTACCACAACTGTTGGAAGTCTAGTGCTATCTGAAATCTTGACTCAGAATATAGAGAACCGGTTTTGGGGGTTATCCAGTCTATTTTCAACTGTCATCAGAAGTAGAAGAACAGGCTGATAGTCCAGGTCAGATATAGATCAATGTTTTTAATGCTTTATGGTGTTCTTTTCTTGACCAACCTAGAGCAAGATTGCATGCTATTCCCCTGTCCATCTCTTTCACCACACCCCATAGTTAGGTGGTTCAGGACAATTAACTATCTGGTATATGGAGCTTTTCCTAAGGACTCTCATTAGAGTGGTCTCTTGGAATAAGAGGTACCTCCAGATTGTTTTCTCTGTATGCAGACTCAGTTGCCATGATGGTATTCAATGAGGTCCAGGAATTTTCCCCTATAATTTTTCTCTCTCCCATCCCCATGTTACTCAAGTTTCCAGGAATGGGTTTTGCTTTCATTTATCTCTACTCTGAAACACACTCATGTCTGGTTTTTAGCTTCCTAAAGTCAAACCTTTTGAATGAAAACCACTGACTGGTTTCCAGCCAACATTTTCCTCCAACCCATTCCTAGTCACTGCCATTTATCAATATTCCTTTGGGGCCCTGGAAACTTCCACTGCCAAAACCACATATGAACTTGGATTTGGTGGTTAGAGAACACAGAAGAAATTTCACGGCTGGCTCACCACCCAGATCTGCTGCTACTCAGCCCTCCCTCTTCCTTAGCCACTGTTGTGCTGCTCCATAAACCTTGGGATAGGATACACATGCCCATCTCACTCACCCGTACCCCACTGCTCTCATCCAGTGCTTTTATTGTACCAGCTCTTTTTCTAAAAGTATTCAATGGTAAGGAAACTGGCAGCTTCTTAGTGACAGAGCCAGTACTAGAACTGAAGCCTTCTGATACATAATAGATTATAATTTTAAGTTTATATTATATTTATAAATATATAAATCATATTTCAAGAAAAATAATAAGCATGAAGATAGTTAACATTCTTTGATCTCTTACTATAAGCCAGGCCCTCTACTAAGTGTTATATATCCTTTGTCTTATTCAGTCCTTACCATAGTATGTATGAAGTAGGTACTATTATCATTCCCATCTTACAGATAAGCAAGCTGACACTTTCTGTGTTGTGCTAATTACGAGTGGAACCAAGGGCAAAGCATGAGTAAGAGAGGATCATAACTCAGAATGAAAACCTAGTTTTTGTTATCATAAAGAGGGAAGGAAGAACTAAAATGCAACAGTTACACAAGTTTGAATTTATATTTTATTCTCATTTATGTTTGTCTTGACAACTCAGTGGGCTGTCATGCCATAAGCTAAAAATGAAGCTGAAAAATGCCTTTGGTGAATACATTTTAAAAAATTGCCTCTCTTTATGGTTCTATTTGGGTTAGATGAAGAGACGGGAGAAGTGGCTTACTGCCTAACATGACGAAACCAGGGCATCCAGATGTTTGCACTCTTATTCACGTTCCTGCTTATTTTCTTAGCTATGAGTTCCCAACTCCTTCTCAGGTTCCCCTTCCACGACTCTGAGGCCAGAATAAGGTTGACAATGAGGAAACTTCATGATTGTGGATCAACACTGTTATTGCCTGGCATCTAAGAACTAGTGAATGCCAGGCTTTATGTCTCAGTGGTCAGGAGAAGAAACTGCTAAACGCAGTCATTCTGAAGAAACCGACAGATTGCCTTGGCCCCCTCCACGATTAACCTTCTCTTCATCTGGATGCTTTTTATCTGGCTTGACTATGTTTTTGCTTTAAATTGGCAGTCTGAGCATTTTGTGGGGAGAAGAGACAAGAGAGAGAATGTGACTTGAAATATGGTTGTGGGTGTTTTTTTAACAAGTTCTCTAAAAACCTTAAAAAAGACCTTTTAAAAAAATCTCTGTGAATTACCTTCTTTTACTTTAAAAATACAGAATATTCAATGTTTCACACTAGTTCATGAGCTACACCCTTTAGGGTAAAGAAGAGTGGTCTCATTTTATGCACCCAACTAAAATGTAATAATTTATTTCCTTAAAAAGAAACTTCTACTAAAGTCAAAAGTATTAGAACATATAGAACATGTATGTTAGACACTTTAATGTAAAGATAATATTTATCTACTTTTTAAATAAAGCTTTATGTACAAAGATTTGGAGAAAAATCCATACTTTTAAAATGACATCTTTAATTTTTCAAATTTAATTTTTTTAGTCATCCTTTTCTTTCAAGAACACTGGGAAATTGTCATTTTGAAAGTCAATTCCAAAACATCTTTAAACTGTGAACCATATGGAAAAAAGCAAGAACCTTTGAGCAGAGATTAAAAGACAGTGAATAATCCACAAGAAAGCAAGGCTATTGCATTGAGTTTGGATTCTAAAGTGTTTTTATGGTACTCTCAACATGGTAGAGATTACCTGTCAGGGAGCTGTATTCATTTACTCAAATCAAGCAATCATATATCTAGCTGCACCATTTGCACTCATGTTTAATGCCATCTTGGCTTTCAAATGAAAGATATTGAGGTTCCCACTGTCTGTGTCCACAATATGGTAGGCTCAATTTTGAAAAATAGGAAATATGCTATTGCAAAATCAACATATGGTTCCTGCATAATATATATCTGCCTGAACGCTGCAGTGAGCATATGGTAAAAGAATTTTGTAGACATGGTGGTAGAGTCAAGAACAAGAAACTGACTTTGGTGCTGACTGCCTTTCCATTTTCTATCGTAGAAGAACATCAAGAAATTATTTGCTTTTACAAACACATGCACACTAACTGACAAAAAATATTTAATAAAAACAATATATCTGTTCAGTTGCAAAGTGACATCCTATTTCTTTATTCTTTATTCAGAAATGTCAGCAAGAAATAAGAATATATATGGCTCCAGATAAAATATGGCGTTTTAGAAATCATTCTTCTAGTACATTATTCAAATTGGCATAGTAAACACTCTCTGGGATATCTTTACAATTCAGAAGCCATTTGCTTTCTCTGGTAACTGAACTCTGAGCCACAGTTGGGTTCTCCATCAACCATGATCAAAATTAAACTATGTGACCCAATCCCCTGACCATACCTGACTACTTCAACTAAGGCAATCTAATCCTCTCTCCTAGAAATTGAGAATTGGGATTGAGCCAGAGCAGGTCATTCATTTCTGAGTATCACAATCTAGAATGTGTGGGATAGTCAGGAATTTCCTATAAGGATAAAGGAGAAAGAGAGAGATTCCTGGTTGCTCTACTGTCTACCTAAGACCTAACCCCAGCTGACTTTTATATTCTATCATATACTATTTTGTTTTTAGAATCCATTTCCATTTGTGCTTAACTAGTCTTCAGACTGAAAATTAATAGTGTGTTGGTATCTTATGGGGGCATAAATTATAAATACCAAGATGGAGGGGAAAGGAAAGCTGGAAGCCTTTGAGGACTGCCTTTTTACCTCCCTAGCTTATTATATACTGCTCTCTAGTTCCTTAAACTAAATTCATTTCTCCAAACAGAGAGCTTCATTAGTGAAAAATATCTTCTTAACCTTCTTTTTTAACTTCTTTCAGGTCCCCACCAGCACAGTCCTGTGATTCATTGGAAGGCAACTTATATTTATTGTTTACTTTATAAATGCCTTTCAAAATAATTTCCCATAATTCTAAGTGAGGTGATTTCCATTTTTTTCCCTTTTCCTTCACTTCCTCACTGCCTTTTTCCCCCCAGGTGAGGAGTTAGGGAACTCACAGAACACTAAGGAGAAGGCAAATTCAGGGTTCAAAAGGAGTTCCGGCCCTTATAAGGAATGTGTCATTGAAATGTATTGCTGAATGGTTGGCTACTCTTGAGAAAGTCCCCTTGCAATCATATGATTCAGTGATTAGTAAAAATGGACTGCTAATGAATCAAAAAAAAAAAAAAAGAGAGTGAAACTGTTTTAAGTTTTACAGAGTGAATCTGTGGATTTAATCATTTAGTCATGTACAGTTTGTTTCTCTAATGAAAAGGTAGGCTCCCAGTGTCAGACCTCTTTGTAAAAATGAATGTTTCTATACTTTTCCTTTTTGAAAGAAGAAATTATACCACAGTCTCAACAGAGAAATTGCAGCACAGGTTCGTTTTCTTAGTGGGGGAGAGACATCCAACAAAATTCAGAGAATTTAGTGAAAGTAACAGAACAGAACAAATGAGATACTATACAAGTCACAATAATTTCAGCTTTCTCTCTAATATAAAAAGATGGTGAGATTGAAGCACTTGGGCCACCCACTGCTGAAAAAAAAATGCTTGACTCCTCGATACCTTTGATTCACTAGTTTGTGGAGGTGAGAATGTGGCTCTCACAGCATGTACTAGAAAAATAAGTTAAATTTCATCTTCTCATCCCTTCCCACCTTTTGCCTACAGAGTGTTTCTAATTTGAGTTTTTGCTAAGGAAATGTCAGCCTAATAGCTACATAACACTTTATTTTTGTGGGGATTTTGAGCTTTTATTCTTCCCTTTGGGAATGAGATATATCTTATAGTTTTTGTTAGATTTATTTTTGTGTGTTTTTGTTATTGTTTTTGTTGTTTTATATTTGTAACAGTAGTGGGTTAGAGAGTGTTCCTTCCTAAAACATAGAACATAATTTCAGAAACAATTAAAATAACTATAATGTGTTTGCTGCATAGCTTCAAACTATAATTCCTTAGCCATTTGTTCATTCTTCTATTTTCACTCCACTAAATGGTGCAAGGTACTTCATTTTTAAAACAAAAGATTATACTTTTAAATAAATCATTATGATTCTTTGTCTTACAAGTTCATCCTTTGCTTCTAAAAAGTGTTTTGCCACAAAATATATTAGCTACCAAAGTATCAGGGAAATATTATTAATATACATACAGCTAGCTCGTCTGCACATGATCAATAGATGAAATTCAAGGCTACACCTTTGGTTTTTGCCTTCGACCCTAACTTTTCCTAACTAGGAGTTACTCCTGAGCATTTTATAAGAACACCATTTGGACAGTTATTTTTGTCTGACCCTTCAATTATTGCTTCGAGGCATATTTTTCATCTTGGCAGCAACTTACTCTATAGAGAACCAGCACCTGATATTTCTTTTAAGATGGAAACTCAGAGTCTTCACACAGGAATAAAGTCAGGAGGATGGTAGCTGACATTCCCCAGAGAGCAAGGCTCCAAACCAAGTTATTAATGGTGGCACATGGCCTAATTCACTTCCCTCACATTAATGATCCATTGAGTCATGAGTCAACCTGTGGTACTTGGATTGCAATGAATATTTCCTGAGAAATAATGCCCTAAAAATAAAATATACATTAACAGTATGTGGATATATTCAGTGAGAAAGCATTGGTATGGTTTCTGCTACCCATCACTACTGTTTTGCCCAATCTGGGCCTGCATATTTGCAGTTAGTCTCCCAGGCCTGACATCCTTGCTGATCACTGACCATACCATTGCTGGCTTGGACTGCTACAAAGCACATTTGATCATGCTTACGTCCCTTGAATCTAATCACAGACTGTCACCTTCTTGCTTGCAGGAAAAATCTTTAGCACTTTCATAAAACCAGAGTAACATCCGATAGATTTTAGGAGTTCACAAACCTGTCCCAGTCTGTTCTAAAAATGCAAAGTCCTTGAGTACTACCCATACAAGTAATAGCATGGTATTCAAAAGTCCAGTTTTCCTTCTTCCAAGAACCTTTCCTTCCTTCTCTTTCTGTGTCCAAGAGTTCTCTAGTGCTTATAAGTACCTTGAGTGATGAAGGAAATCACCACTGGACCAGTCCCATCTCATTATACTGAGTGTGGTGAATGGTTGCTAGAGGCTCTACACAAACTAACTTAGTAATTTGAGTCCTAAGCAAGAAAATGGACTGAATCTCCTTTTTCCATAGCTGTCATCTATACTAAAGTGTCATCATCTAAAATGACACATATTAAGGAGACGAATGCTCAGTTCCCAGTGATTTCCTTTGTGGATGGGATCTAACCAAGCTATCTAAATTACTTTGAATTAATTCCTTGGCCTCATGGGGAGGAAGTGGCCAAGATAATCACTTTTTATAGATAAGTAGTACTGCACCTAAGTGGCTCAGGAATGGTGAGTCTTTCTGGCAAAACAAAGAGAAAGACGAGTTTTTCTACATAACATTTGGACCATATGAAAATGTGGTACTGCTCCAAAAGATAAAGCTAACTTTAAAGCTATGGTTCAAAGTTCACCAGTTAAGGCAGGTTCTTTGGTTCTTTTTCTTCTGCCACCATCACCAGTGCTGAAGCCAAGCTTCTCTGTAATAGTAATTAGGGGAGCAATTATTTGCCGACAATAGGGTCAGTAACAGGCCCTCAGGAAGGTACTATATATCTATAAATCTACTTGTTCATCATGTATATTACTTCATGGCATGCAAATCAGCCCCATGAATGCTAGGAAGACTGAGTCCAGTGTCGACTACATCACAGTGGTAGAGCCACCAAGCCCAGTGGTAAACCACCTCTCAGAGTGGGATCATCTCTTTCTCCCAGAAAAACTGGGATGTTTTCCCATTCATTTACCCTTTTAAGTGTGACAAATTTCAGGTGATATCTAGCCACCCCCCCTTCAATTATTCAGCATGAGATGGCAATATCTGTTGCTAAAGAAGATAGCAAGAACAAACCACAACAATAAAAATGTAATAATAATAACACAATGATGGCATTACAATATTGTTTAAGAGCTTGCCTCAACCTACATTATGACCTTTATCTCTTGTCAATCCATCAGTTGAATTCCACTCTTTAATAATGGCATTATTTGTAATTTCACGTACGAAAGGTCCTATTGTCAGATTGCTGCTACTGCTACCTGGAATGCCCTCTTTCACTCCAGGTTCATCTGGTGACATCTCACTTATTTTTCAGAAGACTGTTGAAGGATACTTTTAGCCTTTGCTAAGGTCCAGGAAGATCTTAACATTCTTTCTTTTTTGCTTTGGCATGGCTTCTGTCAATGTACTCTTTTGTGAATTGCACCATTTAACTATATGTCTGTAAATTCTATTTAATATGGACTTTTCAGGGCAAGGAATGTATCTAATTCAATTTATCTCTCTCTGTCTGTTGTCAAAAAGAGTTCCTGGAATGCAATGAATCTTTAAAAAGAAATGTTTGTTTAATCAAATACTACTCATTGATTCAAAATCATTGAAAAAGGGAGACATTTAAAATGATGGATATTCTAATTAACTAAGTAACCTATATGCCATGAAACTGATTGCAATGTTTTTTTAATTGCACACAATTATGTACATAAAAGATTAAAACTACTTGAAACATAACTTTATATTTTATTAATATCAAACGTGTACTCCACTATCTTCCATGACATATCTGAGGATAAAAACAAACCTCACTACTATTGTCTGAGGCCTAGATCACAATTATTTATACCAAGTATGGTGAGGACTAGGTCTGCTAAGAGCACTCTCTCCATTGTATCTTCTTCTTGTCACTGGCCCCTTGTCTGCTGACTCCTTATAGTCTCTATATTGTTGAGAGGACCGACCATGTGTTCCCCACTCATTGAGTTTCCTTGGGAAGAAAAGCGCAGCACACTCAGCTCTACTCCCAGTGTCCCCAAAGCATTTTTTCTGATGTAAAGAAGTATCTGATGAGAGAGTCTGGCAAAAGTAAATGGGATTTTGTGGCTCAGCTCCTGCTAAATTATCTCTAGTCTACTCCCTGAAACACAGCAAGGGACCTGCCCTTGCAGAGGTGTCATGCAACCATCCAGCAGAGCTGGGAGCTGGTTAGCTAAGTCTGCCTAATTCATGGATAAAGCATTAGTTAAGCCCTTAGCTATACATAGAAACCTTGTCTTCCATTTCAAGTTTTGTCCTGTTAAAAAAAATAATTGGGAGGTCATTAGGCTGAGGCAGCTCTAGTGCCCTGGGTTCCTATACAAGCAAACCAAAACCCAACTCAGTGCAAATGGTAAAATGAAGCTTAAAGCTTAATCAGGAATTGCAAAATAATCTCTAATTAGAGACTTTCCACTGGAATGATCCAAATAAGGTGATTGCAAATATTTTCTTCACCTTGCATCTGCATTCACCTTGTAAAAAGCCTCTGCTCCCACTCCCAGCCTCATGCCTCTTTGTCAGAGCCCAGGAACTGCTTGTGGTCTGGAGCTGTTTGATTTATGAATCGCTGTCTACTCAAACTCTTTAAAATTTTAATGTGCCTAAGTTTATCTTTTAACAGTTCATAATATAGACAGTTTTGTTAAATCACTGCCTGCTTCTTGTGTCCATCTTTCAATTAGCTTTGAATTCTAGGGAGGAAAAATGGTTGTAATTCCTTGACCCTTCCCTCTAGAATCCCAACAATGATTCCATAGTGTAGCAGTTATTCCAGAATGCTTTGGTTTCTACTCATGATTTTTTTTGCCTCCTATGCTCTCTAAATCTGTGTCACAAGAGAATGACAGACTCTGTAGTCTGCCTCTTGGTTTAACCCGGCCCATTGACACTGAGCCAAACTGTCACCCAGATTTTCTTTCCACAAGAGATCCTTGGTCATTCACCAATGGAACACTGAAAGTTTTACTTGCAAATTTGCAAATTCTCT
>VBSM01002608.1:136663322-136678444 GCA_008086735.1 Cheirogaleus medius
AGTTCATGATTATTAAAATTATTGTAAAGCAACAACTTATAGAGTATAAATACACTAAACACCTTATAAATAGAGAGGGCAATCAATGTTTATCTTCCCCTCCATATTTGGACCTTTTGGGCCAAATAAATCAGTCATTGGTGAGTCTCATAACCTGTCCTTAAAATCCAGTTCCTAAGTTTAGAGTCACACTTTTATATACATTTTTAATGGATAGCCTAATCTAAATAATGTTAGCCTCCCATCCATGCCATGGAGAGTGTCTTAAATAGCCCCTAAAGCATAGCCTTCTTTTCTTTTGTGGAAAAGACCTTGGTCTTTCACCAAACCAGCTAGTATATCCATCCCAATCTCATAACCCTCATCTCCCTCCAACTACATGAGTGATTTCATTAATGCAGCTCCTCCTGTTAAAACTCATGGAGACACCATTGATCAGGAAGGTGGTTTTTCCAGAGTGGAGTTACTGTCATTTCCCAAACACTGAAAACTCCACTGAACATTTGGTGGCAGAGAGAAACTGTGTACTTTCTTGGGGAAAAGTAAAGCCCTTTCATTTTTGGCTTCTTTTAGGACTTCCAAATGTGTCTCCCTTCAGTTGCCTTGGTGATTCCTTCTTTGCTCATCTGTCATCACAGGTGGTTCTTACTTTTCACCTGCTTCCTCTCCCTCCATTGGTACTGAGTGACTTGGCTCGTGATGATGGAAACACAAGAGGCTTCAGAGGTCACAGATGACTGCAGGACGAGGGTGATGAGAAACTTTTCTGTGAGAAAGTTCACTTCAGCGAGTACATTTGCAAGGGAACGACTTTTGATCACACCACACTACTTCCTAAGCCTGATAGTGGTTGATTATCATTTGCTTTGGGATGAGAACGCAACTGTCTATATTGAAGGAAAATATAAGCATTGGAGACAAGTATTCCAGGTCACCTTTGGAGCTGATTTCAATGTTTTCCACATCAACATAACTTAACACATTCAATGTTTCTGTCATAGTTGTAAAGACAGCCCTCCACCTCACAGCTAGTGTTCTCTCCTGAGAGCAGCTTTGGAAATAGCATGTCACTCTTTATTCACAGGGACTTCCCAGTGCTCTTCAGCCCCTGAGATAAAACTCAGCAGTTACGCTCAGCTGATTTCTCTCCCACATTCTGCTGGGAAGCCTCCCTCAGTTTGGCATTGCTTTCTCTCCCCTTTGCTTAGGCACTGAGCATGAAGAAGCATTTATTATGCAGATTTTCAAACTGTAATCTAGCCCTCCTTTCATCGTCTGTGTTTGCCTCTATCTCACAGAAATAGCACATGAACCCTTTTTGGTATATTTACCTGGTTTTTAAGTTTTAAAATTCTGGTGGGAATTTAGTAGCCAGAAAATGGCATTGTTCTCTGACAATATGCAATGGTTTAGGAGTTTTGTATTTACTTGGATGCCTTTTCCTTTCAGGTCAAGAATTTGGAATATTTTCTTGAGGAAAAATGGAAAAACATTTTAATAAGGTTGCCTGTGAATGTCCTTGGCTTGTCTCTTGCTGCCATAATCAATTTGAACTATCTTTATATATAATTCATTTGCTCCTCCATCTCGTGCATTCAACACTGCTTCTATTTCCACTTGTATGAAAAGGTCATTTCTTTGGTCCACAAAAAATTCTTTCCTTATTAGTTTTGTTTTGTTTGTTGGCATATATTAGCCTCTAGTACTTTTCTTAAAATGGACCTGTCTTGAGAACTAGGCTAGAGTCTTGCTTTTTTCTCACCTATGAATGAAAACCCAATCCCAGACAGAGTCTTTCTGTTTTGAAGTGAATAAAACATGGAGCACACTGAGAACAGAATGAAGTTTAATATTGGAATACTGCACCAGAATCAGTATGTCAGGTTCCCCATTGTAGCCTCTAACTAGAAGCATGACCTTAGTTAACCACTTCACCTGTCTTCTAAGCCATAGCATCCTTCTGTGTAAAATAAGGATGTTGGACTATGTGCTTTCAAAAGGTTATTCTGATTCTAAGTTTTCTAAGCATCTTTTGTTGCTGGTGTAGCAAAGAGCATTAATTTATTATAAATCAAAACTACCTTTGCAGAATAATAAAATTCTTTCATATGCTGACTGATTTTCTATAATATAGATTTTATCATGTAGACCAAGTCATCTTACAAGTATATAAAACACTGTGCTATCTCTAACATTTCAACAAAACCCAGCTCTAACATAGTTATGTGTGTTATCTCATAACTCTTTATATATTCTTTTTTCACATGAAGATTTTCCATATTAGTTTCTCATGACCTTGAGGGAGAAGATATCAGATTATCTAATTTAGGCAAAGGAGATGGGGAAAAAGAAATTCTTAATACAAGTTATTGTTTCAAGCAGTTATATGAGTTCCTATACTCTATGTAAACATATAAATTCTACAGGTCAGAATCCCATTTTTAAGTAGTAATTTTATAAAGACTTATAATATGTTATTGATTATCAAACTGTCCAAAAAATATGTTACCTATAGGAATTTCTAGTATGCATAGCTTTATATCTGAGGAATTTTCAGGAACCTCAAAATTTTATAATAAGTATAACCATGTGTAAATTCAGTTGGAAATAATTAGAAAAGCAGGATAACTGCAGGTTGGAGTAGAAGAAGAAGACAATGAGTAGAACGTTCCACACACATCCCAACTACTTCTAGGGTGCTTGAGAACAATAAGGGAAGCTAAGAAGAATATATAAGGACATTAGCATTTTATTTCTGCTTCTCTAAGGAAGAAAATTGTGTGTCTGGAATTACAGTGGGGCACAGAAAGCAAATCCCTAAAAACAAAAAGATATTGATATGTAGGTAGAGAACTAGACTTGGAAAAACATCCTTCAGTATGTATGATATCTACAATAAACCAAGACAGGTCTGCATGTTCAAAGTTCATGCTGAAGGAGAACAAACGCCCAAAAAATTTTTAGTGAACAGTGCAGTGAATGCAAAATGCACAGCTACTACTAATGGGTTAACATGTTAAATGCATTGAAAATCTTTCTAGTTTTTTGCATACTTTAATAAACAACAAAAAAATATTCAATAGATTCTTTCTCAACTCCAGTGGCTCTAACTTCAATTTTTGCATACGGTTTTAAACTCAATGTTGGGAATGGAAGCTTATGTTTTTAAAACAACAATATCTTGTAAGTGTGTTTGCCTTTTGAATTTCTGTTTTGTTTGTTATAGCTTTTTTTTTTTTTTTTTGAGAAAGGAGACTCTCATTTGATCCATTGGAAAGTCCCAAGAAATGGGTTATTTTCCTTTTCTCGAACAAGGAAATTTACAACCATATAGGTTAAATGACTTGTCTATGACTTGTCACAAAGCCAAGGAATGGCAGAGATGGAACCAACACCAAAATGTACAGCTTCTTAAACCTTTACTAGATACCTATATTTATTCCATCATCATTTTTTAAATTAAAAAAATTATCCACTTCAAATTTAGAATAATCAAAACTGCTTTGCTCCCTACTTTTGCTATGTAGTCTCTCCACAATGTCTTTTAAAATAATCTGCCAGCTGTGTTATGGTGAAAATTATCCTGTCCCTTCACTTGAAATCCTGAACCTAAACCATAACTGCTGCTAAGGCCTATGAGCTCTTAGGCAGACATTTAAGCTAAGTTTTCATTTCTTTGTCTGCAAAACAGTAATCAAAATATCATCCCCCCAAGATTAATGAAGATTGAATTAAATAATATATTTGGAAACACTTTTAAACTACAGATTATCACTAATCATTTATCATTTATGCTTGAGTCATTCTATTTTCAGAAAACTTCAATGGCTTCCTGCTGCTTATAGAATAACACGTACTCCTATGCAAGGCATTCAGTGTTCCCTTTGACGTGTTCAATCTTTTTTTCCTGCTAACAATAATAGCTAATGATGATTGGGCAAATACTCTGCCAGGGATATATTGAATATTTATTTTATGTAAACCTCATCTCGAGCCTGTGATAAAGGCATCATTATTATATGCATTGTATAGCGATTGATACTTGGAAAGCCAAAGAAACTTGCCCAACTTTACATAGAGAATAAGGAAAAGTGGAGCAGGGAGTCAAATTCTGGCTCTCTGATTCCAGAGTAAACTTAACCATCATTGATACTTCTTCCAAACACAGCATTTTTCTTGAACATCACCTTACGATACATTACATTCAACTCTATGACAAATACCTTACTATGAAAAATCATAGCGTAGAAACTTATACAGAGGATGGACAACTACAGCTGAGTGCCTAGCCTGGGTGGGTAGTGATCAAGAGTGCAGTCTCTGGAAATAAACAGCCTAGGCTCAAACCCCGAGTCTTCCAGAGACTAGCAGCATGATCTTGAGAAAGTTATTCTGCCTCTTTTCTCTCATCCTTAGAAGGGGATAATAATGAATCCTACCTCAGAGTGTTGCCATAAGAAATAAATGAGTAAATACATGTGTAGCTCTTAGCATGGTGACTGGTGCATGGATAATACTATATAAATGCTAGAGGCTATTGTTACTATTATTCCATCCCATGTCATGTTCATGACAGTTATGTATACCATTGTACTTCACAACACAAAAGTATCTGACAGTCTGCCTCCTTCACCTAGTTGGTCGACCTAGTTTGTTCAGCTCTCAGCCCAAATGTTGCTTCATTAATGAATCTATCTTTGATGTGCCTGCCCATGCCCCCTCTTCGCATGCCTTCCACTAATTTGAGCCCTTTTATGACACTCATAGTCCACTCTAAAGTCTCCTTTGAGCATTTATCGTAATTGTAGTTAAATAATGAATTGGACTATTAGTCATAACATTTCTGTACCCATCACTAGAAAGTGCCAGGAAGGCAGAGGCCATGTCCATTGGTATATCTCGCATAGCAAATAGAAAGTGTTTGATAAAAACCTATTGAGGCCGGGCGTGGTGGCTCACGCCTGTAATCCTAGCACTCTGAGAGGCTGAGGCGGGCGGATCGCTCAAGGTCAGGAGTTTGAAACCAGCCTGAGCAAGAGTGAGACCCAGTCTCTACTAAAAATAGAAAGAAATTAATTGGCCAACTAAAAATATATAGAAAAAATTAGCCGGGCATAGTGGCGCATGTCTGTAGTCCCAGCTACTAGGGAGGCTGAGGCAGGAGGATTGCTTGAGCCCAGAAGTTTGAGGTTGCTGTGAGCTAGGCTGACACCACCACACTCACTCTAGCCTGGGCCACAGAGTGAGACTCTGTCTCAAAAAAAAAAAAAAAAAAACCTATTGAATGAATGAATAATGAATGAATGAATCTCCTGTTCCTTAGATTTATTCCTTTAATTTATATATTGTCTCATGGTTTGAAGATCCATTTTTTGGGTTTTTTTCCCTATGAATTGTTCCATTTGTATCATGAATTTTCAAACTGCCTGACCAACACTAATTGACTAAAAATATTTATAGGAATTTCCCATAGTTATATCTGTTCCAATGACAACTAAATTACCAGTTTCTTCCTCCTTAAATATTAGATTTCTGAAATACAAGTAGATTAAATCAGCTAGGAAAACAAGAAATAGACATCTTTTCATGTTTTGCACACTGCTTTTAAACTGCATTTTGAATGTATTCCTTGAAATTTGCATAATCATTCATGAATCTCCTTTCATTTGAATACCACAGTAATGACAACTTAAGATATATTGTTTGTTGTTTATTCAAAATGGATTTCAATTTTCAAAGTAGATTTTTATGTATGTACCTGTTTCTATATTTGCTATGGGCTCAATTAGTAATATGATCATGTATGCTGATGCTGTTTCAGAATTGTAACTTGAAATATATCATGGTAACTTCTGCAATATTAAGAAGCAATGTTTTTTATCCTGTTAAATAATCTAGGATGGATTTTTAAAACTTGAAATCTTAAACATATGCCACAATAGATCTATCAATGTTTATGCTGTATATAACTTAATACATCAAGACTTCAAATAGTGTGGAAATAATGTTGGCTGAGTGCCAATTCTAACCAAAGGTGAACTCTAATCTTTGGGAAAATTTCTCTCTTCCTATGAGTTGAAAGCACATAGAAATTGTGTCTTAATTGTGCCTCAACATATAAAAGAAAATATTTTAAACATTTTATTTTGTAGTGAATATGTTTGATTCTATTCATCATTTAATATATCTTAGTGATGCCCCAGACAAAAGTAACTTCTCCACTTTAGAATATTATGAAGTTATGAACTCAGAAAACCAGCTCCATCTCTATCCTTTACCAGTTGGGTAAAGCTAAGCAGATTATATAACTTCTGAATCCTTCTCAGTCTGTAAACTAGGGATAATAGTAGTTCCTGTCTTACATAGCTGCTGTGAGGATTCAGTGATATAGTGTCTGGAAGAGTTTATCATAGATCCTGGCATATGGTAAAGGCTCAATAAATATTAATCATCATCATTTTATTGGTATTATTATTATATTGTGTATATGTAGGTACTTGTGTCATTCACATGGGCACTTACTACTTATTCTTTCCACGTGTATAAGATTATTCTTCTCTTGATAACATAGATCTTGGTAAGTGGCTGACAACATTGTTTTTCTACCCTTCTTATTGCTTTACATACAGTAAACAACCAGTAGATTGCACATTGATCAGTTGATGTGTTTCTTTACATTTATTTGTATTACAATGGGTTTCACGTGCCTTCCAGATATATCAATCATGCACCTTTCTCTGTGTGGCACTGTGCTAGGAACTGGAGAAACAAAGGTGAATAATATAATATGACAGGTGGCTTGTTAATTCAAAATTTATTCAAAAATGTAGTATTTTTAAAGCCGTAGCTAAGGCAAAATTCCAGAGAAATAGAGAAAGAAAAATAGCTCTGTTTAATATTATACTTAAAGCATTTATGCCACATGAGATATTCTCAGGTTAATTATCTAATCTGATATAGTCACAATTGAATAACTTCAGAAATAAATGGGAAACAAAGCATTGATAAGGGGTATATGTGTGTGTTTTCTTCAATGACAGCATTTACCACAGGTTATTTTCTGTGAATTTCAAACCTGAATTTTTTTAAGTGCTGAGCACAAATTTCAAGATAGAAACAATTGTTATTTGTTATATATATATATGTGTGTATATATATATATATGTGTGTGTGTGTGTATATATATGTGTGTGTGTGTGTGTGTATATAATATTTTAAACATTTGAGCCAGATGATCTAGCCACAGTCAAGTTTACGGTCCTGGAGCTGTCCTGAAATTTGGCACATTCCTTCTTCTTATTTTTTTTTTTGTTGTTCTTTTTAATGGGCATTGATGGAAGGAGAGGAGGACTTTATCAATTTCAGAATCAAAACAGTAGTCTTATTGGTTCCTCACTTCCTCAATAGGCTCCCCAACAGAACTCCTTAAAGAAAAATGCACACGTTAAATAGCTGTATGATGCAAACCTAGTTTAAGAAGAGAGTGGCAAAGATGAGTCTGATAAGGTAGGCTGTGGTCAGATCATGAAGGACCTCGAATGCCACACTAAGGAGACTGAAGGCAATGTGCATTTAAGCAGGGTAGTGGCATGATCAAATCTGCATTTAGAAGTCACTTTGGTGCTTTAGAAAATGGACGAGGCTCACGCCTGTAATCCTAGCACTCTGGGAGACCGAGGTGGGAGGATCATTTGAGCTCAGGAGTTCTAGACCAGCCTGAACAAGAGCAAGACTCTGTCTCTACTAAAAATTAGAAAGAAGTTAGCTGGACAACTAAAAATATATAGAAAAATTTAGTTGGGCATGGTGGCACATGCCTGTAGTCCCAGCTACTGAAGCAGACAGATGGCTTGAGCCCAGGAGTTTGAGGTTGCTGTGAGCTAGCTAACACCACGGCACTCTAGCCCAGGCAACGGAGTGAGACTCTGTCTCAGAAAAAAAAAAAAAAAGAAAGAAAGAAAAAGGACTAGGGTCAGGAAACACCAGAGGTGGGAAGAACAATTTGGAATTTAAAACAGAAGCTGAACTAGTTAGAAGTAGGGGTATGAGAGTTCCAATGAGGAAGAGAGGTAAGGAATTACAGGGCCTATTATTAGTTATTTTTGCAAGAAGAGAAAAAGAGAAGGGCTCAAATCATTCTAGAAACATATCATATAGGATGCTCAATTATATTTAACTAAAGCTTTATATAGTTAATTTAATGTCTTAGCATAAGAAAGCAAAACTCACACAACACACATACACACAACAACCTTAATAGAAGTCACAGAACCTCACCAAAAAACAAGAGAGAGGAATTTCGGGGAATCAGTGCACTGCCAGAATAAAGACTAGGTGACTAAGTGGCAAGGGGCATAGAGAGAAGCAGTGCGGATATGTGTATATATGCATGAGGCTTCATCTATTGATCTGTGTGGACTTTTCTATGATAATAGTAATTATTATTTCTGTTGATGCCCATTATTATTGTAAATACTTCAATATACCATAAAGTTCAAAAAGTATATATCATTGATTGATTGATCCATTGAGCCAGTGGCAAACTCTTCCTTTTCTGGTTTGACTGGTGTTTGTGAGAACCAGTCTTTACTCAAGCACTGATGGAAAAGAGCTGGAAAAAAATTGAGTTCTGTTTTCTTTGAAAGTATGGAGGGAAATAAAACTTAATTCTGAAAAAGAATAAAGAGAAGCCCATCATCATGCTATTTTTTCAGGATAGGCAAATTCTGGAAAAGTATGATAGCAAAGGAAATGCAAGATACCTTGTGCATGCTTAAGAAAAAGAAAATTGATACCTTACTATCATCCAATGTACAATAAGATAACTGGTTGTAAAATGAGCTTTTACTTTATTTAAGTAGAATCTGAACACATTTTAATTTAGCACGTTTAATGTATCACACATGTGCTACACACAAGTAGTCCCTTAAAATTATTACATTATTACATGACATCTACAAAGAATATATCTATGGAGGACATATCTAGGTTCACCAGTGTCATGGCTGATCTCTTTATGTCCTTCCTCTTTTGCAGCATGTCATGTTGACATGCTCAGTGAATTTTTGTGGTTTGAACCTACCATTGAACCTACATTGAACTTCAAAAGTGATAAGCTGTACAATGCACACATATAACTTAAGGGCAAGAAATGTGATGCTGTAAGGTTAAACGGTTAGATTGACTTAAAAAAAAGGAAAACACAACCAACTAGACTAGGTACAGAAAAATGTGAAAATCAGATTCATGCAAAATAACACAATACCATATTAAAAATTTTCAGGCATATAAAATGCAGTGAAAATTGAATTAAACTGGTTTGAGAAGGGATTCAAAAATTCAGTCCAGGGACTGCTAGTGACTCGATATATGACCTGTACATACCTTGCTATAGATTGTTCACCTACCAAAAGAGAAGAAATGTTTTGGGAAGCAGAGAATAAACCACATAAAAATCATTGGGTATGAAGTTGCATTAGGAAGTTCTTTAGAGGTTAAGGGTTTTGAAATTCTGCATGTGATACAAAATCCAAAATGAAAAAATAAATTTTCTTCTGATGGTCTAGTTCAGTAATCTAAGTATTCATCTCACAACTAAATACCCAGATTATCTTTCTATAGTTATCTAAAGTTCATTATATGAAGACATTTTCTCATTTTCCTGATAAAATTCATTTTTATCAACTATCACAAAATCTGAATTACTATATCCTCTGCAATCTCAACACCAATGTAATGTTATTTCCAACTAGTCATAGACTGAGGAAGCCAAAAAGATTAGTGGCAGAAGAGAGAAGGGCTTTGCTGTGGAATTTATTATCTTAAATGCCAGTGGTTTAGTTCCCAGATAGCTCGAGTATGATGTGATTTATCATATTCAGTCCTATGAGAAGAGAACAGATTTCACTAAATGCAGAGAGATAAGGCAGAAAACAATAACTAAAATAACCACTGAAACTCAAACAATATCAGGGTCTGTAAGTGCCAAAGGAGAAAACTTGCAGTGGATATATCAGTTGCTATAAGGAGTAATCCTGTTATTATTATTATGATTTTGGCATTGTATCTGTCTCACATCAAAAGGGGGCAGGGCTTTTCTTTATTAATAACTTCAAGTGTTCTTCCAAGTTCAAATAATAAGATTATGAATGTGTGGAAAGAAGAGTGGAAAAATTTTCAGCTACATAACATGCAGACATCATAATTACTGGCATTAGCATTTTACTATTAATAGTTAGGGTATAGATTCATTCCTTGTAATGAAGGCCAAAATAGAAGTTCGTATCTCTGTCACATAGTTGTCCAAAAATAGATGGTCTAGGGCTGATACGGCAGTTTTACTGTCTCAGGCACAGTTATTTGTTGTTAAGTTATCCTCATTACGTATCTACCAATCTTAGATATCTTTACTTCAGCTCCTGCTGAACTATTACATTCAGCCAACCAGGGGCAAATGCAATGGGAAGGGGAATTGAGAGGCATGCTACTACCTCTAGGCATAGCTTAGAAGTGAAGATTTCTTAAACTTATAATTCCATTGGCCAGGGCACAGCCACATCCAGATGCAAGGGAGGCTGGAAATTGTCTTTATAGCTGTGCAGCCGTACATTAATACCTCACTGAAGCTCTGTTACTGTAGAAAGGTAGAATGGATATCTAAGGGGAAACTATCAGTGTATGCACAGTTCACTGCTTAGCCCTCTCCTAAAAGTTCAAATCCCATCTTCCCACACATCAAACTACAGCCCGAGGTCCTGATAGAGAGGACTGCACATCACCCAGAGATGGACTTTGAGCTGAATGCAACTTTGGAATTTTCTCCCTTGTAGATAGAGTGAATATTCTGAGTAGATAATTCCAAAATTGATATACAGTTCTCTTGATATAGCTAATCATGTTTGGAATATTAAAACATAAAATAAAAATGTTCTTTTTCCTCTCATACCAATATAAAATGGTGAAATGAAAACAGCATGAATGCATTAAAAAATCTCTTTTGGAAAGAAACATGGGAAATTAAGCAGTCGTTGATCTGTAGCAACCATTAAATCCCACTACGCAGAGTGGTGAAAAACCTTTGTTTTGCCAATGAATTAAGTTCCTTGGTTTAACCTGTATGATAGCTCATTAAAATGCCCTCTGGAAATTGTCATTGTGATTCCTGGATTTGTCCTTCAGGAGACTTTTCTTGCCCTTATCCTTCATGATTCATGATCAGAACATTAGAAGTATATTCTTCTTAGAGGCTGGATAGTTTGTATACTCCACAAACTATCCAACTTACAGTGGATAACAGACAAACCTAAGGCATGAAACTATAAGAATTCTAGAAGAAAATGTTGGAAAAACTCTCATAGACATTGGCCTGGGAAAAGAATTTATCAAGAAGACACCAAAGGCAATCACAGCAAAAACATACATGCATGCACAAATAAATGAATAAATAAATGGGACCTGATAAAATTAAAAACCTCTGCACAACCAAGGAAACTGTCATGAGAGCAAACAGACAACCTATAGAGTGGGAGAAAATATTCACATGCTACACATCTGATAAAAGGCTGACAACTAAAATCTATAGAGGACTCAGGAAAATCAGCACAATAAAAATCAAAAAACCCCATTAAAAAGTGAGCAAAGGACATGAAGAGAAGCTATTCAAAAGAATACAGAATAATGGCCAACCCACATATGAAAAAATGCTCAACATCTCTAATCAGCAGGGAAATGCAAATCAAAACCATAGTTTTGTGTGAACTACACAAAACTATGATGATGGTACAGGTTTGGGCTAGTGTTTTCCGTTAGGGTTAGAAAAATCACAAGCTTTTGTAGATGGCTTGTGTTACTTTGGAAATATAATTTCTTAAAAAAATTGTTAGGCTTCTGGTCAATTCCTTCTGCAACTAATCATAAGCAAGAGTCTCATCAAAAGATACTTTTAATACTTAAATACACTGTTCTTGAATTTACTGGCCTCTTTTACTCTACCTTTAATGGATTAAGAGGCCAACATCTTAATCTTATTTTTGCCCCTGAACTCACCTCCACTGTCTGATGAAAAACTATTAATATTAATAAAAGCTGTTTAAGAAAGACTTGAGACACAATCTTATCAACTGTTAAGACTGCCTCTTCAGAGCAACCCATTCTAAGTAGCCATGGTGCAATATCACCAGTAGGACTTTAAAAAAAAAAATCAATAAAAAGAAGCTAACAGAGCAATATTCAAAGGTTTTCCAACCAATTCTTTTAGAGTTATGTAAGTTGT
The DNA here is from genome assembly GCA_008086735.1 of Cheirogaleus medius. Lineage (NCBI taxonomy): Eukaryota > Metazoa > Chordata > Mammalia > Primates > Cheirogaleidae > Cheirogaleus > Cheirogaleus medius. The sequence continues at coordinate 136,675,594 of VBSM01002608.1, forward strand.
AATTGCAGGTCTTCTTTCCAAGATATTTCAGAAACAGGATAATGAAATATTTGTCTGTATAACAGAGCTCTTTAGCTATGTAGTTTGCAATAACCATATCTTCCTAACTTACAGCAATCATGAAGAGAGGGCCACATATTTTAGAATTTTTTTTCATGTTAGCATTGCTCTTACAGGTGCCATCTGTATTGTATTTATTTATAAATATTTATTTATAAATAAATAAAATACTGAGTATTTTATTTATTTATTTATTTTATTTCAGCATATTATGGGGGTACAGATGTTTAGGTTACATATATTGCCCTTGCCTCCCTCCCTGAGTCAGAGCTTCAAGCATGTCCATCTCCCAGATGGTGCACATTGCACTCATTATATACATATATATCCATCCCCTCCTCCCCCCTCCCATCTACCCTACACCAGATGAATGTTATTCCTATATGTGCACTTAGGTGTTGATCAGTTAAAACCAATTTGATGGTGAGTACATGTGGTGCTTATTTTTCTATTCTTGGGATACTTCACTTAGAATGGGTTACAGCTCTATTCAGGATAATACAAGAGGTGGAATATCACGATTGTTTCTTGTAGCTGAATAGTGCTCCATAGTATACATATATCACATTTTTATTAATCCTCTCATGTATTGATGGGCACTTGGGTTGTTTCCACATCTTGCAATTGTGAATTGTGCTGCTATAAACATTTGGGTGCAGATGTCTTTTTTATAGAATGTCTTTTGTTCCTTTGTGTAGATGCCCAGTAATGGCATTGCTGGGTCAAATAGTAGTTCTACTTGTAGCTCTTTGAGTTATCTCTATATTACTTTCCACAGAGGTTGTACTAGTTTGCTATCCCACCAGCAGTGTAAGAGTGTTCCTATCTCTCTGCATCCACACCAAAATTTGTTGTTATGGGACTTTTTGATAAAAGCCATTCTTACTGGAGATAAATGATATCTCATTGTGGTTTTGATTTGCATTTCCCTGCTGATTAGAGATGTTGAGCATTTTTTCATATGTGGGTTGGCCATTATTCTGTATTCTTTTGAATAGCTTCTCTTCATGTCCTTTGCTCACTTTTTAATGGGGTTTTTTGATTTTTATTGTGCTGATTTTCCTGAGTCCTCTATAGATTTTAGTTGTCAGCCTTTTATCGGATGTGTAGCATGTGAATATTTTCTCCCACTCTATAGGTTGTCTGTTTGCTCTCATGACAGTTTCCTTGGTTGTGCAGAGCTTTTTAATTTTATCAGGTCTTATGTATGTATGTATGTATATATGTATGTATGTATGTATGTTTTTGCTGTGATTGCCTTTGGTGTCTTCTTCATAAATTCTTTCCCCAGGCCAATGTCTATGAGAGTTTTTCCAACGTTTTCTTCTAGCATTCTTATAGATTCTTGTCTTAGGTTTGTCCATTATCCACTGTAAGTTGATTTTTGTGAGAGGTGAGAGATGCGGACTTAGGAATATATTTAACTAAGGAGGTGAAAGACCTCTACGGAGAGTACTACAAAACACTGAGGAAGGAAATAACAGTGAATGTAAACAGGTGAGAAACTATGCCATGCTCATGGGTCAGCAGAATCAACATTGTTAAAATGTCTATGCTACCCAACGTGATCTACATATTCAATGCAATCCCTATTAAAATACCAATGTCAGTTTTTGCAGATCTAGAAAAAATAATTCTATGTTTCGTATGGAACCAGAGGTATCTCCATATAGAAAAAGCAATCTTAAGCATAAAGAACAAATTGGGAGGCATCAATTTACCAGACTTCAAGCTATACTTGAAGGCTATAGTAACTAAAACAATATGGGGCTGGCACAAGAACGGAGACATAGACCAATGGAACAGAACTGAGAACCTAGATATAAAACCATCCTCAAATATCATCTAATCTTTGACAAAGCAGATAGAAACATATGCTGGAGGAAATAATGCTTATTTAATAAATGGTGTTGGAAAAATTGGATAGCCACATGTAAAAGATTGAAACATGATTGGCAGTTTTATTAACAAGTGTCTCCAATTGAAGCTATTGTCTTCATCTGTTAAACCCTGGTTGGCAAGGTTTTGTTATTTAGCAATTTGAATATGTAATCACATTTCTTTCTAGCTTGCAAGGTTTCTGCTAGAAAATCTTCTGATAATCTTATAGAGCTCCTTGTATGTGATAAGTTGCTTTTCTCTCACTGCTTTCCAAATTTTCTTTGTCTTTGACTTTTTACAATATAATTACAATGTTTCTCAGTATAGAATTGTTTGAATTTCTCCTGGTTGTAGTCTGTAGGACTTCTTAAATATAGGTGCTCTGTTCCTTCCCAAATTTTGAAAGTTTTCAGCCATTATTTCTTCAAATGAGCTTTTGCCCCTTTCTTTCTCTCTTCTAATTCTAGGATTTCTGTAATGAGTATATTGGTCTGCTAGATAATATCCCATAAGCCCCTTATCCTTTGTTTTTCATTCTTTTTTATTTTTGTTCTTCTCACTGAATAATTCCAAATGCCTATCTTAAGGTTCACTGATTTTTTTTCTGTTGCTTAATTGAATTTGCAGTTGAACCTTTCTAGTGATATAATCAATTCAGTTATTTTATTCTATCGCTTCTCGGCCTTTTGGCTAAGATTAAGTGTAGTATCAGTTATTTTATTCTTCAGCTCCAAAATTTCTATTTGTTCCTTTTTTTCCATATATTCTATCACTTCATTGATATTCTAATTTTGTTCATGCACAGCTTTCTGAGTTTACTGAGTACTTTATGAGAGTTCTATTGAATACTTTTTTAAGTGATTCATATACCTTCTCTTTTTCAGGGTTGGTTTTTTTTTTTTTTTTTTTT
>VBSM01002608.1:136678544-136719179 GCA_008086735.1 Cheirogaleus medius
CCAGCCTCAGGGTTGGTTTTTGGAGGTTTATTTTGTTGCCTTGATTGGCCACATTTTCTTATTTCTTTGTGTGCCTTTTAACTTTGGGTTGGAATCTACACATTTGAAAAGCAGTCACTTCTCTGTCTTTATTGACTGGCTTTATACAGGGAAAGATCTTGAGTCAGTCCAGCTAGAGATTCTGGGGGTCTTTCAAACCTTTACTATGGATATGTGTTCTCTGGACTTGTGTGTATGAATTCTTAATTACAGGAATTTGTTGTAATTTTAGGAGCTCATAATATCTCACTGCCTCTGGAGTCTGTGGTACTACAGATTCCCTAAAGTTGCCATAAGCACCCAGCTCTTTTTTATTCTCAGGGCTTCCTGGGATTCTAGAGTATGCAAGGTCCTGTCAGGACTCAGAGTTGGATAAGACCAAAATCAGTCCCTCAGACAGTCTCTCCAAAATTCAGAATGTTCAATGTCCACTCCTCTCTTCTCTTTCACTACTGAAGTAGAGGCTGCTGAGTTATATTGGCTTCTGTTTGCTATACTGTGGAGTGTGCTAGAGCAACTGCAAACTGGCTGGATCTCTTTTGCTCTCAGTGGCTCAGAGGCATCTAGAATATGCCAGGTTCCATCAGTGCTCTGAGACAGATGAGACAGAAACTAGTGTTTTAGCAGCTCCCTCCCTGCCAAAAGCCAAAACATTGAATGCATGTTTTAACTCTTTCCCTTCCCAGGTTGAAGATGGTAGTTGAGGGTTTTTCCTTTCTCATTCTGTGCTGAGCCAGGGAAAAGAAATATGGTGAGTGTGTGTTGGTCCAAACCACTGTCTTTATTTTCAGTGACACTCCACCTGGCACTATTTCCTAGTAATGCTTAGATTCTGGCAAGACAAGCTAGTTTCTCATCCACCACTGCATCTTTCCCGCCCACACCTGCCAAAATCAGAATGTTGATTGGATGGTTTAGTCTTCTCTATCCCTCCCCAGTAATAAACCAAAAGTTGACAGTTTCCCAAATGCCACATGGTGTTGGGGGAGGGACTATGCAGAATAAGTGCCATGAATTTTCCTACTGGCTGAATGTGGATGGTTCCATGTTTGCCTTAGGTGCCGAACTGGTTTTGGGATTTCTCACAAAGGGGATTGGTGTGTATATTGGCATTGAGCCCTTCTCTCCATAGGGAAGAGGAAAGTCTGGGGTTTCCTATTCTGTCATCTTGCTGACATTAGCCCCATGCAGTAACCCATTTTATCACAATAATCTACTCAAAACTATTTATATCTCTAGAAGTATTTTCATCAAGAACTTTGCAGATGGTGGTGATTCCTTAAACATTTTCATCAAATATGCCCACTTGTCCTGTGCAGAAAACAAATGGATTTTAAAGAATGATGATAGCTTATCATAAATTTTATTAAAAAGTGTCTCCAATTGAAACTGCTCTCTTCATTTGCAAATGCATTTTTTCTCTGTACCAATTAGAAAATAAACCTACCTGAGGCAATTTCCTTTTAACTGACAGAAACAGCTCCTTATTTTTAATGTTTTACCTCAGAGAAAAATCAACTCTCCCACTCTATGTGTCAATCAGTTTCAAAGAGATCTTTGTCACTACCCAGAAGGAGATCATACTTATCTACTACATATGTGATATCATGCTGAGTAAACCAGATGAGAAAGAGGTAACACACCTTAGATGCCTTTGTAAGACATGTGTATGACAGAAAATGCATACAAGCCATGAAAACTTAGGGATCTACTGTTTTAGTAACGTTTCTACATGTCCAGTGGTCTAGGGTAGAATTCAGGAACATTTTCCCTATAGAACTAGATAGTAAATATTTTACGCTTCAGAGTTTATGTGATCTGTGTCACAGCTACTCATCTTTGCCATTGTAACATGCAGGCAGCCATAGACAATGAGTAAGTAAATGGATGAAGCCATGTTCTAATAAAACTTTATTTAGAAAAACATGTGACAAGCCAGATTTGAACTTAGTTTGCTGACCCCTAGTCTAGGGCACGTCAAGACAACTGTAAAATAAAATACCTCACATTATACCTTGATCTTTTCCCTTGTTTACGTTTGTTACAATTGATTTCTCAAAGACTGAGAGGAGTGTGTTTATATCCTATGAAAAGTGCATTTCATAAGTTTTTATTCTCTGTTTTCTTAAATATTCACTGAATTTTTCTTTATTGATTTAATTTTCTCTGATAAAGAAAGTTCCTCTTAATATAACCAATATGAAGTTTTAATTTTCCTTTTTATTTTTGGCTTCCCTGAATAATTTTTTTTGCTGACAACTCCATTTTAAATCTGAGTTTTGAATCTTATTTTGAAGACTATTGTTTCCTATATTTCACTGAGAGCACAAAACATATGCAATCTCAAATTGTCTTTTGTTTTCTGTAGTAGAACCTTTTCCTATAGTAAGTATATCCTATTCAACTTCCTTATTTTTTATTATAATATCTTTCATATGCTCTGTGTTGTTGCTGTTTTTATTTTTCTCTTTATTCTTATTCAGGACCAAAATATCTATGTATGCAGGTTCTATTTGAAACTTCAGGGTGAATGCATTCTCTTTGATCCTTAGAACCAGTCACCTGAGTGCATTTTTAGATCTTAAGTTTGAAGACAAATTCAGGTGCATGGGCTCTTGTTAAATTTCTATTATCTGGGAAGCATTTACCTAGTGTGGTTTTGCTGAAATGTGGTGAGATGATGAAATGTTCACCTGTCCCCATTTCCTGTTTCTTAGAGTGGGGAAATTTATTCCTGGATAATTTGAATGGTTTGAAATTTTTAATTTTAAAAAGTAGTTTATAAACACTGTAAGTATCACAATACAATGCTCCATATGCTTTTTATGAATCAACCACAAAATCCTAACAGGCAATACTTATAATATATACCACCCCTAGAAGTTGTTGTCTCCAAAATGAGTGTAAAAAGTAAGATATTGAGAGAGAGAGAGAGATGGGGCTTGGCAGGCAAGCTCTGGCTGTTTCAGAGGCAGTTTGTGTGTAGTATTGGATTATTGCTATATTTTCTTTTCATATGCTCAGGCTCCAGGGCTCTAATATAGTAATTTATCAGATTTATGTGTAGAAACCCTTTATTATGTTCCTTTAGTCTAATAATGACATTATTTCATAAACATGAGTTTTCTGTGAAGCCCTTTTCAACAAGGTTTACATGCAATGTAGTTAGGAGGACAATTCTATATGAAAAATGTTATAAATGTAAATACTCAAGAAGCGTTAACTGATTGTTGTTGGCATATAATTGATTATATCTTTAGTTATCACACTATTTGAATTTTCTAATTATTTTCTATTTGTTTTTGATTTTTCGCAGGGATGTCCCCAAATTTGGGGGATAAGTGATTCTCAAACTTATACCTATGAAGAAAATAAATTTGGTTTCCTGGTCTCCATCTGCAGAGTGCCTTATTTTAGTAGAAATGAGAAGGAACTTAAAAATCAGTATTTTTTAACAAATCCTCCAAATAATTCTGAGATGGGAGGTCAGGGGTTCATACTTTGAAAGCTACCTTAATTTGAATATATTTTGAAGTTTCTGGATGTTTCATATCATGAAGAAAAACATCTGCTTTATTGAATATGTTTTCCAGATTGCTTCAAGATCTTGAGTTGTCATGTAGCACAGCTTGAGTGTAGACAAGTATGAGAACTTCCTATCTTGCAGCCAGAAAGTGAGTTCTGCCAGTCATTTTAGCCACAGGCAAGGCTGTCAAGAGATTAGAAATGATAATTATTAGTCCCCTGATCTGAAATGGTCTTTTTCTGCAGCTGACTAGCACTTGGGCGGAGGTAGAATGATCACCACTCTTTGAAAATAACAAAAAGAAAATGTTCCTTGTTTGGTTTTTAGTGCTGAACTTACATGGATCTTAGACTCAAAGGGCAAGTGTGTTAGCACCAGGTGGTACTTTCTTTCACAAAGTGGTGGTTGAGATACATAGAAATGGGAGATAATGGCAAGCAATGCTTCCTGAACTAAATCTTATTCTATTGCCATATGTCTCTAAGTATGCTGCTCTAGGGTATTAGATTAAGTCTCTTTTAATATTTTCCATAAATTCCAGTCTTAAGTTACTGAGTTTCTCATATTTGCTATTTCCTGTGTTAAATAGTTTTTTTTTCCTTTAAACTACCTGCATGTGGGACAAGTTTCAGAGTTAATACTTGGTAAATGAGAATGATGTAATATTTAATAAACTTTCTTTTATATATAGAGATTTGCTCACCATGTTTTGGAATTCTAGAACATCAAAACTACATTGCAGGGATTCTATTTACTAAAATGAAACTTATAAGAGAAATTCATCTCTGAGAAATGAAAACAAGCCTCATATTTTATTTAGATTTTACCATAAAACCATGTGAATTGGTTTGGAAAAAGGTTGCTCAACCAATAATGGTTTCCAAATTTCTAATTATACTATTTCAAATAATCATTGTAACTTAAATGCTTTTTATTCACTTAGTATAATATTGTATGTTCCATTCTATCTTACACCATAGTTATTTATTTCATCAGCTTTTTTTCCCCCTACTAAGTGTTGAGGCTATGTATTCTCTTGACAGTCTTATGTTTTTCCTGCACTTACAGTCTTTTGCATATGGTAGATGCTCAAGCTGTGTTAAATAATTTCACTGTTTATTTCTGTAATGGCTTTATTGGTATATGGTGATTCATGTTTTAAAGATTTTTATAGAAACTTCCTTTATCATCATTACAAATTCTCTCTACAAGAAGGATTAAATGATATTTTGATTAACCAGAATGCCCCTGATACGTGGGAGCTAAGCTTACCATATATAATTACAAATACCTCAGTAACTACGTACTTGTAACTAGATTTCCAATTAAAGCCAAACTATACCTGAGGCATATGAGAGTACCTATGAGAAGAGATGAGGTCAGATTATGTTACTTTATTGGCAAATAAAATTCTAATTGATGAAAGGGTCAAGAATTTGAAGTTAATAAATTATTTTTCATCTATTTTACATTTTATATCTCATGTCACATATCTATTCAGTGTGCCATTGTTTATTTGAAAATAACATTGTAGATAAAGTTTATAATCCATTTATGTAATGGTTTATAAAATAGATCAATAAACCATCATTCATAAATGTTTATTAAGCAGATTGATACAGGCACAACAATGCACAATGCCATAATACAAAGAGGCATGCCTCCACCAGATTTTCAGAATACCTGATATCTTCAAACACTATTAAAATATGCCCAATGAACCTGTGTTCTATGTCCAAACTATATTTTTCAAATACCATATTGCACAGAGAAATGACTTATATCCTAATTTAGGGTTCAGAAGTTCTAGTACATGACTCTCCCTCAAAGTTTATACTGAAGTTGGCTGAAAACTGAAAAGAAAACAACAGCACACGAAAATTCAACCTAAGGTCCCATAGAATTGACCAGGAAATGAGCAATCTCAAAATACCGCATGCATGACAAGGCTGGCTTTGCTTTGTCTGGCAGATTTCATTCTGAGATTTGGGCTTTGTCTTAGTGCCTGTCAGAACCTCCCTAGGTAAGTCAGCTTTCAACCATTGCTCTCTTTTTGCACAGTGGTTCTGCCCTGCTTATAATTGGGCTGTAGCAGGCACTTAAAAAAGCATCCCTACTGCTGCCTTTGGGCCTATCAGCCAGCAGTTACTTAGGTATTCTGTCATCCATCTCCATGTGTATCCTACCTAGAAGAGTTACGCTGCACTATGCTTTGCTCAAAGTGAGTAGACTGGCTGCCCTCCAGGATCTCATTGTCGGCAATCCCACCACACCATTTAATTAAATAGAAATTTCTTTGCAAACCATTTATAGATTGCTGAACAACGTGAGCCCTCACTACTCTGAGTGCAATGATAGACCCATAGACTTTCAGTTTCGTTCAGAGTTTGGGGCAAATCGAGCTAGGCATTTCTCTCCCAGCTGATCAAAAGACACTATGATAATACTGACTCCTTTTCCTGAATAATTCCTGTGCATTTACTAAACACCAGTTTGTGGCAGACACATGTTATATGTTTGAGATACACATTTAAATTTAACTAAAGCCTTTGCCTCAAAGACCACATCACCTTGTAATTAGGGTAAATGTGATAAGTGCTACAATAGAGGTTTGTAAAATATGCTTAGACTTACTGAGGAAGAAGGAGTTATGCCTAATATACACAGTAGGGAGAAAAGTAAAGCAAAAATGAAATAAGTACTTGAAGAGTAGGAGGTATAAAAGGTCTTGGCAAAAGGGCCCATTTCCACCAAGAGTGGGACACAAACTCTAAGCAAGGATATTTGTATCTGGTGAATATTCTGTATAGAAAATCAATAAAAACATGGTTATCTCTTCCATATAGTTTATCTCAATCCATTCATATAAGCTCAATCCCACAAACATACCTATTAACAAAAATGTCCCAAGAAAGTAAATGATTTCCCTAGTGTACACAGCTAGTTAATAATATCTTTAGGTCTAGAATGCAAATTTCCTAACTGCATGCCTCACTGAAGTGTGGTTATTATAGAAGCAGGGTATCCTAGTGTTAGAATGTTTTAAATTGTGTATGTCCTTTTCTTAGCATCTGCAGAGATCTTTTTAATACATAATACATAAGAATCAGGATTTAGAATTATCATGTTGTTTGTCACATACTAACACTAGACTACTAAACATTTATGATGACTAAGTCTTCTAAATTATGGTGAGTTGAGAAAAATAATAAAGTTAATTCCTTCTTTAGTCATAAAGACCATTATATATAACATATTAAAGCCAATCTCAAAATTTAAATAATACACCTACAAGCATTTTATATAAACCAAGAAAATATGTCAGTGGAAAATAGTTTTAACCTTAACTTGCTTCACTTCTCTGTGGACTCTGAAATTGTTGATTACACATCTTCATTTTCAAAATTGCTCTTTTTCTACATAAATTTCTGTTAACAATTCTACTACACTCTCCTGATCTCTTACTTTCTGTTTGTGCCTTCTCATTTAGCATTTAGTGTACCTTTTTCTCATCTGTTTCCTTAAATCTTGATGTTCATCAGGTATACATCCTTAGCTTTTTTTCCTTTCCTTTTAATTTTGAGTGATCTTATCTAAATGCATAGTTTACCAATGAGTTACTTTTAATTGGATGACTTGGCCAAGGCTACAAAGTATACAACTACATTTTCTACTTGAATGACCATAGGAGCTTAATCAAGACATGTTCAAAACCTAACTTATCATATTCCTCAAACTTACTTCTCCTGTATCCCCTGTCTTTTGAAATAGCACCACCATTGCCCAGATTTCCAAGCAAGAAACATGGGAGTCATCTTAGACACTTACTATGCACACACTCGCTAGTCACCAAGTTCTACCTTTGGTTGGTTCCTCTACTTTCTATGCCTATTGTCACTTCTTTTATTCATACCTTAATTTCTTCTTGCCTATAAAGTTGCAACTGCCACATAAATTGTCTTTCTTCTTTCCACCATACCCCCCTTCTTTTCATCCTCCTCTCAGCATCTGCTAAGACCTTTCTACTATATAATTGTGATTAAAATTCTTCAGTACCCTCCTGATTACCTTTAGCCTAAAATTCAAATACCTGAACTTAGTCATAAGGGCCTTCAGGGTTTATCTCTGACCAAATATCCCTTCATATACTCATATGGGTCCTTCATCTGCTTTACGATCTTCCAACATATTGAGCTACTTCCTGCCATCATCACTTTGATACACTGCCCTTCTCAGTGGATTCTCTCTCTGACTGCAATGCCCTTTGTGTATTTCACCAGGGTAATTTCCATTCATCCTTCAAATCCCAGCTCCAGTGTCATCTTCTCAGGAAAACCTTCCATGATGCAGGAGCTCTGCCCTGTTCTCCAGTAGCATCTGGTGCTTAGCTCTACCACAGTAAATGTGGCTCCCTCTATCTAATATTTTATCAGACAAAAATCCCCCTGAGTTTAGGGATTGATTTTACTTAGTTTTGTATGCTCAGCTTGTAGCATGGATCCTAGAACATAGATGAATGGCATTCTTCTTTAAGCAAGTACCATGGAAGAATTCTAAAAAATGGATTATATTTAAGATACCTGTTGGACATTCAGGAAGAAATAGAAAAATATGAGATTGATACTTAGTAGAGAAAATCAACAGGGGATGCTGATTTGTAACATTGTTGATTATAGAGAGAATGTATATGAAGAGAGGCAATGCTTAAATCTAGCCCTGAAGATACATTGTGTCTCTGGGTAATTAGAGTATCTCTCGGGGGACAGACTATTTATTTTAGAATAAATGAGAAGACATTTCTATTTAGAATAGCTCAATAGAGTTTGGAATCTCTTCTGTATACCAGGCCCTATACTCCTCCCTGGGGATGCAAAGATGAATCAGACAGCAGCTTACTGATTAGTGGAAAGACAGGTACTTGTATACTGAAAAGTAAAAAGGCAGTGTGATGCACATTAGAATAGTGACATATCCAATGGCGATATGGAAGCAGAAAAGTGAGGCAATGCTTGTTTGCAGCAGCAGGAGGATGGTTGGGGGAGTGTTAAGGAAAACTCCCTAAAAGAGAGGATACCTCAATTGAATACTGAAATATAATTATAGACTTACTAGAAGAAGGGAAAAATGCAGAAGGAACTGCAAGAGGGTAGATATACAGTTGTACAGTGTGTTTAGGAAATAAGTACTTTAATAATCTTAGAGCATAATTTACTACGATGGGAATATCTGACTCTTCATTTTTCAGTGTCTAGAGGGTTAGTAGTTACCATAACAGGGAGAACTTGCTATGATTTGGTGAGAAGCTTGGATTTAACATATAAACAATAAGTAGCCATGTACCAAGGGCACTGATGGATTCACATTTATGACTCAGAGTGACCACTGTGGTAAAGTGAAATGCATGTCCTTGTAGGAAGAGGAGCTCAACAAAAGAGGGGGAGAGAGACCAGTTAGAAGGCTTGAGATTAGATGCACATAACAATTGCGAACTGAAATTTCTAATTTGAATTTATTACAACATCACAACTTTAGCTAAGAGATTTCCTTTTGGCCAGGCGCGGTAGCTCACGCCTGTAATCTTAGCATTCTGGGAGGCCGAGGCTAGTGGATCGTTTGAGCTCAGGAGTTTGAGACCAGCCTGAGCAAGAGCTAGACCCTGTCTCTACTAAAAATAGAAAGAAATTTATCGGCCAACTAAAAATATACATAGAAAAAATTAGCTGGGTGTGATGGTGCATGTCTGTAGTCCCAGCTACTCGGGAGGCTGAGGCAGAAGGATCACTTAAGCCCAGAAGTTTGAGGTTGCTGTGAGCTAGGCTGATGCCACAGTACTCTAGCCCAGGCAACAGAGTGAGACTCTGTCTCAAAAAAAAAAAAAAAAAAAAAAAAAAAAAAGGAAAAGGAGATTTCTTTTTTATTTGAAGAAATTATAACTTTGTAAAATAAAATAACAAAAGGAGACAAAATGTTCACTAGTAAGCCTGGGTATAGTTCTGTTCTCAGATAGAATTTAGGACTCAAGAAAAATGCACTGTATAAACCAATTATGAAGCATTTGTAACACATTGCAGCCATACGGTGGGTTCACTCAGAATTGACACTCCTCTGGGATCTTTAATTACATGCACCTGACATGGGTTATTTTTTTAAGTGAGAAAATGTGCCTCTCAGCTAAAGGGTCCTAGGAAGAGGTGCTGAAACTGCTCTGGTGTAGCCTTAAGTACAATGTGCACTTTGCTAATTCAGTCTAAGTCCAGACTGGTTTAATGAGAAGTGTAAGTTATTTTTAAAAACATTCAAATATGTAATATATTAAAAATTAATATATAAATATATAAAAAAATATATATTTAATTATTGGCCAGGCTAACAGTAGCAAAAGCTTTACATCTCAAAACATTTTAAATAACTTCAATCCAAAGGTAGAAAATTTCTACAGCTATCATATTTTCATGCCTAAATTTTTTGTCTGCAATTTTAATAACTTTATACTTTTGAATATTTTTAGATTTACAGAAAATTTACAAAAATGGTACAGAGTTCCCATATCATTATAGTGCAGTTTCTCTTTTAATGTCTTACATTAATTATGATATATTTGTGAAATTATGAAATTAATATTGGTATATTACTATTAATTAAACTGTAGACTTTGTAGAGAAATTGGCAAAGTCTGAATAAATGTCCTGGCTACAATTTAGGATGTCACATTACCTGTAATCTTCATGTCTCCTCTATTCTGTGACAGTTTCTCAAGCTTTACTATTTTTCTTGACCTTGACCATTTTGTGGCATGATCAAGTATTTTCTAGAATGTTCCTCAATTGGAGTTTGTTTGATGTTTCTGTTATGATCAGACTGGAGTTATAGGTTTGGGGGAGGACGGCCTTCAAAATGTCCTGCCTGTCTGATCTTATCCTGTCAGGGGCCAGTATCAACATGACTTATCACTGGTGGTATTAACCATAATTACTTGGTTAAGATGGGTCTGCCACAGTTCCCCACTGTAAAGTCATTATTTTTCCTTTCCATTCTCTCTTCTTTGGAAGTAATCACTAAGTGCAGCCCATATGCAATGTGACAGAAATGATTCTCTACCTCCTGGAGGATAAAATATTTACATAAATTATTTAGTAAGGGAGATTTGTTCCTTCTCCCAAATTTTTAGTTATTTGAACACTTATATGAGTGTGGATTCATGGGTATTGTCTTAGTCCATTTGGGCTGCTAAAACAAAGCACTGCAAACTGGATGACTTATAAACAACAGGCATTTATTTCTCACAGTTCTGGAGGATGGGAAGTCCAAGATCATGGTGCTGGCAGATTCAGTTCATCGATGGCTGTCTTTTTGATGTGTCCTTACATTCTAGAAAGGAGTGAGGGAGCTCTCTGAGGTCTTTTTTATAAGAGCACTAATCTCATTTATGAGAGCTATACATTCATGACTTGTTCACCTTCCAAAGCCCCATCTCTAATACCAAGACATTGGCTATTCAGTTTCAGTATATGAATATAGGTGGGTGTGGGAGACACAAACATTCTAATTTTATACTTTGGGTCATAATCCAATTCTATTTTATTCATTATGTTGCTCAAATTGACTGACATTTTGCCATTGAAAACTCTTTCAGGTTGGCTCCTGTTCCCTTTGGTAAACCCACATCATTTATTTTTGAACATTTATTTACTGGCCCTATAAGATGCTCCAAGCTTATCTTATATAATCTCTTCCTCAGTCCTAAAATTAGCATTTCTTCAAGGATTCCTGGTTCCTTTTCTTGGAGAATGGTATTTAGCAATCAAAATCTGACCATCAGTGGTCGATCTATTTCAACTTCTTTGAGGAATCTCCATACTGTTTTCCATAAATGTACTGATTTACATTCCCAGCAACAGGATATAAGCATTCCTTGTCACCTCGTCTGAGCCAACATCTATTGTTGTTTGATTTTTTAGTAATGGCCAATCTGATAAGAGTAAGGTGATATCTCATTTTGGTTTTAATTTGCATTTCCCTGATGATTAGTGAGGTTGAGTATTTTTCGTATGTTTGTTGGCCATGTGCATATCTTTTTCTGAAGAAGAAAAAAACAACTTCATGTCTTTCACCCACCTTTTGAGGGGGTTGTTTTTTTCTTGCTTATTTGAGTGTTTTGTAGATTCTGGATTTTAGTCCTTTGTCAGATGTATAGTTTGCAAATATTTTTCCCATTCTGTAGGTTGTCTATTTACTCTGTTGATTATTAATTTTGCTGTGTAGAAACTTTTAAAAAAATTATAAATTCCTGGTCCCCACTGTTGGGAACTGTGACTCAGTAAGTCTATCTATTATTGGGCACTGGACTGGAGTTTCTGGTGTTGATGTTGCTAGTCATGCAATTTTGTTATGAAAAGTAGTTAAGGAACTGCTGTATATACAATAAATCCTCTTCATTTCATAGTGGTACCAAAGGAAGCCCAGAAAATGATGCAAATGCCCAAAGACACACAGCAAAAGAAACTATTTTTTCTCCCCCTGTATGTCAGTTATTCCTATTATTACATTCTTAGTGTGTGTTTACTCATACCCTTTAATTCAGTGCTTCTCAGCCCAGTTCCTTCTGGGGAGCTTTAAAAATCCCTAAGACCAGGCCCTTTTCTCAGAAATTCTGATTTAAATAGTCTAGGGTGGCACCTTGCATCTAGGTTTGTCTTAAAGCCTTACAGATGATACAATAAGCACCCAGGAGTGAGAACCACTGTTTTAAATAAGCAAACTCCATTTCATTCAGGCTCAGATATTTCAAATTATGGTTTCTTTTTTTTCCTGACATTTCTGAGTAACATTTGATTTATATTGTATAACTTGACACTCAGGTTTATCAATTTAATTTGACAAACATGTATAAAATCTACTTTGTGCTTAGCACACAGCTGGACTCTGGGGAAGATGTCAGGGACATGAATCAGCTATAATCTCCTCCATCCACGAGCTTTAACTATAAAATAATTAGAAGAGCATTAGTTTGGTTGTAAATTAGCAGAATAACAAGTGGGGACAGGTGAGTGAAGAGGAGCCTAAAGTGCCAGGGTGGGAAGGATTTATATCCTGTTGACTTTAAATAGATAATTTTATTCCTTGGCTGAAGCAAGTGATGCCTCCCTTCTGAGATTTTACTTTCCTCTATGGATGGCCTTTACTAAAGATGCAGCTTCTCGGGGAATCCAAAAGTCACATTATTTTGTCTGAAAAGTCTATTAGACAATCACCCAGGTCTTGATTAAGCTCCCTCAAGCAAGAAGCTAAGCAAACCATGTTAACAATGAATCCAGCTGTAAGAAAACTTATGTTATTTTTAGGCATCTTGACTGAAAATTGCTTTGTCTCATCACTGGGCAATGCTTTTATTACTGTTTTTACTGCTGGTAAATTTGATGTTGTAGGAATTATGCATAACTGCACTGTTTTTAATATTTGCTACTGTAATCATTTCTGTAATTATGATACAGAAGCAACTGCTGCAAGCTGTTCCATGGATGGCTATTTTACTGAGTTCTAATGATGGTATCTACTGAAATTTCTATCCACAAAGGCCCTGCTAGCAAGTGGCTCCCTGGTGATGTGAGGCAGATAAGCTTTATCAGATGCTGTTAATGAGCTTGATTTATGATGTTGGTGGTTCAATCTGACACATTATTTTGGGCTTTATACATTTAGATTCCAGCCTTTACTATGTCCTCCCCTATCCCTTGAGGAAAGGACAGAACCTGTTAGAATTTGAAACTGACAGGCATTGCAAAGTAATATTGTTGCCATACCACATTTTCTTGTAAAAACGATGTCCTAAGTGCAATGTCAAGTTGTGTAATACATACCAAGAACAAGATGCATGAAGCTGTTAATTGAATAAAGGCTAATTATTAATCAGGGAATGGCTTTCACGTTAGCTCTGGGAGTTGCCTAAAACACCACATTTAATTGGTCCATTACCAGATTTCACAAAGTGAGGTGATGCCCCAGCAGCTGTTGCTTCCCTGGTTGAGCTTGTGGTTTATCATCAATTCGTATTCTGCCTGATTCATAACTGTGGCCAGAAAATGGTCTGCACACAATGTGTAAGCATCCTCTCACAATTAAGCCCAAACAAGCCTTAGATATATAAAAAAGAAAATCATGTCCCCCTAGTAGTGCAATTTGTGGGGTCTCTGGGAGTTTCTTCTTCCCCAAACCTGTCCTCCTGCCATCAGCCTAGGTACCATGGTACCTGGGGTTCTGCTATTTGAGCTTTTGGGAAAAACTTTGCTCTTTCCGTGTTCCTGTTATAAAATTCATATATTATAGGAGACTAACACATTAAGTTCTCATAGGTTTATATATTTAAAAATTGCATTATCCCCAATGGATTTTGCCAAGATGGCCAAAATGCAAGGTGCTGCCTCCAGCTGTAATGAATTGCTCTATACTGTAGTGTCAGACTGAGAGGCAAGAGAGTGCTAGCAAGTATTCAGTCCTTGAATTGATATTAGACTGCTAAATGGCATAAACTTGTCTTCCAACTCTGAGGTTTTTTCCCCCAGCTATATTGAGGTACAATTGACAAATAAAATTGTATATATTCGAGGTATAAACATAGTGATTCGATATATGTATACAATGTGATTACCACAATCAAGTTATTAACATCACCTCATATAGTTACCTTTTTTGTTTGTGAGAAAACTGAAGATCTACTGTCTTAGCTAATTTCAAGTATATAATACAGTATTATGAGCCATAGTCATCATTCCACAAGGCAAGGAACCCCTCTGGACCTTTTTCCTTACCTATAAAATATACTACTAGGATTTCTGCATTTTCTTCAAACTTCATAATTCAATACTTATTGCATGAGAGAACAAGGTAAGCTAATATTTAGGAATGGACACAAGAATGCAAGAAAAGAGAAATAGGATGTCTGAAGAAATGCTTTAGCACTTTCATAAAGGAGATATTGGTAATGGCTTTTCTTGGTGGGTAGTAATTTACTGCAGTCATTAGAGTATGGCCGGCTTTAGAATCCTCTCAGCTCAAAGGACATTTCTCCAAATTTCCCAAAGTATCTGATCAGAAACACATTCTGTCTCTGGGGAACAATTTGTACAACCTTACCTGTTTGATAAGCTTGAGGGTGTCATGCTGTATGTCTCTGACAACATCTAAAAGTCCTTTAGATGAGACAGAAACAGCACTGGCCACAGGGCAGTCACCTCCTAACCAGTCCTATTGAAGTTTGACAAACTTTTGAAACTCTCATCCACCCTTCTTGCTGCCTCCTTTTTTCTCTCTGATTCCTCTTTCATCATATTCTGCACAGTGACCTGCAACCTGGTTTCTGATCTTTTTTGCTGTTTTCTCCACCTAATTTTCTGTTTCCCTCTTCTCCTCTATGTCTCTCTCCATATCTCTTTGTATACAGCTCTCTGAGGATTAGATCATGGTACAAAAATAAAAGTGCATAGTATTTTTTAATAACTATTAAGCATGTGATTCAACTGAAGAGCTAGTTAGGAGAAAATATATTTTAAGTGGGATTCATTTCCACTGTTCTTCCAGTAGAACACCTTGCTATCTTTATATTTTTCTCTACATATGCAATCCTTCTTCTCTTTCTTCCAGCTTTGTGAAATGCTGATGGAGGGTATTGACCCAACAAAAAGCAGAGATAATTGGAAGAATTCATTTTAGTATTCACCTTCTAATTCTTGTTTGTGAGCACCCAGTGTGTTAAGAAAAGCATCGTCCTTGATTTTGTATCACTAATCAGTTTTCTGTCTGCCTATCCATAACGAAAACTAAAAATGTTTTATGAGATATATCACTTTAACAATGACATCATTCGAACACTGTCACCTAGGTAATGGAATAATTACCATAGCAACAGAGCCTTTATCTTGCAGTAGCTATAAAATTTTGACAGATGGAAAAGACTGATTGAAGATTTAACGCAGGACATAAATGTAACACATCTTACTGGCCAAAGTCATAGTAACATCTTATAAATTGCTATCTATTCACAAAGATTAAATTGAATGTGAGGTGTATATATTGTTATTTATTTCCAAAGTTAATTTTGCTTTTGAGCAAAAGGAAATTTTCTTCTTTGAAAAATTGAAATTAGATTATTAAATGCAGAGACATGAATAGTAGAATGTTTAAAAAATTATAAAAGTTTAAGTGAATAGTAAAAAAGTCTATTGTAGAATGATTTTTCTTATTCAATTGAACAGTTAAACATCTGTAGTTCTTGCATCTGTAACCTATATCTGATAAAAAATTCTATTAAAATATATTCTTCATTTTTGACTTTACAAATATAAGGTTTCAATTAACTTAAATCTTGGGTGTGTTTGTATCTGCATTTTGTGTGTGTTGGGGGGGTCTATATGTTTTTCTTTATAGATATACAAGAAAACTCAATATGTATTTTTTAGGTAATACATTATCAGGTAGACAGTTTGAATTTTCCACCTAAATAAATGAGAGAAGGCTGAAAAGATCATTTATGTATTTCTTGTGCTTCTACCAAAAAACAAGATGAATATAGTCAACTTAGTTTCTCATTCTTAATTCTCTCATCTCTGAGGAAATTATTATTTTATAGGAGAAATAGGCTCAATAAATTATCTTTTATTGGACCTATCTAAGCTTCCACAAATATAACAGTTTTCTGGCCAAAGAAGAGCAGGCCATTAGGGCAGAGATTTGAATAAAATGAGAATGTTTATTTAATAATAATGTGTCCGTTGGCCTTTCCAGGGACTGCGGAGTAGGTTCACTTTTACTAATAGAATTATCCAGGCTATAAAAAGAATAATTTCATCTAATAAGTAATATGCATATGTATATTTTCATATATTCATTTACCAAAGAATGGGTTGTCACATATCCAAGCAAAGCCTTGGAAAAAAACAGCATTACTATATATTAATTTGACAATATTTATACATTTCACTCATTCCTTTTGTTTTTTTCCTGGTATCTGCCTCACTGAAATTAATGAACCTACTTGAAATTTGACTACTTTCAGGTTTTTCATGATTTAAATCCAGCCAGAGAACATGAGTCTCATCTACACACCCTATTCTTAAACAGAAAGAAATGATAATAAAATCTATTCCTATGGTAGACAGCCAAAATCTGCTGTCTACCTTTATTTTGGGCCCTTGGGACTGATAGTAATAGATTCATTCAAATCCATTATAATGCGATTGCTTCATGGTAGAGAAGGAGCGTGTGTGTGTGTGTGTGTGTGTACGCTCGCTCATGTTTTTGTCAGAGATTTTTTTAGTTCTCTGGCAATTTTTACAAATTGACTTGTAACTTTTCTTTCTGCTCAGGCAAGGAAATTAAGGTTCATTTCATTCATAGAGGACAGATTTCTCCCAAAAGAAGTCATAGCAAGTTGTATAAATTAGTTAGACCTCAAGAGGTTACCTGTGAAATTAGAGCATCTTTCACTCCATGCTGACTTTTGTGCAAAGCTATGTAAAGCACAAAGCCTGGGATTTAAAGTTAAAGAAACATATTTTAATATTTAGGCCATAACTAGCTATTAGACCTTGCTCTTCAAGCCTCTGGTTCCCCATTAATAATGTTAAAAAATTAGAAAAATTGGAAGAAAAACACCTACTTCTTAAGGTTTGAAAATTATTTCATTTACAATGATGTAAAGTATCTAGTCTGGTGCCTGGAACATGGTAGATATTTCAGTAAATATTGACTTCTTTCATCAGTATTTATTCTAATTTCACAAGATCATGATTATAGCTATGCTTATAGTTAGACTAGGGTGAGGTAAAGGAGGAAATGACCAATTTAAATCCAGTCTGAACTTCCCATCTCAAGGGAAGAGAGAAATAATGGAGGACTAATGAGCTAATGCATGTGGCAGCCCTCTGGTGAGATGTGCAAATGAAATCCCCCCTGAGCTTATTTCTTAGACAAACACCAAATGTAAGAATTAGTCTTTGTTTCAAGAAGCCTTCCCTAAAGAAATTATGGAAAATAAAATAATTCTCCAGTTGAAATTGTTATAGGTGAGGCTTTGGAAGAACCATTGTAGGTCCTATTATTTGGGTCACATAAATCTATTGTGCCAGTAGATACTTAAAACACATTATATTTAAAACACAGTCAAATGCTTCCAGACAACTGAAATTGTATCAGTACAACGATCTGTGCATTAAGGCATAACTGATTTGTATCTTTAGGATATGAGATCATAATTGGGAAGAATACATTTTATTCAAAAGTAGGAAGCCTGTGTACTAATTTGATTGAAAAGTATAGGTGGCTACTTAACTCTACTTTGGACAATATTATTTTGATAAATTAAAAGAAGAAATAAAATATCTGATAGCAGATTTTATAATTATTTCTCTTATAAATGAGTTAAGTTGGTGTCTGAGCTGGTCTAAATGAGGGCAGAGGTTGATAAAGTGGTAGCCATTGGCCCCATCTGGTGTGGAGACACCAGTTTGATGGCACTAGATACTTCCAAAGGTGGAATGAGGGGCAAAACATTTGTTAAGGGTTAATTTAAGGAGTAATGAATACTTTATATTTCTTCCTTAACAGTTATAGCAAGACGACAATCCTTCTCCTATTGTGGCAGGAGAAAAGACTTAGTGATCCTAAAAACTGTAATTTGGAGAGACATCAGATCATGGAGTATCATAAAATAATGAACCAAACAAAGCTGTTATACTGAATCATAAAGACCGTGTGAAAGTTGACACATAACATGAGAGTAAAGTGGGATTCTCTCTGCCCTAAACTTGACCACAGAGCAAAGAAGTAAAAGGATGAAATCCACCTACCAAGAGTCTAAAACAAACTGAAACCTAACATAACCAAAACAAAATAATAAATCTCTGGATTTATGAAAAGACACAGGACGCTGACCGGAATGTACTTATAGGCAATGTTTTCTTCCTTCCTTTATTTCTTTGATGAATAATTTATTGGAGAGATAAAGAAGAAGGTAACATGATCCCAGATTTAGATTCCATTTCAGTTTTGCCTGAGGCTTTAGACACCTAGACCAAACCCTACGTCTAATACGTAGGTGCTGACCCACCTAAGCAAGACTTCGAAAGGAAATGGATAGAAAGGTAGATTGTTTTGAGAAAGCTCAACTTTTACCTTGAGGATGTACACAAGATTTGAAATGCCAAGAAGGAGTCATATTTTCAAAGAAAATCTATTTGTAGCATTCCCCCCATGGGAGAAGGAAAGGGACTGCTTAACAATCACCCTAAGATAAGTGAAAGGAACTCCAGGAAAATTCCTCAGAGAGTCTGGACTTCATTTGCTGAACTTTTCAGGAAGCAGAGACTGTTCGTGAGTAGCGGACCAGAGAATTGCATTGGAAAGTAGATGCACATCCTTAGATTGTGAGTCAAAGGACCTGTTATCAGGACCAAATAAAAACCCCAGTGGGAACCAGCCTGGGGTCCTTTTAAAATTCAACTCTAGAACACCCGATGAAGAGATGCAGAGGGAGTATTTGCATTGCTAGAAAATCAGGGTTTGAGAGAGGAAATAAAAGTAGCCACTAGAAAACAATGTGTAAATATGGTAAAATGTGAGCATAGGTTCCAAGTGAAAGGATTCACTCAGAAACTGCAAATGCCCCCAAAATTGTTTTATAATTATATTCTATTGACTCTTGTTCTTTCAAAATAACTATCTCATTTACAATGAGTAATGAGCCAACTTCCAGCTCTTTAAGTAGGCCTATAATCAGTCCTCTACACAGGGAGAATAGTGCAGAATTATCTAAAAATATATAATTACTTCAGAGATATTGGTTCAGAGATCTACCTCAGAGAAGTGCCAGAAGCTCTGTCTGATCACTCTCCACTACATTTCTCTGGTCAAAAATCCTGGTCGTGCACACAGAGTTTCCAATAAAAATTTTAGTGCTTTTATCTCATTCTTAGATAGGGCAGGAAAGAATGGCAGATATAAGCCAACCATTAGCATAAAAGAAAGAGCAAAATATGTGAAGTAAAAGAAAATAGAAGTAATGTGAAAGCTTTTAAAAAGAACTACAATTAATATCACCAGAGGTAAGATATTTTATACATAAATAAAATCAGAATGCTAAAAACATATGGACAGAAACAGAAATAGCTCTTGGAAGTTAAAATATATGAAAGAAACAGTTTAATAGATTATTTACACAATAGAGTTGAGTAAATTTTCAAGAAATTAGAACATATATGTAAAGAGATAGCTATAGCAAAAGGAGATAAATCAAAATTATAGGATTATTCCTGGAGATTCAACTTCCAACTGAAAAATAGTATTTTCTGAAAGAGAAAGAGAAGAGAAAATGGAGGGAGTTATAGAATGTATAAATCAAAATATTTCTTGGAATTACGGGACTTGAGATTCCAGATTGAAAGGATCCTCTATGTGTTTAACATTATGAATAAAAGAAAACAAACAAATATATAAAAGTCCCCACTAAGATACATCATCTTGAAATTTCAAAATTCTAATAAAGGAATGGTCTTAAAATATTTTTAGATGGGGGGATAAAAATAAATTATAGAGGAGAAGAATTAAGATACATATTGCTTCCATAATTCTCAGTGGTCACAGCCAAAACTAGAAGATAAGAGAGCAATGCCTTTAAAAACTTGAGTAAAAATTATTTACAACTCAGAATTATGTGCTTAATCTGTCAGCAAATTGTAAGACACTATAAAGATATTTTCTAACTTGTAAAGTATCAACATTTTATCTCCCCTGCATCCCAGAAATGATGCTCAAAAACAAAACAAAACAAAACAAAACAAAAATTAACCATGAAAAGAAAATGATAGGACCAGGAACCAGGGGTTCTAATGCATAAAAGAAGGGAAAGGAATTCCCAGAGTGAAGATGAAGGGAAGAGCCAGATGTCAGCTGTTCACCAGATCCAGAGAGCAAGGAAACAAGATGGGAACAGAAGAATGGAAGAGTCTAGAAGGTATGATCCAAAAGAAAAAGAAATAGAAGAACTTTTAAATTACTTGATGTCTGGCCATATTAACACGAGTTTTGATAAGTTTTACATCCTCAAAATTGATATAACTGTTTTGGGAGGATGAGAAAGGTGATGTGCATGTACAGTACTGGGGAGTTTGTATAAGTTAAATAGAAATATTGAAAATTGATGAAAAATACTTATATGAAAAAATATCAGTATAGCTTACTATTTAGTTTCAAAGAGTTGGCTTCTAGGTCCTTGAGAGGCACATTCCTGGGTTATAGAGGATTTATATCTCAAAGGGGCAAAAAAGAATTTATAATTGCAAGTTTTCTAAAGTAACTGTTCTAAGAAAAGGGAGGTCAGGAGTTATTCAGGAACAAAACTGTTGAGAGTGTAGCCAAACTGAGGGCAACATTAAGGCTATCTTGGTCACTAAGGCTAGAAAGGGAGAGAACTCTGGAATTATTTCAAGGCTTATACGACATTGGTACTCAAACAGACAAGAAAAGCACTAAAAAGAAAAATTATAGGCCAATATCACTCATGAATATTAATGCAAAATTCCTGAACAAAGTGTTAGCTATTGAATCTAAGAATTAATTTGAAAATCAATATGTATCATCTCTATGTTAGTTTTATTTTGAGAATGCAGAGTTGGTTTTTAGATTTAAAAAATCTATTAATGTAATTTACCACATAAACAGATTAAAGGAGAAAATCCACATTATCATCTGAATTGTTGCTTTCAAAGCATTCAATAGAATTCAACACCAATTCATGAATAGAAAGGAAAAAAATGTCAGAAATTACTGAAATAGAGGAATTTTCCTTTCCTGATAAAGGGTATGTACAAATCCTACAGCAAAATCATAATAATGTAAAACACTAGAAACACTTCTTTTAATAGCAAAAACAAGACAAAGACACTTGCTATTAATACTTTCATTTCATAATATACTAGGTGTCCTTGCCAGAATAATAAATATATACATATAAGAGTCATATGGTCTAGAAAAAAGAAGAAACAAAAATGTCATTATTTGCAGATATTATTGTCATTGCCTGCATAGAAAACCTCAGAGCACCTACAGGCAAATGATTAGAATTAATGAGAAGTCACCAAGGTATATATGATCCATATAAAATTTAAATTGCATTTCTATACACCAGCAACAACAGTATATGCATTTAAATATATAAATATATTAAATATATATATATATATCATTGCTAGCAGCATTAAATATAAAAGAATCCTAAGACTAAGTATAAACAAAAATGCTCAGGACTTTTTAAAGAAAATTAGAAAACTTTACCAAAAATCATTAAAGATAAGCATAAAAATAAATATTATGTTCATTAAAAGTTTCAATATCATACAGAGAGCAATTCTCATTAAAATAATCTATATTTTCAATGAAAACCCAAAGATCCTAATGGGGATTTTAATGGAATTTGACAAGCTGATTCTAAAATTAATATGGGAAACAAAAAGTCAAAAATAACAAGACATTTCTGAAGAAGAACAGAATAGGAGAATGTGCTTTATAATAAATGTTATAAATCCATTTTAATGAAGAAAGTGAATGTTGGTATAGAAGCAGATTAACAAACAAATAGAATAGAAAGCCCACAAAGATACACACATGTGGAAATTGGATATATAAAATAAATGGCATTGCAGGTCAATGAGAAAAGGATTCTGGAAATTTTCCTGAACAATATAATACACAACAAGAATATAAATCATACCCTCATTGATTCATTCATAAAATACCCAGAATCAATTTAAGGTAATTGGATAAACTAAATGTGAACATTAGAATATTAAAAAAATCTTTGTAATTTAAGGATTGGGAAGAATTTCTTAAATAAGACACATAAAACATGGATAAAAAGTAGGAAAAATAAGTACATTAAAATTAATTATTTTTGCCCATCCAAATATACCATTTAACAAGTGAGGGAGAAAGCTAAACCAGGAAGAAGATATTTGCAAAACCTAACTCTCAAATGACTAGAATTCAGAATATATAAAGTGTTCCTATAAATCCATGAGAAAAAGATTTAAAAAACAATTTAAAGTTATATAAAACATGTATGCTAGCAACTAACAGAAGAGGAAACACTAGTGGCCAGTAATTGTATGAAAAGTTGACAAAACTTACTGTTATTCATGAAAATGAAAACCAAAATGAGATATTATTTCACAAATTTCAATGGGAAAAAAACATAATGTCTCCCAGTAGAAATTATTGGAGAATATGGACTAATTGGAACTCTTACATACTTCCAGTAGAGGTATAAATTGTTAGAACCATTTTGAAATGGTCAATACCTGCATGATGTTACAGATGCCTATATGGTAACTTTTCACTTAATATCATCAATAGGTTCTTGGAAACTGCAAGTTTAAGCAAAATGAAATATAACAAAACCAATTTACCATAAGCTAATTGATATTAGCAAGAATGACATTCTATGGCATATTTCTGGTCACAAAAACATGATAAAACTTCTACATAAAGACCCCAAATATTTCTAATATTAAAAATTGAAATAAATATGAGCTAAACATATGTTTGAGGAAGATGAATAGAAATAAGTAAGATAATTATTTACCCAGTTATTCCAGTTCAGGGTCATGGTGACCAGAGCCTATCCTGGCAGCTCAGGGTGGGAACCCACAACGGACAGGATGCCATTCCATTGTAGGGCCACTTCCACACACACCTTCACTCACTTGCACTGAGACAATGTAGACACATCAGTTAACCTAACATGCACATCTTTGGGATGTGAGAGGAAGCCAGGAAGACCTGAAGAAAGCTCATGCAGACATGGAGAGAATGTGCAAACTCCACATAGCAGTGCTCCCTTCCAGGAAGTAATTTTTTTTCATCAATATTATAATGAAATGATATACTCTGCAACCTAGCAAATCTACCAGAAGGACCTAAGGAATTTGTTCCTCATGAGCACAAGGAGACAGCACATGACTGCTTATTGCAGCACTATTCATAATTGCAAAAAATAATTGAACATAAATAAATTTCTGTGAACAAAAGTGGATAAATTTTGTATGTTTGAAATCCTATACACAGTAAAAATGAACGAATTATATCTATTTCTTTGTGATAAGAAACAAATTGAATGCCATAAATTCCACTAATAGAAAAAATTTCAAAAATATGTAAAACATGTTTAGAAATAAGTATTTACAATCCAAAAAAAGTATAAAGAAAAGCATATGAGAGATAAACATCAAGGATAGCAGATACCTATGAATATGAGAGACAGTAAATAGTATGGGGAGAGTCCACACAGACTGTAATCATAATGTCAATACTATATTATTTTCTTTAATTGTTTTACTTAAAACATTTGTTAGTAAACCTGACTTGTTTGTGTTTATATATAACATTTGGTTCAGATTCCAAAAGCAGAATATTACATCAGAAATGGATGAATGGATAGATAGATATCAGCAAGGATGGACAAAAACTATAAAATAGGAAATAAATATAAACAAATGAATCTAATTGTATTAATAAGTTTACTATATTCAAATGGGGATAAAGTTATAACCCAAGTAATTTTAACACTACATACTACATACAGATATTGACCCCAGTTGGTAGACATTTCTTATGTGATATGGGTAAAAATCGTTGAAATTACATTTTGTGTGCTCTAAGATTAAGTAAATATGTATATTAAAAATAATGGGAGCCAGATTTTTCCCTATTAGAGGAATTACAAATAGGAAAGTAGAGGAGGCTAAAATGAACTTTGCGATGCCGGACTAGAATTGAGGGAAGCAGCATAAATTCAGGGTTAGATAGAGAAATTAATTGATTCTAAATTGATGTAATTGATTCTAAGTTGATGTGGATATATGTGCGTGTGCTTGTGCACACATACCATTGATAATGAGCACACCTGGAGCCCAGATGTTGGTTTCCAAATGTCATTCCTCACTAGAAGGAGCTAGAGTTGCTTGGGGAATTGGCTGACTCTAGTGCAGAGAAAGTAAAAAATAAATATGGAACATCATATTCTACTAGAAAGTTAGAAGGCACTCAAAGAATAATGGGACCATATCAAAAGGACAAAAGGACAAAAGAGTGGTACTATAAAATGGTATAGCCACTCTGAAAAACAGATTGGTAGTTTCTTTTAAGTTAAACATTTACTTGCCATATGACCCAGCAAAGACTGGGTCATTATCATATGAGTCCTTGGTATTTGTCCCCCCAAAATTAAAATACATGTTCACAAACACAATACCTATACATGAATGTTCACAGCAGGACATTTTATAAGAGCCAAAAACCAGAAACACAACACAAATGCCCTCAAATGGGTAAATGGATAAATAAAATGATATATCCATATAATAGAATACTAATAAAATATGAAAATAATGAACTATTGGTGCATGCAACCACTTGGTGGATCTTTTGGACATTATGTGAATAAAAAATAAATTTCATATACTATGTGATTCCATTTACATAACATTCTCAAAATGACAACATTATGGTAATGGAGAAAATATCAGTGGTTTCAGGGTTTAGGGTTGGAGGGAGACTATAACTATAAAAGGGTAGTCTGAGGAAGTTTTTGTGGGGTGATTGAACAGTTCTGTATCCTTATTGTGGTAGTGATCAAATAAATCTATATTTCATATAACTACATACACACACATAGAGATAAGTGCATGGAAAAACAGGTGAGAATGTATGCAGTTTACTTCATATGCTTCTAATGTTCACATTCTGGTTTTGATAACTGCATTATGGTTACATAAATATTATCGTTGGGAGAAGCTGGATGAAGACTACACAGCAGGAGTTCTTTATATTATTTTTATCGATACATAATGCTCTACATATTGTATACACGCAATAATTTGTTACATGCATAGAATGATCAATCTAGGTATTTCAGGTAGCCATCATCTTGAGTATTTATCATTTCTATGTGTCAGAAACATTTCGAGTTCTCTCTTCTAGCTACTTTGAAATATACAATACATTGTTGCTAACTATAGTCACCCTACTCTGTTATCCAATATTAGAACGTTTACCTTCTGTCTAACTGTGTCTGTACCCATTGATCAACCTCTCTTCATCCCCCTCCCACTTACCCATCCTTCCCAGCCTCTGGTATTTATGATTTTACTCTTCACCTCCAGGAGATCCAATTTCTAACAAACTTCTATGTGACCCTAAACTTATTTCAAAATAAAAAAGTAAAGGAGAAAAAAAGACATAGAAGCCATCCTTAGGCAACTCCTGCTGGCCAAATCTAGGACAATTTGAGCATCAAAATAAATAAGGATAGTACTAGAATGTGTCAGTTTGTGTCCTCCGAAAAAACAGATGCTGAGACAGAATTGGACATGTAATAGATTTATTCAGGGAAATTCCTATAAAAAATAAAGAAGAGAGGGAATATAGGTCTGCAGTGAAAGCCCCAAATGCAATGAGGGACTGACTTCCATAAAGGGAGAGAAGGAAGAAGGGAGGGTTGGATGGGAAGAGCTACAGTCTGTAGTACAGCTCTGAGGAAGAAAGTCTTGAAGAGACTGATGGGAGCCCTAGAGAAGATAGCCCCTTTACAGTAATCCTGCAATGGGCACAAATGGCCCAATTTTAGTACCTCTGCCCTGCCCAGGCATTGACCAGGAGATGCTTTGGGAGACCATGGCCTTGGTGTGAACATTGCAGTGGATCTGAAGGTACAGCAAATGGAGGCTGTGGGACAACCGGGTCCTCAGAAGGGATTCTATTGAAAGGAGAGCTGAGTGGAGCATCTCCACAATTGCACAGAGTACAACTCACCAAATGAAAATGAGTCCATGCATCTATGATATAAATAAATAGACAAATGCTCTTTTCTACAATAAAATGTCAGTTAATAAATGTAGAAGAGAATCACCACTTGGGCACCATCAGAGTAAAAATTGAGTCAGGCAAGAATCAATGATCGCTATAACTAGTAAGTAAAAGTTTGATGAGGAAACAGCTTATTTACATAGATTCAACCTGTCTTCCCACAAAATATTTATTAATTATAAAGGAAATAAGTAGGACTTTTTTGATGGAGACACCTGACAGACACCACCTGGTTAACATCACCGGTCATGGGGTAAACTCACCTCCTGAAAGACATCATTTCTCTGTTATACCTACCCCTAAAATTCATGACCTGAAATTAATCATGTGGAAAACTCAGACCAAACACATTGCAAAATAATTAGCCTATACTCTTCAAAAATATAAAGGTAATGAAAGAAAAAAAATGATTAAGGAAATGTACTAAATTAAAATGACAAAGAGACATAACTAAATGCAATGAATGACCCTGGATTGTATCTTAGACTGAAATTTGGGGAAGGGGATGACTATAAAATACATTATTAGGGCAAAAAGTAGCAAAATTTAAGGTCTGGAGATTAGATAATAGTATTGTATTGATGTTAATTCCTTGATTTTGATAGTCATTCTGTAGTGTAAGAGACTGTCCTTGTTCTTAGGCATTACAAACTAAAGTATTTAGGAGCCACAGTATAAATAGTTCAAAAAACTATGTAATATATATTTATATATATATATATATGCACACACATATAGTGCCAACATAGGTTACATCTTGTTAGTATTGTTGCTGTTTTACCAATCATAATTAAATGAGATGATTTAGCTGCAAGGAACAATATTAACAATGATAAGAAATGATAAAATACAATAATGGGAAGAAGATGAAGGGGAAAACTTGGATTAAATTTTTACTAAATACTACCATGTGTACTTTGTCTGAACTAAAAGTTAGAAACAATTTGTTAGGAGTCCTGGACTAAACTTCCTTGCCATGCTCATACAAAATTTCAACTGGGACTAAGTTCCATGTCAGAAATCTTGTAATGGTGTACTTAGGCTTAAAGATACACTTTGCTGGGCATTTATCCCTAATGGAACAGAAGCACACTTCAAAGGCAAGCTGAGGACATAATTCTGCTGATTGCTGATGCCTGTTCAGTTACACATAAGTACAGCCAGTCTAAGAATAATCTACTTGGCCTAGGCTAACTTTATATAAAATTGTTACCTCTCTTAGTAAGAGGAGAAACCAGCCACGAACACTCAAGTATGTATATTGTATACGTGTGTTGGGGGGAGGGGAGTCCATGACTTTTACCAAATACCATCTGTAAATCTATGTGAAAAGTAATGTTAGCTTTCCAACATTTGGTGGCCCCTAGCTCACAAAATCATTTGGATAATTGACTAAGTCCTCCATATTTATGGATGTTTCAGGTATATGTAGACTCAACCTCTTAACTGTTTTATGCTTGTGTTTTCTCTCAGTGCCTATGAAAGCCACAACAGGCATTTGGTATGTTTTCGCCTACATCCTCAGTAGCTTTTGGTTTTGAGAACTACTTTTCAAAGATTTGAAAAACCACAGCTTAGTAGCTGACAAATTTAACAAAATTTAAATGGCCTATATAAAAATGTACAGATGGTTTCTTAGTGATGCAGTTCATAAAAATGTGCTTAGCTGTTATTTAAAATATAAATTTAAAAAACAAAACCTCAGGATTGAAAATTACCATAATTCTGAAGCTTGGTAAGCAGCTCTTAGGCAAACAGCAGATATAGTTTAAGATCTTTGTTACTTCTAAATTTTATTTAAGGTATTAGAAATAGTTTTTCTCCTTGAAATCACTGAAGTTTTTTCTTTTATATGTGACAGTATTTCATGTTAGCATTGGAAAAATTAACTTTTAATATACCTTTGAGCTCCCTCTGGGTCATTTTTTCATAGGAAACAGGTTTTATATGAAACATATACCAAGAAATTGATTAATTTATCTCTATTGAAATAAATTGCTTACCATATTTTTGCCTCGCTACAACAGTAATTTTGTGTGAATAAAAGAAATTCCAAATGCTACTCCCACCTTCACAACATGTGCAGAATGATTTAGAAACATTGACAAATGAACAACACTCTGGTACAGCACATTATGCTTAGATAATAATCAATTAACATTACATTTTGTGTTTGGGGTGACATGTTTAACAACGTATGGAATAACAGGAGTACATTTCTATTTAAATTAGTTATGATGGGTGAACCATAGGTAATCTATCACTCAGCAATACACATACACTAAGAAATTTTGGTGTTTTAATTGCAGATTGAGACAGTTTTCCAAGCAGATTGCACTCAACTTAAATTAAAACTTGGACTGCTTGTTGTCAGTGACCCAACACATGTTGCACAAATTAAAATAGCTAATAAGGAAAAGGGAAGTTTGGGCACCTAGAATCAGAGCTACTACTAGATTAATTTCTTCTTATGTATTGGAAAATTTGAAATAAAAAACTGCAGGCTACTTCATAATATAAACATATAATTTAATTGAGCACAGGAGAAACAAAAGTCTCAGCAGCCAGATGATGTCCTTATAGAATCTTTGCATCTCCAAGTTGAGATTGCTCCATCCCTAAGTATTTCTATTGTAGAATAACATTTCTAGTAAGCCGATGTTTTCTTTTCTGTTATTTTCACAATTACAGTCAAATTTCATGCTTGCTAAAGTGCTGTTAGAGTCTTAGGGCGAACTTAAGATGTATGATGAAAGGAGAGAGGTAGAATGTTGTAGCAGAAAGGGTCTTGGGGCTCCATTACATATTTAACTGTTTTTTGGGTTATTTTTCTGCAGTTCTCAGAATTAATGAAATGGTTGTAAGCAATGTAAGTGCAAAAAGAAAAACTTTGAAATCAACATAGTCAAGCAGATCATTTTATATTATTGATTTTAACTTGCTTGAGATCCTTGGGATCAGGTACAATGAAGTTAAATGGAATGATTCCTAGGAATAAGGAAACATAGTTTGACTATGACAGTTGGTATCAATTCTTATGGCTCCAAGTGTCTGGACGTGTAGGTTTATTACTGTATGCTTTCTGCCAAAACATTAGGACAGAGGTCAAATATTGCATTGTTCAGAAAGCATGATTGGCCGTTAGCCAATGAAAAATAATTCCCCTCTGTTTTGAAGTCCCATAGTCTTTGATCTGTACTTTTCTTACAATACCCATAACTTTCTATGATATAATTATGCCCTCATCTTAAATGTCAGACTGTAAGTTTTTTGATGGTAATAATAATATCCTTGTCATTCTTGTACCTTCATAGTACCTAGTGCAGGGCCTTGTGAAAAAAGGCAGTTATTAATAATTGCTGAGTGAATCTCTTTATAAATCATGATATACTTGCCCCAAATTATCTCTCAGACTCCATTCTGCCACGTAGGCTGCACAGATAGAGAAGCCCTCTGTAGTTGATTCTCCAGTGTTCACATTGTCTCTGTTCTTTCAGGGAAGAACTTTAGTAGCTAACTTCCAGATCTGTGAAAATTTCTCATGGATTTTCACATTCTTGAGATGTCTATGTATTCTGAACTGGAAATGCATCCAGGTAACAAAATTGGAGATAGTGGTAGGGAGTTCCTTGATGTGAGAGTTGTCATAACCCACATAGAAAGAAAGAGGGCGAAAGGCTCAGGATAATCTCAGTATTAGCAAACAGCAGAGAGGTGAGAAAACATCCTCCCAGTTTTATGACAATATGAACTGTGAGACTTCTGGAAAGAGGACTGGTAGTTCATTGGTTTACAAGATAGATTTCACTTTTTCATGGCCTTATTTGGGAAGAGAGAAAAAGCTGTGAGTATAATTCTTTGGAATAGTGAATCATTCATTGAGGGGTAAAACAGTGAGGTATCAGATAAATGGGGTAGACAGCAGGCATATTTCCTTCTGAAAAGTACAGAATGGTATAATGAGTTATTTATAAAATGTCGTGTTGTCACACAGACATCATCACATATGAAGAAAAATGACATTTAGTCATGATAATTCATCCCCTAAAGATGTAAATTGGAGAACTGTAATTTTGAACTTTTTGGTTCCAAAATAAGCATTTATGCTATTTCCTTCCTTTAAAGGTCAGACATTCTTCGTGTACACTGAGGGCACAACAGAAATAAGGACCACCACTTTCTTGCATGGACAGTATTTTTCTTACTAAGAAGCCATTCTAACTGAGGTGAGATGATATCTCATTGTGGCTTAAATTTCTATTTTGCTAATGATTGGTGATATTGAGTATTTTTTTACATACCTTTTGGCCATTTGTATGTCTTCTTTTGAGAAATGTCTATTGAGATATTTTGCCCAATTTTTAATAGGATTATATGTTTAGATGTATTTTTGCTGTTGAGTTATTTGAATTCTTTGTATATTATGGATATTAGTCTCTTGTCAGATAAATATTTTGCAAATATTTTCTGTCATTCTAGTGGTTGTCTCTTCACTCTGTTGATTGTTTCCTTTGCTGTGCAGGAGCTTTTTACTTTAATGTAGTCCCACTTGTCTATTTTTGTTTTCATTGCCTATTTCATTGCCTATGCTTTTGAAGTCTTTGCCATAAAATGTTTGCCTAGACCAATGTCCTGAAGCATTTCCCCTATGTTTTCTTCTAGTAATTTTATACTTTCAGTATAAGTCTTTAAGTTTAAGTCTTTAATCTATTTTGAGTTGCTTTTATATATAGTGAAAGATGGGGGTCTAGTTTCAATCTCATTATTGATCTGTTTAGGTTTTCTGACTCTTCTTGCTTTAATTCTGGTAGGTTGTATGTGTCTAGGAATTTATCCATTTCCTTGAGGTTTTACAATTTTTTAGCATATAGTTGTTCATTAGTCTCTAATGATCTTTTGCATTTCTATGATATCAATTGTAATGTCTCCTTTTTATTTCTGAATTTATTTATTTGAATCTTTTTTGTCTTGGGTTAGTCTATCAAGAGGTTCATTGATTTTATATATGTTTTCAAAAAAAACTTTTAATTTTGTTAATTCTTTGTATATTTTTTAGTCTCTATTTTGTTTATTTCTGCTCTGGTCTTTATTATTTCTTTCTACCTGCTAATTTCAGGTTTGGTTTCTTCTTGCTTTTCTAGTTCCTTGACATGCATTATTAGATTGCTTATTTGAAATCCTTCTAGGTTTTATTCTTTTGCTATAAACTTCCTTCTTAACACTGCTTTTTCTGTATCCCATAGGTTTTGATATGTTGTGTTTCTATTTTCACTTGCTTCAAGAAATTTTTAATTTCCTTCTTAACTTTTTCATTGAGCCATTGGCCATTAAAGATAATGTTGTATAAGTTCCACGTATATGTACATTTTCCAGTGATTCCTAGTCTTAGTCTATTGTGGTCTGAGAAGATACTTGTTATAAATTAGATTTTTTAAAAAAATTGTTGATACTTATTTTGTGTCTTAACATATGACCTATCCTGGAGAATGCTCCATGTGCTGTTGAAAAGAATGTGTATTCTGCTGCTGTTGGGTAAAGCATTTTGTAAATATTTGTAAGGTCTGTTTGCTCTAAAATTCAGTTTAAATTCAATGTTCCTTTTTTGATATTCTGTCTAGATTATCTTCCCAGTGCTGAGTAAAGTGTTGAAGTTCCTAATTGTTATTGTATTGGATTCTACCTCTCTCTTTGAATCTAATAATACTTCCTTCATATATCTAGGGGCTCCAGTGTTAGGTGTATATATATTTAGAATTGCTATATCTGCTTGCTGAATTAATCTCTTTATCATTATATAATTACCTTCTTTGTCTCTTTTTACAGTTTTTGACTTAAATTCTGTTTTATCTGATGTAGGTGTTGCTATTTCTGCTTGCTTTGGGGTTTTGTTTGCATGGAATATCTTTTTCTATCCCTTCATTTCAGTCTTATGTTTCTTTACAGGTGAAGTGAGTTACTTATAGGTAGCATATAGTTGGGTCACATCTATCTATCTATCTATCTATCTATCTATCCACATTCAGTCAGTCTATATCTTTTAAGTGGGGAATTTAATCTATGTACATTCAAGATTATTATTGATAAGTGACTTATTCCTGTCATTTTAGTTATTTTCTGGTTGTTTTGTATATCCTGTATTCTTTTCTTCTTCTCTTACTATTAATCACTGTGATTTGGTGGTTTTTTGTAGTGGTAACATTTGACCCCTTTCTCTTTCTCATTTGTATATTTTCTCTACCAGTGGGTTTTATACTTTCATGCGTTTTTATGATGGTAGATATTCTTTCACTTTTAGATGTAGGACTCCCTTAAGCATTTCTTGCAAGGTCAGTCTAATGGTGATAAATTCCCTAAAGTTTTGCTTTCCTGGGAAATATTTCATTTCTCCTTCATTTTTGAAGGATAGCTTTGATGGGTATAAATTCTTGGCTGTCAATATTTTTCTTTCAGTGCTTTGAATATATCATCATATTCTCTTCTGGCCTGTAAGGTTTCTGCTGCAAAATTTACTGTTAGTCTGATGAGGATGCCCTTATATGATGTATATACAGAATTAGGTCTTATAAAAAATGTATAAGACCTAATAGAAGACCTACAAGACCTAATACAAGACCTAATGTATAAGACGTTATACAAAAATGTGTAAGACCTAATACATTTCTTTTGCTGGTTTTAGAATTCTCCCTTTGTCTTTGACTTTTGCCATTGAATTATAATGTGCCTTGGGGAAGACCTTTTGGGGTTGAATCTGTTTGAGAACCTTTTGAGCTTTCTTAATCTGTATGTCTATATTTTTTGTAAGACTTGAGCAGTTTTCAGATATTATTTTCTTAAACAGTTTTTATTTATAACTTTGCTTGTATCTTCTCTCTCCAGAATTTCCAAAATTAGAAAATCTTGTTGCTTTATGGTGTCCAATATGTCACATAGGTTTTCTTCTTTTTAATTCTTTATACCTTTTTTGTCTGGCTGGGTTATTTCAAAAGCCCTGTCTTCAAGTTCAGAAATTCTTTCTTCTGCTTGATCTGTTCTATTGTTTAAGCTCTCAGTTCTATTTTTTATTTTTTTCATTGGAATATTTAGTTCCAGGATTTCTGTTTTGTTCATTTTAATGATAATTATCTCTTTGCTGAATTTCTCATTCAGATCATGATATATTTTTCTGATTTATTTGTGTTGTTTATCTGTGGTCGCTTGTATTTAACTGAGTTTCTTTAAAAACATTATTTTGAATTCTTTTTTAGGCATTTTGTAGACTTCCTTTTGATGGGATCTATTACTAGGAAATTATTATGTTCCTCTGGAGGTGTTATGTTTCCTTGCTTTTTCATGTTCCTTGTGTCTTTACATTGATATTTGTGCATCTGGTGTAATGGTCACTTCTTTCAACTTTATGGATTGGGTTTCATAGGTAAAGACTTTGTCATTTGTGTGTGTCTGTGTGTGTCTGTGTGTGTCTGTGTGTGTGTGTGTGTTGGTTGGGTGGAGTTCTTTGGCTTTGATTCTGGATGTGCATAGTTTAGTCTTTGTATGAATTATTTGGTTGTAATCATCATCAGTGGTGCCTATGAGTTCCTCAGTGATTTGGGCTGTGGTCCATAGTAGAAGCTGTGGTAAAATTTGGCTGGGTATAGAGATGCCAGATAGGCCAGTATTCAAGGACCGGTGGTGACACTGATAGGCTGGGCAGGCAGCTCCTTGGGCCCTCAAGATGGCATATGTGGGTACTTAAGAGTGGCAGTGCAGACACTTGTGGTAGTGGGTCTGGGAAGGCTAGTCCTTGGGCTTCCAGGCTTCTTGGTTAGGTCCTGGCAGTGCAGCAGTGAGCTGGACAGGCAAGCAAGCCCTCAGATCTCTAGGCAACATGTGTGGCATTGCTGGTGGCAGTTGTGGCAGTGGGCCAACACTCAGGCCCCTGAGTGTTACATTGGAGTACCATTGGAGTACCATTGGTGGCAGTGGTGGGCTTGGTGGGCTAGACCCCAAGCCCCCAAGTGGCATATGCAGTTGGGCTCCAGTGATGGTTACAGCAGTAGGCTGAGCACACATGCTTTCAGGCCCCCTGATGCTTGCATGGGTACTGGTGATGGTGGATCAGGTAAGTAAATCTCTAGACACCTGAACAGTGCATTCAGACAGCAGTGGCAGCAGATGGAGTGTTCCTGTCTTCAGCCCACTAGGAGGCATGCAAGAGAGACAGCAGCAGTGGCAGAGGGTTGGGGAGGCCTGTCCTCAGGGCCTAGGACAGTGCCTGGGCAGACCAATATCCAGGCTCCCCAAAGGTACATGCAGATGAATGGCAGCCCTACCACTGGAGGTAGCAACATTGATGCCAGGTAGCAGTGGTGCTATGCAGGTGGCTCTCAGGCTCTAGGAGGTCTCACTTTAGCTCCCTTTGTCCCAAGGGCAGCCTCCTGGTGTGCGGTATTGCCCATTCCCTGGTGTATAGGACACTGCATGGGCTAGAGTGCTAGGAATGGCCACACTACTGGGTCCATCTGGTCTCACAATACTGCAGCCCTTTGTGTGGATGGGGGGATGTCAGCGGTTCTCCAGGGATATGGAAATGTAAAGGTTGTTGGGCCCCAGGGCAGGATGAAGCCTGGTTGGGGCTGGATTCTCACACTGGTACTGCCATGCAGCTGTTTGGGTATCGCAGGGTGTGGGGCATCCCATGTGAACTCCCTCTCTGAAAATACTGTCATGTAGACTCCAGGCAGCTCCCTATATTAGCCTGAGGACCTGTGAAGGCCAATGGGCTGTCCCAGGGCTAGGACTGTAGGAGTCTGTGTTAAGAATGTGGTCACTGGGGAGCTCTTGTTTACCCTTTTCCTGCAATGGGGAGTTTCCCCTAGCTCTAAACCAAACCTGGCCAAAATGGCTGCTCCACTTCCCAACCTTCCATGCCTCAGAGGTTCCCTGTCACTTCCCTGCTGAATTCCAGTGTTCTCTCTTAAATATTCTATTCAGCAAGTGATTATCTACTCAGTTTTGGTCTCTTCTGTGGAGGAGGTGAGTGCTGGGTGCCTTTAGTCAGTTATCTTTACCTCCTTGGAGGCCTTTTAAACAAATCTTTAAACATTTTTTTTTACTTGAATACATTCCTCATATCACGGTTTTAGTATTTATCAGTAATGTTTATTGTAAATCATCATTTCATGATCTCTTTCTTTTTTATTTTTTTTAATTTCAGCATATTGTGGAGGTACAAATATTTAGGTTACATATATTGCCTCTTTATAATGGATCTCAAATTCTTTGGAGAAAATGGGCTGTCCCTTCTAATTCACATATACTCAAGGTTACAATCCCCTTAACTTTCCCGGTGCAGAGTTGAAAAACTGGTTATTTCAAATTGTTTATTGCTAAGGGTCTTCTTACAACACTTGATTGTCAGGAAGCCACCTGCTAGCCAAAATTTTTCATGTTATACATACTGTTCAGCTAAGATCTGATGGTTGCTTAGTTGGAAGGTTGCAGACCTTTGGATTGGGTTTGATGAGAGACCAGAGCTGCAACTACCAGTAGTCACTGGCAGTCACTAGGCACAGAGACAAGTGGGTAGCACAGAATCCTGGATCTATTTCTCCCTAGCATTGATTCAGTGTTCACAACATGCACACAGTTAAACCAAACTCAAGAGGAAAAACAAAAAAGATTATATGCTCTTAAGAGCATTCTTATCTAAATGGGGAATCTGGTTATACATACAGCAAATGCAGATGAATGTAAATAACATGCATGTATAGAAAGAAAATCTGAGAAAGACATAAGTAAGTTCTATAGGGGTTGATGAATAGATTTTCATGGTTAGTGTCAGTTTTACTGAGTGTTGGTAATTAATCAACTAATAATTATTTTTACTCTATAAGTATTTATTAATAGTAAGTTAAATTTCTACTGTGTGCCAGGCATTGAATTAAGCATCAATGCACTTGAATTTTGGAGTTAAACCATCAGTGTTAAACTTTGTTTATATGATACCCAAACAATGTGTGCATCAATAAGTTGCTTACCTTTTTTAAGCTTTAATTTTCCATCTGTAAAATGAGGATAATTTCAGTAGTGAGTTTGCAACAAACTAGTTTAAGCAATGGTTTTAATAATGTGTGTAGTACTTACAAATGCTTAATAAAATAACTATTGTTTTTATAGTTACTTTTGTTTTTATGCATACTGTTGACTTGGACTATCTACAGATATATACATATACTTCTCTAAATTTTAAGTGTCAGTAAGACCATATTACTAAAATTAAGTCCTTAAAAGAGCTAATTATTGGCCTTTCTGTAGTGATAACTATAGCCTTATTCTCTGATAGGTACACTATATACAAAATGTATTATATTAAATATGATGGATATTGCTATGGTTATTTAAAAACAGACCAACCAAAATGAGGGGAAAAAAGCTATTTATTCAGAGATTGCTATGGCAATGGAGTCAGCCACCCCACTTGTGTTTTGGCAGAAATTCAAAGACAAGCAAAGGTATGGGTAAGCTTTTTAGTGAAAAAAAGAAAAGGCTTCAGGGTGTGCCCTGGTTGGAGGCTGTTGTGTTGGGGAAGCTGAAGACAGGCTAACTAGAAACAGGGCATCTTATGTGATTGGTTAGGGCTACATATTTGGCTTTCTCTGATTGGTCCTAAATTGGAAACAGACAAAAATTAGGTAAACTGTCAGTTATCAGTCAAGTTCTGGCTATTTTGAGCTAAATGTTATTATTTTTATCATTTGGTTTTTGTTTGGCTTCTTGGATTGTTAATTGAGACAGCAGTCTGACTTTCTACATGTCTTACTTATAGTAGGTTGGCTTTCTGGGCTGGTTATTATTGATAATCGTTTTGCTTTCTAGGCACATCACTGCAGGTTGTCGGTCAGAGTTCTTCTATTTTTCCATATGGTCTGGTCATTCTGTTTGTGTATATTCAGTCTCTCAGTCGGGAGTTTAGGATCTGGAGCTAGAGTACATACCTACCTTATGAATTGTGTGGCTTTGGGCAAATTGGTGAATCTCGCTATGCCTCACTTTATTAACATGTCAAAAAAGATCAGGATAGTCATTAACTTACAGAGTTATTGTGATAATTGAATGAGTTAATGTATATAAAGCACTTAAAATGGCCTGGCACATAGTAAGTATTAGATTTTATTCTTATTATATGATTGATGAAATAGAAGAATTACATCTGTGGGATATAATTCATAGGATTCATTGCTTTCAGTGTGAGAGGTGGTTGGTGGACTATATCAAATTACAATGATGCTGACATTTTGTGCCAATACAAATTCTACTGTCGCTTAAACCACGATATTATTTCTAGTAAATTTCCATGAAATAAAAAATATATTTTCTTGAAAGTAAGGCAGATTCTCAGTTCTTTACTTCTTTTCTGCCTTTTGACCTTGTAGTACATTATAATGGGTGAAGTATATTTCCCTCCCCATCCATATGAAGCTTGGTCCTGCAACTTGATTTCACTGAAGAAAGAATTATGGACATGATTTCATTGAAGAAAGACTTATGGACATGATATAAGCAGAGGCTCTAAATGTAGTTGCAGAATTTGGCTTGGCCTCATATGTTTCTGTGATCGTCATGAGAAGTGCATGTCCCACAGAGCCACTATCTTTTTAGCCTGAGCCCCAAAATGGGTTAAGTGAAGCAAATTCAAACCTGACCAGAGCCCAGAGCCAAGCTCAGCCTGAGGCAGAATCTTTAGATCTAGGATTAATAAATAGAAATGTGTATTGTTATAAAATAATAGAATCAGATCTAATTTGTTATGTGACATTATCACAACAATAACAGAATAGTAGAGAAGAATAATAGGTCACTCTTTCCTTCTCAATGCTGTCATTACTAGATAAAATGAACTGTTTGTCCTTTTAATATGAGAGGAGTCTTTTGATAAGGCAGAGTGGTTGGGAAAGCTGGGGTTCATGAGGCACTGCCAGAGTGATATGTTACTAGTTGGGGATTGGGGAGGATTGAGCAATTGAGGACATTAGGTACCATGTTTCCCCGAAAATAAGACAGGGTCTTATATTTATTTTTCCTCAAGAAGATACCCTAGGGCTTATTTTCAGGGAATGTGTTATTTTTTTTAAGTACGGTACAACAATCTACATTTATTCAAATATAGTTAAATTGTCTTCTTCTGGAACATCATCATAGTAAAATGGCGGCCACAGCTTTCCTTCTTCCCCCTGGGGACACACAATACCTAAAGCAGAGTGTCCCGCTCCTCACTTCCCTGAGGAGACTTTCCCCTCAAAGCCTCAGCTTGCAGCACGCACAGGATAGCGGGGACCTGACAGGGGGAGCCGACCTTGTTGGTGGGGCTGCCCGCACCTTTCCAGTCACCTCTGGGATAGTAGCTGTCATGATGGGGCAGATGAGAAGGGCTGCTCATCTTCTTTACTGTTCCGCGAAGAAATGCATGGGTTGTGCAGATACGCTGCGTAGCCACGCCCATCACTAGGTCTTATTTTCGGGGTAGGGCTAATATTGTGCAAATGCTTAGAAATCCTGCTAGGCCTTATTTTGTGGGTAGGTCTTATTTTCGGGGAAACACAGTACCTAAATAGAGGGGTCATGTTGAAAGAGATTGAGAGGAAGCATACAAAGGGAGAAAATAAACGCATATTTCACTTCATTGTTTTCAGTAGGATAAGTGAAAGAGTTAATTTGTCTCCTCAAAGCCAGTATTTCCTAACAACATGGAGAAACCTATACTTAGAAATAAAAATTATTCATGACAAATCATAGTCAGAAAAACATGGACCTTTCAAAAAGTCTCGAATAATTTCATGGAAAAAAATTCAACCAATTGAATCATGCTGGTTGTTAGTATTTCATATTTATGACTATGCAAGTATATTCTTTAGAAATACTATACATATTTGAATTGCTTCTGCAGTTCTGGCATCAGATTGAAATTTAATTTCGTGCAACTCCTGATGATTTTGTTTAGAATAGCAGCCTTTGCAGTGAATGCTGTCAGCATGGTGCAGCTAAACCCTTCTTATGTTTCTGCAAGTTGCATGTAGGTGAAGCTTCTGAGTGAAACATCAGAATACGTGCAGACAGAAACATTATTTTCTTGGCAATGTAGAGCCACTGCCATATGCTCTAAAATAGGCAAGGTATGCAGTATTATTCATAATTATCTTTATTCATCAGAAATCCCTGGATTTCAGGTGGTGGTAACATTTACCCAGTGGGTGGGCCTGGCTGTCCTCCCACCAATCTTAATTCAGTTTGTGTCTCCTGACCATCATTTTCATTTGCCAAAGTGATGGACTTAGAGCATTCACTGTCAGCACAATGTAGAGCTTAAAATAAAATTTGCATTGTTATAATAATTCTTCTACTTGCCTAGATAAAGGAAGATTAATGAAAGTAAGAACATAATAAAGGTAAACACTATAAGGAATAATCATAATTACAGTAAAGCACATTCATTTGTCAGAAAGAAATAAAATGTGTTGTGTAATAACGCAAAAAATAGAAATATTATGACCAAAACTATACCAAAAATCTCTCCTATCTATAGTAAACAATACCACACCCTTTAGCTTTACCATTTCTTTCCATTTAATGTTCTATGTTTTTTGAAAAGGAATTTATAAACAAATCTATACTATGTTCCCAATGACTGATTACAACTTAATATGTTGCTCTGCTCAGGGCTATTTGAGCTTTAACACAAATTACTGTTTTAAATTGCAGGGAAAGAAGCTAAATTGGTTGTACTCCAGCTAACTGTGAAGAATTGCTGGGTTAGACGTTCTTAGGTGAAACATTGGGGTAGAACAGATCTCCCTAGCATATTTTCAATCAGTTGAAAGGGCTGGTTGCCCACGCGTGCTGTCATACCTGAGTCCTACCCATAAGTAGGGTGCTCTTTTTCATGACCTTTCATGACCTTACCAACGTTTCATAAAACGTTGGTAACAGCAAATAAAATTTGTGCCTTACATTTAGGTATTTTCAGCAAAGTCATCTGATAACATTGAACATACTCTTTCCTACCACCCATATTCCATCTTTTTGTGTCTGTGGTGGGGATGGGTATAAAGTGTTTGTAATATCCAGGAAGATAGTGGCCATCACTTCTTACTGCACATGATTGAGCTATGATTGATGCTGATAACTCT
>VBSM01002608.1:136722153-136737934 GCA_008086735.1 Cheirogaleus medius
AAAAAAAAAGATGGGATTTTGCTGCATAGGAGCAAGAGTGGTGGTTTAGCAGCTGTAGTGGTTTTTGTTTTACTTAAGTCTCAGGGGGTGATTCAGGTTTGTACGCTTGTCTTATACTTAAAGAACAACTTGCCTCAGAGGAAATATCCTAAGATAAATTTATCTCATTGATAAATGTGGTGACATTGTTGTACTATCCTTTGGTATGAATATGCTGCTTTGATTTGAGCCTAAGGCCAAAATAATTTTTTCTTCTTTGTCTATGATTTGCTGTTTCTATAATACCTGAATGTTCATTTGATTCTCTCTTAACACTTGAAGTTCAGTAACT
Source organism: Cheirogaleus medius (assembly GCA_008086735.1). Classification (NCBI taxonomy): domain Eukaryota; kingdom Metazoa; phylum Chordata; class Mammalia; order Primates; family Cheirogaleidae; genus Cheirogaleus; species Cheirogaleus medius. The sequence continues at coordinate 136,722,485 of VBSM01002608.1, forward strand.
TTGCTTGATTATGTCTTACTGTTGTAATTATTCACTATTTTGCTCCGACACACATTTGCTTTCAATTTGCATACCCAAGTCTTTATTTCATAAATGCTTTCCTTTTTATTTTCCTTCAGGAACACTTATTATGTAGGATCTTCTTTGTCTTCTGCATTTATTATTTCAATTAACAGTATTTATAATTTTCTTCCCACTTCATGCTGTACATTTTCCGCAAGCTATTTACCATGTATCTTACCCAGTTTTAATCCTATTTAGTCTATAGTTCATATGACTTCTAGTTATTGTATATTTTCATTTTTCTCTTCTACTTCTTTCTGGTCCTCTGCCAGCCCTCCTTCATTTCTTTCAGTTTATGGCATCTGATCCCTGATATCTCTTTGTGATTTTTTAAAAAGAATAATCATATTATCTTTATGACTGTGGAGGATTATTTATCTGAAATCTGTGTTAATTTGCTTAATTACCTTTTCCTCATGAACTTTTTACCTATGCAACTTATTTTTTTCCATTTCAGGTTTTATTTTATTGTAGCTACTCCTGTTTCTGGTTTCTACGCAGGAATTTTGTGTTGCTTATTTTCTGATTATTATTCATTTTTGTATGGATTCAACTATTTCCTAAGTCATGGTGTGAGGGAGATGAAAAGAAGGTTCTGGGACATGTTTTGGGGATGCAACAATCTCCTGGAGGCCTGTCTTTCTTCCATGTTGATAATTGGTGTGGCTCACAGGAATGTCCTGGGAACAGGCTGTTTGTGGTGTTATATGAAATCCACGATCTCCTCTACCTCCTTCTGCCTACTTAAAGCAATTGTGTTTCACTATAAGGTGTAGGAAAGCAACATCCCAGTGAATTTTGCAGGAGGAAACTGTTAGTTTTCAACATTCCCTTCTAGTTTATTTATTATGTTTCATATTTTGTGCTTCAAATATATGTACTTATATTTTGGAGTTGTGGTATTTTCTGTGTTTTGTTCATAATGGAGAAGTTTTACCCTTTGGTCAGTGATGTGTTAGTTGTTTTCAGTAGATTCCTCAAAAGGAGTAGGGAAATAATGCCATTATTCTGTCTTGGGAAGAACTTGTCTTTCAAATTTTCTATAAGTACCACCATATAATTTTTTCTACTCCTTGATAACTTGAAAACACATCAAGTTTCTTAATAAAGGTTGCACCCTGTTTTTAAAATAAACTTACAAAAAAGACAAAATAAAATACCCATTTTTTTTCATAATTCATTGGATCACAGAGTATGCAAAAATGCAACTAAATTCACTGCTAATTTGCTAATTAACAAATTCAAGCAAGTATTGGTTTCACAGCTACTCTTTTAGGTTCATAAGGGATAGGAGATAGGCAAAAACATTGTACAGTCATTTGTTGGTATCTATTGGTTCCAGAACCCCTATAGATACCGAAATCAGCACATATTCAGGTCTCACAGTCTGCCTTGCAGAACCTGCATGTACAAACAGTCGGCCCTACACAGGATGCCACAAATACTGTATTTTCAACAGACATTTCGTTGTGGAACCCACAGATATGGAGGGATGCCTGCAGTTATGAGAAAAAATATCCACATAAAAGTGAACCCTCACAGTTCAAACCTGTGTTGTTTAAGAGTCAACTGTATTTCCTTCAAGGAGCCAAGAATCTAGTTATAATTTCCTGGTTGTACGATAATAACAATCTTAAAAGATGATAACTGCTTGCCCTTCTAAAAGGTAAAGTTTGATTTCCTCAACATTAAACACTTATTTTTGTTCCCAGTGAGATTATTAATGTTTTCCAGAGGTGGCTTCTTTCATTGCAGAACTCCAGTTTATGTTTATATAGGTACAGTAAACTTAAAGAATAAGCACCATTAAATAAGTTTATTGGATCCATTCAGAGCCTTTGAAGCTAGTTTAATTTGGAATTTATCCTGAGAGAAATGGGAATCCTGAGGTTTTCTAAATAAAGTTGGTGTGTCTTCTATTTGGAGTCAGTATGTAAAGGTGATTATGAGTGAAAGGTGTGAGCAGTTGGGAGAATATTTACTGTAATATTATAAATGAAACTTGAGAAAGCTGACTTAGAGTGTTGACAATAGAAATAGACTAGCCTGGGAAAAATAATGAGACCCTGTCTCTACAAAATATTTTTAAAAATTAGCCAAGCATGGCAGTGCAAACCTGTCCCAGCTATGGGGGATACGGAGGTGGGAGGATAGCTTGAGCCTAGGAGTTGGAGGTTGCAGTGAGCTATGATAGCACCACTGCACTCCAGCCTGGGCAACAGAGTGAGATCTGTCTCTAGGGAAAAAGAGAGAGAGAGAGAGAGAGAGAGAGAGAGAGAGAGAGAAAGAGAAAGAGAAAGAGAAAGAGAAAGAGAAAGAGAAAGAGAGAGAGAGAGAGAGAGAGAGAGAGAGAGAGAAAGAAAGAAAGAAAGAAAGAAAGAAAGAAAGAAAGAAAGAAAGAGAAACAAGTTTAGGTAGGAAAATAAACACAGAAAGAGAATACTACTCATTCTCATTTTGGTTTTATGTATTGGATAGAAGTTCTGGCTTAATAAGAATTCTGAAAATTTCCCAAATTGCATCCTTCAGACACAGTGTCTACCATCTGGGGTATTTCTTTAGAAACATCTGGGTAGTGATTAAATATCGTGGTTCCCATGTAAATGTCTTACATAGTATATATACAAACTTGGAATAGAATTGCAATCAATTTTAAAGGAGAATAAAATGAAAAATTCTCAGGAATGCTTAGGGTTATGAAATTAAATAACTAAAAATCTCATAATTTTTCACTTTAACCCAGATGTGGTAGCAATATATGTATATGTAATGATATCCAACCATCATGTATTTTGAGAAAAATTTTCCCCTGAATTGTTGGTTTATATTTTTATTAACATAAAACTGTCATATTTTTGTTGTTGTTGTTGTTGTGGGGTGTGGTGGTTGTATGTTTTTAGAAATTTGATTCAGTGCTTTGAGTTGGGAGGAGAGGGTCAGGCTTTAGAACTTGTAGTCTGCTTAAATCCCTAACTTACTCCATCCCTGCACTATTATCCAAGTACTGTCACTTGGGTTCACCAAACAACTTGCAAGAATGTGGGCTATTCAATATTCCAGGATCTAAGCAGAGGAGGAAACTTTATATACTCTCGAATGAAATGATAATTAATCTTTCTCATGAATTACATGAGGATCTAGTTAGATCATGCATTAAAGCCTCTAGAATATGCCTGAGTTCCTCAGCACTCATTTTGTGCCAGCTATTTTTATTGCTACAAAGCCACGAGTATAAAGTTTGGTTGGGTTCTTTCCTCATCAAACATTCTTACACATGTGCAGGGAAAGAAATGTACATGAATTTTTGGTGCAGTGGCTTTCACTACCCCTTACAGAGAGCAGGGAGAAATTTCAATTTCAAAGCTTTCAACTTCCATGACGTCGAGACTTCCATAACTATGAGATTCATCCAAGTAAATGTGATTGCTTACATATAGGAGAAAGGGAAGAAAAGTACAGAAGTTTCTAGAAAGAAAGCAATGAAAAGCCATGAGAAGAAAATCTTGGATAATTCATTTATTTAGGAAGCCAAAAAAAAAAAAAAAAAAAAGGCAAGGAGTCAGCAAAAGAACAAAATATAGAGACAGTAGGAAATATACAGGACCATAGAAAGAGATTTCCTGGCAGAATCATTTCCTTCCTCCCTCTCTTACACAAAAGTTAGTTACAATCCAGCAAGTATGGTCACTACACTAGGCATTAGGAATACAGCAGTGAATAGAACAGAGTCCCTGTCCTCTTGAAGCTTCCACTGTTGTGAAGAGAAAAAAAAATACACATACAGATATGTAACATATTAGCCAGGAGTAAGTCCTAAAAATAAAAATAATGCTGAAGAGTGAGAGCGAAGTGGTATTTTATAGGGGCTATCAAAGAAATTCCTCTCTGGGTGTCATTCGAGAACAGACTTCAGTGGGGTAAGGAAGTGAGCCAAGTCAATACATAAGGGCAAATTGGCTCAGGTTCTGAATATAAGTATGACATCTGACTTAAGTTTAAAAAAGCTAGATGTGTGGCACTGGAGCCAGATGGCTGTGTACGAATTCCAAGCCCTGGAATACTTTTTAACTTGCTTGATGATTCTGGGTATCTGTTTCTTCGTTTGTAGAAAGGGTTAATTACGATAATTCTGTAGGATGTTGTGAAGATTTTACAAAGGTAATTCAGGTAAACCTCTTAGCACAATTCCCAATATATAATAAATGTTCAATAAATGTTATTTATTGTTTTTGTTATTAGTATTATTGCATTGTCGTCATTGTTATTAAGTGAGCCTATTAAAAGCCTCAAAAGGGAAGGAGATGACTGTGTCAGAGGCTGAAGTAATTTAAAGTACAGGGAAGAGTGAGAAACTGTTGGATTATATCATAGGTGGTAGTTTCTAATTGGTGAAATAATAATTTCAATAATGAATGAGGGCAATGGGTAACCTAAAATATTGCTTTTTAAAAAAACTACACCAAGAGATATTTTACATTTGATTTTACTTTTATTACTTTTGCTTATTTTTTTGTAAATTATAACAGTGCAAAAACCAAGTGGGATAATACATGATCTTTGACATAGCTTCCATAACACATTTAGTAGTCTTGTCTTATTTTTTGCAGAAGTGTTAAAAACAGGAATATGTGTGAAGCAATTAACCAAAAATATGTGATTGCTTGCCCTCACATAGTCCTGAAGTTAGAGTACTGAATTCTATTTTAGTTAGATCTGTTTCTCTCATTTTATTTGTTAAACTTTTTATCAAAATAAATTTGATGATATATAGTCACTGTCAGTGAAGTATAAAAATGGAAGTTTCTTTACAGCCATTGTCGATAAAAAGAATTTTACTTATCGCATTTTTAGTTCAGATTCTAACATTTATATTATGCCTAAAACTGTATCAGCCAAGAGCAATAAATTTAGAGAATGCATAGTACCACTGAATAATTTAGTAGGCTGAAAGCCTTTTCTCATTTTCATATGAAGGCCAATTAGAAAAAAATTGGAATTCCTTTTTAGCTATGTTGTACGTTATTATGATACTGTCTGGAGCCAAGTTGGGCTCTTAGGTTGTCCATATAAGTTTTATACAAAATTAAAATGTAAATAGTTTCAAGTAGGGTCATAACGCTTTTAAATATTTGGGGTCTATGACTTAGGCTCAGAGCCAGAGGTGGGCAGGGGGAAGGGGGTTGGGGAGACAGCTCAGAGGAGTAGAGTGATATAAAAGCCCATTAGCTGAAATTACCTTGTAATAGGCTGAAAGAGGTTTTCATACCTGAAGTCATCTGGCCAGCCCATCATTCAGCCTTTAGATGACCATTTGAGAAGTCAGAGGAGCATGTTATCAGGCAGAGAAGGCTGTTGCTGACTTACGGAGGCACCAGCTCCAAATGGAAACCACACGGGGAAATGAACAGCGCCTAATATTTAGCCAGAGCATGTCAGCATGTTGATCAATAAAGATGTCTTTCATTACAGTACTATTTTTTAGTCTTTGTATTATTAAGCATATCCAAAGAGAGTCATGTTTATTATTACCTTTTTTCTTTTTAGATTTACACATTAGAGAAAGAGAAAGTCTAAGAATAGGTATACTTACCTAGACACTCTCTATATATGAATATGCATGTTTTTGCCAGGTTTCTTCTTTCAAAATGAAAGTAGGTAAATGAGCTCACAGTAGTAGTAGGGTCCAAATCCTACTTCTTCCAACTCTTGACAGATGCCTTCCTTTGAAATCATTCTTGAAATTTTTTAAGAGTAAACACCACAGGTAATGAATTGAAAACAAGTACTTTCTAGGCTGAAAGTAAATATGCATATATAGGTGTGCATTCATATATACAATAGTATTTGTGATACATATTTATCAATATATGTGAGAAAAAAAAGATGAAAGACTTCAAATTTAAAAAATTCTATTTATATAACAAAGTTATGTGCAAAAGCAATGACTTCTTTAATGAATCTTGTAGCAGAATAATGATGATTCTTTCAAGATGTTTGGAAAGTAAACAAAAGGAACAAGCACTGATGCCTGGGGTGGACAAGTGGGAAGAAAGATATTTTCATTTTCAGACAAATGTGCTTTCCTCCTTTCTAAGTAAGCTTATAAGTTGAATTCCCCAGAAATCAGAGAACTGTACATATTTCATGCTGCCATGGACACCCTTGTAACATTTATTCACCATTAAAAGATTCATTAATAAGAGAAGCCTAGATGCAAAATAGAAATAAAACACATTTTCTCATTTCAAATGAATATAAGAATTATTCATCTAACAGGATGCAGTGATGCTACAGAAACTTACACTGAAGGGAACTTTTAATTGTTACAACCCCATTAGGTGATGTGCGAGACAGAGGAGGCATTATAAGATCAGAAAGCTTAGTGTAATGAGTATTGATCATCATATCTAGATATCCTTGAAAATTCTTTGAGAATCTCTTGAGAAACAATAAAATAAAAATCTGTGTTACTTTAGTTGGGTAAACTTTTCTGGTTTTTCACTTGAGGCTTTGCCACTGCAATGCAGGTACCTTTGTAAGATAATTTATAATGATTGATTTCACAAGATTTATGTCCAACATCAAATATATTAAACCTGTAATTGCTTCTGCATGCAGCAAACCATATTATCTCATAGACAAGATGAGATTCATTTGGAAATAACCCACTATTTCATCATTAATATATAGTATATCTTAGGCCACAGACTTTCCATATTAAAGCACTTAAGCCTTTACTGAAAATTCCTTGTATAAAATCTACATACCCACAGCAAAGGTAAAATAAAAACCTCAAAATTTATTTGATCTTCAACAGCTTAACTTTATTATGTTAGTTTGCTTCTCCATCTTTTCCCCCAACTGAATTCCTATAAGCCATCAACCTCATCTTTTACTTTTTATTGACATCCTTAGTAGTTGATGCCAACCCAATGCGTTTTTAAAATTTATAGTTATGCTTTTCTCTATAACAATGCTGCTAAATGGACCTGCTAAATTCTTTAATTCCAAGGAATGGATGCTTGACTGCTGTACTTTCTACATGGATTGAATGCCGAGAATATTTGAGTCTAGTAGAAAATATTAATTATAGGTCTGATTTTATAGCAGCTTATTGAAACTTACGCCAGAAAATCTATTGCTTGAATGCCTTCCTTGAATAGGCGTAGAATCTGAGAAATGTCTACTCAATGCAAATTTGTTATTTTTCAAGTGTTACAATAAACAATAGGAAATGAATACAGAATTAGAAATATAATGAAAAAATAATAAACATATCTTTTGAGATCTTAAAAATGTTTTCATAACATAGAAAAGAGTTCATCTCTTGCTTCATGATTTTCTACCTTTTTCCTTAGTATATTTCCTTGTGAAAATCCCAGACACACAGAAATTGATGGTGTTACCATATTAATTAGTATTTTTGGATATCAGCTGTAATTTGTTAGAAAAGTAACTTCGGGAACATTGCCTTCTGAGATTTAACAATTATTTTCAGAGTTATGTCAATTTTCTTTTATGTCCTCTTTTATCTGAATTAGAAGTGTATGTTCTATTGAGTTAGCTGTTCCTGGTTGCAGATTTGAGCAAATATCCAATTATTAGTGGAGGTGGGACCAACTTTAAGAAAACCTACTATACGCAAAAATAAACTTACCTAAAATGTCTAAGAAAGGGTAGCATTTATAATGTAATAGGATTTTTAACTTTATAAAATGATTCACCCTAAACTTTCACTAAGATATGATGATTTCTTAAATGTGCTTGCAACATGACACAATATGCAACATTAAAAAAAATAACTAAAGAAAAAAGTATCAATATATACTCATTCATTTTGATAAACATATCTATAAGCACATTCATAATTTTCAAGTGAGGGGGCTTAATTGTTAATTTTTAATAGATGAGTGGTCAGCAAGTACTAAAGTTACATTGAAATATTTTTTTTCCACCCCATCATGTGATTGTTTAGGCAGAAACATCATTTTCTGTGTATCTAACTTTTCATATTTTGTTTATACATTTTAAATACCCAGACCAATACACATGTACAATGTTTGAAATTTAATAGACAGAAAAAAATGTAAAAAGCCATTTTACTTTAACACGGTTTTATTTTTCAATAGTGTATTGCTGTGTGCCGAATGTGTGTGTGTTGTGACTTTTTGCCCTTCTCAGTCAATAATTTGGTACTACCCTTTGGTATCAGTATCTATGACAATGTGATTTCATATTCTTTCTTTCGCAAATGCAGAATTCCTTCCTACTCATCTGGTGCTGCTTTTTGTTTCAAAGTTATACTCTTTCAACTCCTTCCCGATGCCTTAGTTTGCAGCTCTAGCAACACTCACTCATGTTACTCTGTAGGTGTCCATGCGGATTCTGCACTTCATGCTTTACTTTATTTAAAGCATTTTTCTTCCTAGGAATGCCGTCACCAAATCTTTTTCATCTAGCCATCTCCACCTTGTTTCTTTAGATTCATCTTGAGCATCTTAAATATCCAGATCTCTATGTTCCCCATGAAACTTCCAGCTTCTCTGGTACAGATTCCCTAAAATATTTATTTGTATATTTCTAGGGCCTATAATGGTGCCTAACACAGAGTAGATACCCAATATGTGGTTTAATAAAGTTGTTGTGGTTTTAAATTCACAATCCTTTTCTTAAAGGTGATATTGAGTTAACATTCATCTTTTCTATATTAGTGATGTGAATTAATTACTAATCAGAAGGGCACACAGTTTAAAAAAATCAGTTTTCTTGAAAAAAATTTCTTCATCATATGACTCTTTGGATAGTCCATCTTTTGTTGTATATTTATGTTTCCATACAAGTATGAGACAAGCTACTTTGGTTAAAGTTCTGAGAGTCTTTGTCTCATTAGAAATTGAGAGTATAGCCTCCCATTCACACCCTCACTAGTTAAGTCCTACATTCAACTTTTCCTGGAACCAGAAATGGTGCAGTAACTGAGCCCAAAATATGAGCTTAACTATTTTCCAGATCTTTCATTGATTTGTTTGTCTATCCATATCCAACCAATGGCAAATTTTTAAAAAGAAATCATTGTATTATTTTTAATTGTTTTTGCAACTTAAAAATAACTATCCAATTTTTAAACATGCATAAAAATAGAATAGTACAACTAACTTCTGTGTATCTATCACCCAGATGTAACAATTATGAAGATTCTGCCATATTTGTTTCATTTGTCCTTCTGCTTCTTTTGTTCTTTGCTAAATTGTTTTAAAATAAATGTCAGACTTCATGACATTTCACCCATGCATTCTTCAGTATGCATCTATGTGGATATTTTCTTACATAACCACAATGCCATTATCCAGCATAAAAAAATAATGGTTTAATATCAATATATAATTCATGCTCATATTTTTATAAAATTTTTAAAAAGCAACATGTTTTATAGTTTGTTCACACTTTACTTTTGACTGTCATGTCTCTTAAGAAATTTTAACCAAGAACTGATGATGCCCTATCTTTTTTTTCTCATGCCATTGACTTCACGGAAGCTTAATCAGTTCCCTTATTGAATGTCTTCCATTTAGATTTGCCCTGTTAACTTCCTTTTAATGTGGTTTAATTCGTTGTTCTATTCCTTATATTTCCTGCATATAAATAGAAATTGGTGATAGAGACTTGATTATATTTGAGTTTACTTTTTTTTCCTTGGTCAAGAATGCTTCAGAAATGGTGCTTTGTATTTCATGTTGCCTCACATAAAGAGGAAAGTGATATCCGATTGTCTCACTTTCAGTAACACTAAGAGTGATCAGAAGATTCAGATGATAATTGATCCAACCATTCTGAAGTTCACTGTCAATTTTTCAATAAAATATTTTATCCACTGATAATTGCCTGAATCAATTATTTTGTGAGAGGTTGGCATTTTCTAGTTTTATTATTCTTTCCACATAATACAAAAACAAACAAAATCTCTCATTCTCTTGGGCTATTTGGTTACTAAGAAATACAATTTATAAAGGAAAGATATGATAAATGTTTAAACCTCTCCTTTTGTCAATTTTCTGAGTAAGAGGTTGATGTCCTAGTTGCTTCCTATTGTGTCCTGAGTGTTTTCTGTTTTATCTTCTCCACCTTATTATGTTTTGAGTAACATTATGAACACATGAATTTTTGCATATTCAATATGTTACAATCAATTGCATTCATTATTCTTTTTCATATGCAAATGTACTCACATTTGGCCAGGAATTTCCCTCTATGTTTGTTCCTGTGTCCTTTTGACAGAATTCATTTATCTTTGATGGTTTTCTTGAGTTATGTTACAACTAGATGTTCCAAGTTAATCTTGCATATTTTCCACCCCAGATAGGGAATAGTTTATTACCCTCAGGAGCTCTGGCTTCTTAGGATATTTAAAGACTACTCTGGGCACTCGATGTGCTCATTGCTGTTGAGTTGCCACTGCTTCAAGGAATTACCAAGAAATAAGTATTTTTGTAAAAGAGAAAATATCCAGAGTTCATACTTATATTTCCAATTCAAATTTATATTGTTTTAGTCAAGATATGGATTTTACCATTGTATTTTTTATCTTAAGCTGAATTTTGTTTCTTAAAATTACTTATTTGCATTAATTTATAACATAAAGTAGTTTCAAAATGATAATATCAATATTACCAGGCTTATACTAGACTACTAACCGAAGTTCAAGATTTCTTTGTAGTTCTAGCTGCCCTTAGAATATTTTCCACTATTTGATATAGTCAAAACAATGTGTTCTAAAGTTGCTTTAAAAATTCTTATCTGTCTTCTTTTTTGAAAAGATTCTGTTCATGTCCTTTGCCCACTTTTTGATAGGGTTGTTGGATTTTTTTCTTGCTGATTTTACTGGGTTCTAAATAGATTCTAGTTATCAGCCCTTTATTGGATGTGCTTGAAGCTCTGACTCGGGGTGGGACAAGGGCAATATACATAACCTAAACATTTGTATCCCAATAATATGCTGAAATAAAAAAAAAAAATTCTTATCTGTGTGTGGTTTATATCACTAACTTGATATACAGCTAAGTTCTTTTTTTAGTCTGTTTTTAACTTTTAGATATTGCTTTCTATTTTTATTAGATTTTATTTTAGGTGTTTAAAATACTTAAGAACACAATAACTATATATTAATAACAAGTTATATTAAAAGAAATCTTGCCTCTTTACTTATCGCCTCTATCCTATTTCCTCTTACTTTCTATAGGTAACTATTTTATTAATATTGGTTCATGCTTTTAGTGTTTCTTTTTATAAAACTAAGCATATATGGCTTTATATACATATTATCATATAAGTTCTTTCAACTAAGATATCATATTTCATATACTATTCTATGCCTTGCTTTTTCAATTATTAAATAACAGTATATACTGGAGAACCCTCCATATCTTCTTGGTTTGTATATAATTAGACATAGTATTACTAAGTCAAAAGATTAAATATTCTTCTAAATATTACCAAATTCCCCTCAGAAGTTGAAATGTTTTATATTCTCAAGTACAATGTCTTAACAGTGGAATGCAAACTACAATACAGAGAATGATTTGAATGCCATGAAGCAACTTATTCAAGCTTTCTTTTGTGGAACTTTTATTACTTTTCATGCAGTAGTATCAAAATTGTATCATTTTACATGGTCTGAGTCTTCTGGTAACTAACTAGTTTCGTTCCTGGTTGAACAGGCAGATTTTAATTCTGAAGCAACGTCCCAGGGACTTGGCTTGAATAGCATTTGGTTGTCTCAGAAGTTGATGTCCAAGAATTAGTCTTATTTATTTAGTGGTCCATTCAAGTCCCTCTTTATTTTCCAGCTTCCATTCAGTTGGCTGGCTGAACAAAAGTTCTTCTTTTACTTGAAAAGGTTTTATTGGGGGTTGTATGTGATGAATGGTTTTGCCCTCCCTGTTGTTTCTAAGGCATTAAACAAAGGTTGATATTGAATTCCTATTCCTTGAAATAAAACTCCATTTATTTTTTCATCACTCTGCTAAGAAGCAAAGATTTTATGAATGACCCTAAAGGGAAAATACTACTTTCCCTCCTAGCTTCCTTTTAATTCCACCTTTCAATTTCTCCAGCATCTCTTGCTGCAAAAGTACATTCTGAGTCTGACATATTATAAGTAGATGATAGATCATTTCGAGGATGTATTTCTTGATAAGCTTTAGACAGGAAAATACTTTTACAGGAAACAAGACAAAGATACTCTAGTCGATTGAACCTGATCTCATTTTGTATCAGAGGACTTTATTTTAGCTTTGTTTTCTGATATCTCTTTCTGTTGTACCTGTTACAAGGAAGAGGAGGCGGGAAGCAATTAATGATTTTCCTTCCCTCTCTATAAAACTCTTATCTTGTGGCAAACATGTTTCTTGAAGAGAAAGAAAAAAGTCACCATTTATTTTCAGAGATGATAAGACAGAGCCTTAAGTCTGTTTTGTGCTCACAGCTTCATTAGGGACAGGCAGTAAACCCAGAGAGAACCACAGGAAGATGCTGATAAAAAGATATACCATGACTACAAGATGAATTCTGACCTCCCCCCTCTATTCATAGACAAGATAAATGAGTTTACCATGTATTTCACAATTATCTTTATCATCCATTTGATATCAAGGGCTAATCCTAGAAAGAATAGTTGATAATTAAAACATGAAAATTAGTAAGATAGATCTTTCTTCACCAATTGAAGAAACATGGTGTTTGAGAAAACTAAAGCTCATTTGTTTCTTATTCATATGTAGCTTTGTTTTATATGGTATTTATTTTTTAAAAATTGACCACATGCCCTTTTGAAGCGCAACTGAGAAACTCATTGATATATACCTCTGTTAAGCAATTGGGCAGAGTTTATGCTTCTTTAATTGAAATATAAATATTGAGAATATCTATCAAGGGAATGAGCTAACCATCAATGATTAATATCAAGTAGGAAATTATTTAACAACACATGATATTATGCATTAAAATACAATTGTGTAGTATGAAAACCTCTAAGTATTAGGAAGGAGTTGGCTTTTGAAAGATTTCTTTAAAACTTATAGGAATGTACTCTTTTTGAGCCATTTCCTGTTATTTTACACTTTGCATATAAAATATGTTTATATATTCCTTGGCAGATATTAGTTTTTAATATATTTTTATTAATAATGAATATATTTCATTTCATTGCTTGAATTGTTGAAATCACTGTATGTGCCTTAAACACTAAAAACTAGAAGTATTGATTATTGAACAGCTGCACATATACAAAACTAACTTTTCCAAAAGTAGCTTTCTCAGGCTTTGGGTATTTTCCCCCATCAACTATATTAGTCAGTTGACCTTGCCTGTAAGACTGGTCACTTTGATTTTATACAGAATATTTTTAGCATCAGAAAAAATTCACTCCCTGAATTGGTTCCAGCACAGTTGACAGGTAACAAAACTACTAGTTGTTAGGTTAAATCCTCTTGCAACACAAAGAGATCTTACACCAAATTTAACTGTCTAATGTTTTTCACTACATCTTGAAAAATTAGTATTCCTACTGATGAAAACCTAATCTTCAATTTGCCACTTTTATCATTTATTTTATTTCCTAGAAGGTCTGTTTCAAGATGCACAGTTTTGATTCATTAATTAGTTTGTATTTTATGAAATAATTTATATGTAGTCTTTATTGGAGTTTTAGTTTATATCCTAAAAATTTTTTGTAAATTTTTCCAAATAATTCTCATCTTTATTCTGTTTGGTGAATTTTAAATAGCTTAGCCAATTTATTTTATTGATCATCTATTGTTGAATATTTTACATCAGATAAATACTAGCTTTGCAAAAATATGTTCTGTAATTTTCATTCTTTCCCTATTATTTCAACTATTAAATTGACTAAAATTTGGAGTTCTTTTGTAGGTTTGAATGAACTCATCTGCAGAATTATCCAGGACCATCCTATTGAGAAAGTGGAAAGGATGAGAAGGTAGACTTCTTTTGATAAACAACTCCCTCACTACCTTCATCCCTCAGCCTCTGGTAACCACCTTTCTACGTGTTCTTACTATGAGTTTGAACTTTTTATATTCCACCTGTAAGTGAGACCATACAGAATTTATCTTTCTGTGACTGACTTATTTCACTTAACATAGTGTCCTTTGGGTTCATCCTTATTGTTACAAATATCAAGATTTCCTTCTTTTTGAAAGCTGAATAATATCCACTTTGTATACATACCACCTTTTCTTTATTCATTCATCAATTGAGGCACACTTAGGTTGATTCCATATCATGGCTATTGAATAGTGCTGCAGTGAACATGGGAATGCAAATATCTCTTCAGCATAATTATTTGTTATCCTTTGGATATAACAACATATATGCTTGATAATTGCAAAGACAGTAAAGTTTAAGTGTTCCTTCTACAAAAGAATATATATGTGAGGTAATGCATATGTTAATTAGCATGATTTAATCATTCTACAGTGTATACATGTATCAAAACATGTTGTATATCATAATATATAGAATTTTTATTTTTTAATTTAAACAAACTAAATTTTTTAAAAGATAGGCTTTCTTTTTTGATTTTTTGTTTCTTATTTTCAGAATGCTAACAATTTTTCCCTTAGGTTATTGTTATTTTTGTCTTTCTACTCCTTCTTGAGTTAATTTTGGCTATTTGTATTCTAATAGAAATTAATTTATCCACATTTTAAATGTATAATTATAAAATTATAAAACAATTTCTTATACATTTAAAACATTTTAATATATTTATTGTTATATCCCTTCTCTTTTTAAATTAAAATTTTCTTCTCTGTTTCTTTATAAGACTAGATAGTAGATCATCTATCTTATCAATATTTGCAGTGTACTTGGAGTTGAATATTTAAATCAATTCTATTTCTTTTTTCTGTTTTTTAAGGCATTTATTATTCCATTCCCTGCATTTGAATATGAGATTTTATCCTTTTATTCATTATTGGGTTTGAGTATTTTTTGTCTTTCTTCTCCACTTTTGGAAATTTTCTTTTTCTCTTGCTTCCCTTCTTCTTTTTCTTTGTATTTTTCTCCCTTTTAAATATACTTCTTCCTGCCATGAGTAAGCACATAGATCTGTCTTCTCATCAGATCTGTCTTCTCATCATAAAAAAACTACCAAGGTGGACAAAGTAAGTAAACAACTGTTTTCAGACATTGGACGACAGGAGTCAGTGCTGGGAGAAGAGAGAAGGACATGGGGCGAGCCCTCTGCTAGTCCCAGTTCACTGCATGGGGCAGGGACTGTCCAGCTCACCACACAGAAGTGGAAGCCCGGTCAGAGCATGATAGACTTGCTGAGTTGAGGAGAGAATGATCATAGCTCAGGCAAGATGA
>VBSM01002608.1:136740879-136754895 GCA_008086735.1 Cheirogaleus medius
TTTTAAGATACAGAGTCTCACTCTGTTGCCCAGGCAAGAGTATGGTAGAGTATGGTAGAGCAATCATAGCTCACTGCAACCTCGAACTTCTGAGCTCAAGTGATCCGCCTACCTTGGCCTTCTGAATAGCTGGGAATACCGGTGTGTGTCACCATGCCTGGCTAATTTTTAAAATTTTTGTAGAGATGGGATCTCACTGTGTTGCCCAGGCTTGTCTTGAACTCCTGGCTTCAGGTAATCCTACCACCTCAGCCTCCCAAAATACTAGGATTATAGGCATGAGTCACCACTCCTGGCCACTTGTGGAATTTTATTATAATTCTCTCTATAATTTAAATTTCATAAAACATTACTATTGATATAACTTCATATATTTAACATTTTTTAAAAGTTATTCAAATTTATCCTTATTGCTTTTCATTAATTCTTGTACCTCCAAGTTTCCAGCAGGGATCATTTTTCTTCTTTCTGAAGTATATTTTCTTTGTTGCAGGTTTGCTGGTGACTAAGTCTAACAATTTTAGAGTCTCTGAAAATATCATGCTCATTTTTACAGGGCGTGTTTGCTGGGCACAGACGTCTAGATTGGCAGCTATTTTCTATCAGCTACTTTGAGAATATCATCTCATTATAACCTGCCTTCTACTGTTCCTTCTGAGAAGTTAGTTGATAGGATTATTATTTCTTCTTTTTAGGTATTACATCTTTTTTCTGGTCTTTTTAAAATTTTTCCTTCTACTTTGGCTTTTAGGAAGTTTTACTAAGCTCTGCTCAGGTTTCCGTTTCTTTGTATTTATCTTCCTTAAGATTTTTAGTTCTTTTTGACTCTGTCTGTGGCTTAATATCTTTCACACGTTTAGTTAAATAAACAGTTGTTACTTCTTGAAATAGTGACCTTTCTATTCTTTCTCTGCCTTCATTCTGGGATTTTAGTTACATATATGTTAGATCTTTTTACCATGATCTGTATGTCTCAAGTTTTTCTGTGTATTTTTAATTTGTGTGTGTGTGTGTGTGTGTGTGTGTCTTCATGCTTCACTCTGGCTACTTCTAATCATGTGTTTAATACTTTATATAAAGTTCTAGACATAGGTGTGGTTTCATCTGATGTTATTATTTTTAGACAGTAATTATATTTGTTTCTGGAAGACACTTAAAGGTTCTAGAGAGATGTGCCATACCAGCCTCATGCAACCAGGAATTAAGATAAATCAATATTTGAGCCAGGAAATATGGTTTCAAACCATTGCTTTTAATATCAATACCGTACCTGTACTACCTTCCCTTTCAAGTGCTTGTTTTAGAATGTGATGTTCATTGGTGGCGTACTTCCTGAATCCTTGAATATTTAAAAATTTCTTTGTGACTTCTTTATATGAGAACAACTTGTTTCCATCTCAAATTCTTGGATCACTACTTTTGTCTCACCAACTTTATATAGGTGATCACATATTAATCTAATGTCAGGAAAGAGAAGGCTTACAACAGCCCAATGTCTTTGTCTTTATAAGTTAACTTAAAAAGGAAGTCCAACAGGATGTTTGTTGTAATCTCATTTTTTTTAAATTTCATAACTTCATTCAGATCTGTAGATATGTCTAAGTATTGTTTTTTATAGAATCTGTTTCTCATAATGAGTAAGCCATTTTTGTCTGTTGATTCAGAGTTCTGTCAGGTGTGGAAATTTTTCATCTATCTTTTAATACAGCTTTTATTTTATTTATATCATTTATTCTTACTGGTTTAGTCATACCAATTACTCACAGATAGTATTTCTATTTTCTGCCCTTCATAATGACCATCCATCCATTCATTACTTTTAATAATTTAACCTTTAATTGGCACCCTGGGAGTTTTATTCCAGCTTTGTATTGTGAGATACATTTCTTGAAGTGGTAATTCTGCATCTAATCCTTCTACTCTAAATATTAATATTATACATTTTAATCAATGTATTCCATGTACATGTTTAAATAAGTCAATTACTCCAGGATGGTTTACAAAAAAATGTAACAGTTACCTGCCCCAGCCCTGCACAGTCTTAATCCTGCTCTCACAAAAAAAGACATTGCATTTTAATAGTTTTTGCTTCAGTTCTTTTTATGATTATAAATTCCCTTTGTGTATTTAAATAATATACCAAAATCTTTATTTAGTTGCTTATTTTATAAAGAATATCTCAACTTCATTCTTTGTAGGATGAGGATATTAATGCACCTACTTCCCTTTGCCTATATTTTCTTTTTTTCTCCTAAATTCTATATTTTGTATAGTCAGTGTTGCTAATATTTATGTTCTTCTCCATAACCATAATTACATCTTCTATGCATTATCCACATATTGATGCTAAAAGTTAGAAATCATTAAGCAACAACAAATTATTATTAACTTGGGATGGTTCACGGCAAAGCCAATGAATGTTCTGTGATTTCATTTCCTTTCTTACAGAGCTTTTAGTTTTTTAATTACATATCTCTATCTCTTCTACATAATGCCTTTAGTATATCTTTAAATTATTCTACTATCTCAAGCATTCTATTGAAACTGCCCACGGGACATATATTCTTTTTTCATCTATCTCCCTAAGGCCTTGTGATCTTTTTCCAGTCTGGACTAGTTGACCTCTAGGATTCCAGGTATCTACCATTTGAGAAAGTCTCTTCTTTGTACTCTTAAAGTTAGTGCACGATTTCATGGTTCCTAAATCTTTCTTGGTCTATTTTATTTTATTTTTTCTTACTGGGGAGAAATCTTCAGGAAATTCCTTAACATAGAGTATGTGGAAGGTATATTTCCTAAATCGTTTTATGTCAAAAAATGCCTTTATCTTTCCTTCATACTTAATTGGCTATATATTGATTGCAATATAAACACACAGAGATAAGAATTATTTCAAGTGACTTTAGAACATAGGATTTGTACTTCACAATTATGTGATATAAATTGTATTCTATTTTTACATTATTAATAATATTACATGCTAAATTTTATTGTTCAGTGTAATTGTTAGTAGTTATATCGATGTTATCATTTTGAATCTATCTTATGTATATTATAGATAAATGGAAATTAAAGATAATAGTGCTGTTTTGGGGAGCCAAAAGTTTTAGTGTAAAATAAAATAGATATAAGGATAAAGTCAAAGAAATTTAGTAAAAAATACTATAGTATTTATTACATATGAATTATAAATGCCAGTATAGACTCTCAAATATTTTATTTTCAAAACTATTTATTTTCTAGCTTTATCCATTCAAAAAGCCTAAAATCAATGACAACACATTAACTGTAAGTAAGTTAGTGCTCACTCTTGGAGAAATGGCTGATTCCAGATCTAGGCTAGAGCATATGGGATTAAGCTGAGATCTCTTGTTCCAGAAAGCAAGGATAATGTACGCCCCAACTACTTGGGAGGCTGAGGCAGGAGGAACACTTGAGCCCAGGAGTTTGAGGTTGCAGTGATCTGTGATGATGCCATTGCACACTACCTAGCCCAGGCAACAGAGCAGGACCCTGTCTCAAAAAACAAAACTAACCAAAAACAATAACAACAAAAGGAAATCTCTGCTTTGTAGCTCCTAATAAAAAAGTTAATGTAAACAATGATCACAAGTTAATGAAAACATTGGATAAAAGGTTAAGAGATACTTCATAATGATAGAATTGCATTGCCAGCTCATGCATCTGCCAATGAGTCCTCCCATCACTAAAGGTGAATTAAACAGTCATGGTGGTCCTGAGATGTGACACAATATGACACATATCATTGCTGGTAAAGCACTCTTACAAAACAAACAAAATAAAAACCTTGGAACTAAATCTACCCAAGATTCACAGCTACTTTTATTTAGAGAAGATAAATGGAAGTTAAAGAAATGACACCGAAAAGAAGCAAATAAATCCAGAATGTGGAATATTACTAATCCAGTTTTTCTAAAAAATCAATAGCATGAGTTAACAAAAAAACAGAAGTGGATGGCCTACAGAACGAATGAAAGAAACACAAGACATATAAAGAACAAATACAATAAGTGGAACTTGTTTGAATATTTATTCAAACAAACCAAGTTTAATAAGTCATCTTTGATATAACCATGGAAATTTGATTACACACTAGATATTGAATGACACCAAAAGGTCAGATATGATAATGGCAGTAGAATTTTATAAGAAAATGTCTATATTAAAAAAATCTTATATATTTAAAAGTGAAATTACTTGCCATTTTGATTTGCTTAAGATTATTCAACAAAGGAAAAATATAAAAAGAAATAGGTGAAGCAAATATTGCAAGATCTTTATAACTGTTGTATCCAGGTGATAGGTACTTGAAGGTTGAACATATGCGTTTTAAAAGTTTCATTAAAAACTTTTATAACAAACATTTTTAAAGAGATAATCTTTATGATTTCTGTGCTTTCTGGATTTTAAAGTTTAATATTCACTTTTATCTTCTTGTAATATAGCTAAGCTTTAATGTTTAACACTTATTTCTAATCCATTTGTTTTTTGTTGTTTTTTGTTTTTGTGGACAGGAGTAATATGATATTAGCAGGAAATCTAAATTCATCAATTTGACTCAATTCAACCAACATTTATTAAGCATCTAATCTTTGCCAGGTATTTGGGATATAAAGATGCACATGGAGATACAGGAGGAATATTAATGATATCAGTTTGCACCCAGTCAATAGAAGTGAATGATTAACTTCTGTCAAGAAAAAATGAGAAACAGCTTCACACAGAATTTATAATTTGAGCTGGGGCTTTAAGAATGAATAAGAGCTTGTCAGAAGTTGAGTGGAAAATTCCTCACAGAAGAAATGCAAGGGTAAAGGCACAGATTTGTGAACCTAACCTTAAGCTTTGAGTAACTATTATTGACTCTGCTAGACAAGAAATGCAAGAAGGGAAACAGTGAGATAAAATAGTAATGTAAGCAATGGCTCTGCTTCTCATATGCAGAAACTGGGCCATAATTTGTAAGAAATGAAGTAATTGGAAGGACTAAAAAAATGGAACTGATTATTCTGGTTAAAGTGTGAAAGGCGGGGTGGGGGGGAAGTAGTAAGTGATTGAAATAACTTTGGCAAGAACTGACATGCCTGAACTTTTAGTGGCAATGAGAATAAAGAAAATAGTATAAATTTATGAGATACTTAATGATTGATTAAAGGAGCGAGAAAATGACTTTATATTCACAACTCTGGCATTATCTTTAGACCATGTTTCCTGGAATTGCCCTGGATTTGATCTTTGCCTGGAAGTCAATTTGTTATCATCATTTGTCATCTAGAGAGGCTGGTAGTTTTCTGGACCAGCAAGGATATCCAAGTTGCCCATCAGAACAGAATAGAGAGACTAAAAAGAGACTTACACAAATCTAGTCACTTGATTTATGAAAAATACTCCACTGCAGTACATTGATGAGATTATGCTTTTATCCATAATTAAGGTTTTGTCGATTGGATTACCATAATGTTTTAAATAGAACATATGCACATATCCATATGTACACACATACACACACCCCCAGCAAATACCCCAAAACATGAAATATGAAGAAAACCATGGAAAAATTGAGCCTAAATAAAATTAAAATACTTTTTAATAAAAAGATACTTAAGAGAGTGAAAAAGTAAAAAATATTTAATATTTCCAATATATATAGCAAAGACTCATCCAGATTATAGAAATAATCAAAAATCAGTAACAGACAACCAAATAATAAAGTGACCAAAAGATTTGAACAGGTATTTCAACAAAGAAGTAAAAGATATACAAAAGTCAAATAAGCATATGAAAATGTTCTTTAACTTATAAATCGTCTGAGTAGTCCAGGTTAATACTACAGTGAGAAACAACTATACAAGCACCTGAATGATGGATATTAAACAAATAGACACACACAAAGATAAGCTGGTAATAGTAAGCATCACCAATGATTTGGAGAACAAGAATCGTCATACACAGTTGGAGGAAGTACAAATTGAGGTGACCACTTTTGTAAACCATTTAGCAATAGCTACTAAAATTTAGTACATGCATACCCTATGACCTAGGAATTTCACTCCTCAACGTTTGTAGACAAGCATGTATATATTCACCAAAAAGAATGTTCCCAGAAGCCATATTGATAAAGCCAAAATTTGGAAACAATAAAATTGAGTTGAATAGTACAGATAAATTGTGAGGTATTCATACCATGGAATACCACATAGCAATGAGGGGGAAAGCACTGTTTCATGTAACATGTATAAATATCATGACTAGAATGCTGAGTGAAATAAATTGGAACAAAATAATATGTTCTGTATGATTCCATTTATCTAAAATTCTGAAGCAGGCAAGACTATCTATGGAGATAGATGTCAAGATATGGGTACTTGTGTGGAAGGCAGTGACTGGGCAGGGCACAACTGGGGCTTCTGGGATGCTGAAAATATTCTGTTTTTTAACGTGTATAGTGGTTACCCATATCTTGACATCTATCTCCATAGATAGTCTTGCCTGCTTTAGAATTTTAGATAAATGGAATCATACAGAACGTATTATTTTGTTCCAATTTATTTCACTCAGCATTCTAGTCATGATATTTGTACATGTTACATGAATATTTGTTGTATAAGCCACTCAGTCTATGATATGTATATATCAGAGTTGTAAAAAAAAATATATATATATATATATATATATAGAGAGAGAGAGAGAGAGAGAGAGAAGAGGAATGTTTGAAAGAATATCAGATGGCCACAGATGCCCTAGGAAGGGTGGCACAATAAAAGGTCATGAATCAAGGCACGCTAAGCTGTACAAACCATGGTCAAAGTCATGCCACAGGAGCCTTCTTCACTGCCACTCCTGCCCCTAGAGGTGCTTTCACTTACTTTTTTAGTTGTAACTAAAAACCTTAGGGATATATATGTACGTATGTATGTATTTGTACAAGCACACTTGTATGCGTACACGCACTTATACACCCATACATTCCAAAAACCATTTCTTTTAAAGGAAAAAAGTATGTGTGTGTCCGTGTGTTCCATGCCAATGTCACATAGTTTAAGGTTTGTAGCAACTAAAAGTAGGGATTATAAATGGTTTTTACTTTCTCAACTATCTATACAAAATAGTTTTTGTTTTCTTGTTTTCTAAATAGACTGCACTGCTTTTTGTTTGCTTGTATGTTTTAATAAAATTTTTACTAGCTCTTCGGAGAAACTGAGTCATTCTCATAATGACTTCTTCCCATACCAAGAATGTATAACTATTTGTCTATATTTTCTTCTTAGCAATTTTTGTGTATTTATTTTTTAAAGTTTTACTTATTTTTCTACATGATATGTGGTACAAGGAAATAATCTAACTGTATTTTTCTGGTTAGCCAGTTGCCTCACAGTAGTTATTGAACGATCTTTCTGACTGATCGGAATTGCCATCTTTATAAAGTAGTAAATTTGTATGTACATCTAGGGCTCCTATTGAATATTTTCACCAATTTATTAGTCTGTAAGTTTATTCCTGTGCTGATATGTCCCCATTTAATTATTGCAACTTTATAATTTGATTTTTTTTCTGATTGAGCTGATGGTATCTTATTTTTATTGAAATTAGCTCTTTTGTATCTGTGATCTTTTGTATAGTTCCTCACTTCTAATATTATTTTTTTAATTTCTTTCCTTTTTTTCTCGATTATCTGGGCAACACTTTTATCTACAGTATTGTTCTTCTCAAAGAACCAGTTCTTAAATTTATTCTTCGATTTAGAGTTTTTCTATCTGCTAATTCATGGGTTTTTTGAATGTATTTTTATTTAAACAATGAACATCATCTATTTTAACCAAGTCTATCTACCCTCACACTTGGAGGTAGATAAGGGATGGTTCTAATTTCTTAAACCTTAAATATGTTCTTCCCTAACTGTTTTATTTGGTTTATGCTAAATATACCTCATAAATTGTCTTCCCCCAAGGTCAACTAGCCAAACTCCACCCTCCTTCATGTCCCATTCTACATGCCAAAGTGAGATTATTCTTCTCTTCTTAGGCAGACAATTGTCTGACCTTATGCATATAATATTGTTTCTTAGTCTGGAATTTTTGTATTTTTCTAGCATCTTCTCTCCTGGTAGATTGAATTTATTGGTAACAGGAAATGAATTCCAAAACAAGTTAGCACAGTAGACAACAAACAGGTGTTTTTGTTGTTGTTGTTTTAATGAACCATTTACAAGTATATATATACCTTCTACTTTATTTCATTTATTTAGTCACTTAGAATTTGATGCAAAAGAGATACTAAAATATGTTAACAGTAGGTTAAAAAGTAAGATCAGAAGGAAATACTTATATACTGTTTATGGGAATGTAAATTAATACAACCTCTGTGGAAAATAGTATGGAGATTCCTGAAAGAGCTAAAAGAAGACTTACCATTCAATCCAGCAATTCCACTACTAGGTACCTACCCGAAGGAAAAGAAGTCATTATATCAAAAAGTTACCTGCACCCAAATGTTTATCGCAGCAAATTCATAATTATGAACATATGGAATCAACCTAAGTCTCCATCAACTGATAAGTGGATAAAGAAAATGTGGTATACACACACATACACACACACACAAACACACACACACACACCCACCATGGAATACTAAGCCAGAAAAAGGAATAAAATAATATCTTTGCAGCAACTTGGATGGAACTGGAGACCAGAATACTAAGTGAAATACCTCAGGATGGAAAAACAAATACCACGTGTTCTAAATGATGGATATATATGGTCATACAAAGTAGTATAATGGACACTAGAAACTAAGAAGGGGGAGGGTAGGAAATAGGTAAGAAATCAAAAATTAGCTATCAGGTACAATGTACACTATTCAAGTGAGGGTACACTAAAAGCCCTAACTTTACCACTATACAATTCACCAATGTAACAAAAATACTTGTACACCCTAAATCTCTCAAAATTAATGAATAAATAAATAAATAAAACAGAAAAAAGGATCTGCAAAAATGCAAATGAGTCAGATCCAGTAAAAAAAAATTGAATGGAATTTTAGAGACAAGGGGACTGTATTTCACAAATACAAGGCATAAAATTTAGTTTGGGGCATCTCAATAAACAAAGCAAAAATTGATGCATGATTGGCATTTTCTGTGAAAAGACTGTAGTCTATTTAGTGTACATTGCTTTGTACATGAAAAAGCACATGTGTATAAATTGAAATTCTTGATCTTGAGGGTCTTATAGTAAGGAAAACTACGGAGTAAATACCTTAGAAAAAGAAAACAAAGGGATCTAAAATAAGGGCAAGTAAGCAGCCTAAGGCAACAGAGAAAACAAGCCATTGCTGGCTAAATTGGTGGTAAATGTATCGTGGGTCATGTAAGTACATTTTCACATGGCTCTCTAGGGAAAGTTCGACCTCAGAAAAGTCAAATATTATGATAAGAATATTCCTGATAAGAACAATAACAAGAGTCTTGTTAAGAAGATGAATTACACCTTTTATATTCTGAAAAGCAAGAGTAATTACAATAGTAACTTAGTCTGAAACTTTGATAAGCAAAGCTGTAACATCATCCCTTTCTCATTCCAAAAATTCTAAAACAATAAGGAGAAAGAGGATACTTGTTACAGGTTTAATTTTTGTGAGTTATGTAATGACATCCCACTGACTAGGCAATCTATGCAAAATTCAATATTTTATGATCTGCTTTATGTCACCCTCACGGTGAACAAAACATCTAACTTTAATTTTCCGAATGTTTTCCAATGAGAAATCAAAGTATTTGGCGGTGCCAAACAGTTAACTTACCACCACATGCAAGAGTATTTTATTCTCAAACTGTTTGTAATTTTGTAACCATAATAGGTTTGTTACTTGGCGTGCAGGGAGTTAATATACCCAGACACCAGAGTTGCAGCTGAGAAAGAGTTTAATAATGGTAGGGCAGCCAAACAAGAAGATGGAAGGAAACCTTGAATCCACCTCCTTGAGAAGTTTGGGGATAGGGGTTTTATGGGGTCTAGTTGGGAACTGAAGTATGGGGATTGTTGATTGGTTGAAAAATGAGGGGTGAAGTCATAGGACAGGAAGATAAAAAACAAACAAACAAACAAAAAAACAATACTGCCTTCTTGTGTTGAGCCAGTTCCTTGGTAGGGGTCTTCAGACAGGTTGGCATCAGCCATTCTGCTAGAATTCAGGATCTGAAAAAGATATTAAGCAATTCTTAAGTAAAAAGGTCTTATGATTCCCAGCCTCAGAGATTCTATCTGTAGGAGCAACTCTGGGAGCAGGTAGCAGGTGATTGGCATGCTACTTCTCAGTTAGCAGTTCCAAGGAATTGGGTCTAAGTGTACCAGTGCACCCTAGATAATGCCTACCTATAATTCTGTCTAAAGCGTGGCTTGTAATTCTTGTTAACCCTGTGAGGGCAGCTTCAGTTTATCTTTATTCAACAAACGATCATAAAGCATTAAACTGAATAATCTTATATACCAAAGTTTCAGTGAGCTATGAAGTCAGATGAGACTCTTAGGTGTTTAAAATCCAGAAGTAAAATGGTCCTTAATGTCTAAGTGGAAATGCTTTGAGAATAGTCAAAGGAGCCCTTTTGGCAGTGCAAATGTGGATAACAAGATGCTAAATCTGAATGACAAGGCTTTTCCCTGAGTATATATACTGGTTTTGTGTTCTTGAATGAAGTATCTTCATTGTTTGCTGCTTCTTCATGGGATGTTAAGCATTCAGAACAATTTATGAAGCCATAAACCTGCAAGATTTCTTTTCCGGCTTAAACTAAGTCAAGGCAATTTATATTTTTATTTGCCTAGACAATACCACTAAAGTCAGTTTATCATTGACTGAAGTGACCATAGTTATTCCCTCTGGGACACTGTTATAATGATCCTTTTTATTTTTATTTCCTACTTTACTGCTTTGCTAAAATCAATATCTGGGGCTTCATTAAATTGACAACTAAATCTGAAATGCATTTATTATCATTCAAAATGCAAATGACTATTTGGTGCCTTTAATTCTAAAAAAAGTAAACATGTCAGTGATATAATAAATGTATATGTTTATTTTGAAATTTTCTACTCAGCAGGTTTCTTTATACTTCTGCAGATAAGTCTTTTATATGAACATAAATTTGAAACTATATTCTCTGATTTAGTTTGTTACCATTATTTTTTCAAAAAGCAAAAAAAAATAATAAAATTACAAAAGAGTCAATACCAATGCTAAATGAATTAAGTTTTTATGGTCATACACATCACTTAAATTTGTTCCCAGCTTTCCTGCCATCCGTGTGAGTTCAAACAAGGAATCCTAAGAATACAAGGTGAGAATTTTCCTTATTTGTCACCACACAGCTTAGTTCTGTCATTTTCCACATTAATAAAATTTTGTGACTGAGTGACCTTGTTAATATAGCAATATGTTTTCTGCCTTATCATCAGTAACAATCTTCTAAATAGGAAAAGCTAGCATTAAAAAAAATCATGGTTGATTTCACCCCATTTTTTCTCTTACTTTAGCAAAAGAAAACACAATTTGCATTATATCATAATGTAACTACCACCATTAAAAAAAGCTACTTTCAGTGCTGAAAATCCAAGATGTTGAAACAGAGGAATAAAAATCTATTGTCCAGCAGTACAATCAGAGGGAGACATCTGGATCTTTGACAAATGTTTAAAAAAGAGAAACAGGGTAATGCAAGAAAAAAATTTTATGTCAGCCATAGAAAAATGGAATTAGGGGACCTCTAAAGATACTATAATAAAATGAGTTATAATAAGATGGTTAAAAGTTATTTAATTTTAGCTTTAAATCTTTGAATTTATGTATGTCAGTTTTGGTTAATTCCTCAGGATCACATCAGTCAATTCTGGCTCCATGATTTAGTGTCATAGAGGTTGTTTCTTAACCAAAAATTGTGCTAAAGCAGGAAAGAACACAATTTGCTAAAGGGAGACCACGAATCCCGCAATAATTTGAATTCACCTGCAGCTGGGAACTTTTGCTCTTGAAAGAGGTAAATAATCTTTACTGGGAATAAGAAGCCTGTGTGATTTTTTTTAATGCTAGCTTTTCCTATTTAGAAGATCATTTGGTGATCTCTCATCTACTCAATCCTGACCAGTCTTCACTATTAGATCCCTATGTTTTCTGGAAAATTTCTACAACTAGAATTTTATCTAATTACCATTCCTTTAGTTAATTCATTACTTTTCAGGACCCTTGTTCATTTCTTCATCCCAAATGTTCTTTATCTTTTACTAGCATCCTTAAAACAACAGTATTTCTAATTCCCTCCCCATTCATGCATCCTCATCTACACCACCATCCTTCCTTCTCCACCATGGCTATGTAGACCAACCCCCATCTGGCTTTTCAGCTTAAGCTTCTAGAGGGGAGGAAAGATTTCTTTCCTTCACCCATCACCAAATTCATGGCTGAGTCACCTATAACCAGACAGATTAACAAAAGAAAAGCATGCACATTTATTTAATATCAGTTTTGTGTGACACAGGAGACTTCAGGAATGAAGACCTGAAGGAATAGGTAAACTTGTATTAGATATATCGTTATGCTTAAATTTGATGAAGAGGTGAATAGTCATGGAGAAGTAGAATTGGACAAAAGAACTATGATCTAATGATAATAAACTGAGGTGGGGGGATCTAGCAAGGCCTGTGTCTTCAGAGATAAGGAGGTTCCTTTCCTTGAGGTTTAGGGAGGGGCCCTCTTAGATGAGGATCTTATGACCTGCCTCAGGGGAGAAGAACAAAGGGTAGGGGAGAGTGGCATCTCTGTGTCCCCTGTTTTCTCAAATGCCAAGGTGTCATATTTTAGGGTAATGTGTATTTAACCCCATCATTTCCACAGTTTCTGTTCACTCTAACAGCAAATACTCTAAAATCCCAGTAGGGTGGATAGCAATTCACAGGAAGAGCAAAGCCTGAATGTAATTTTGTTTGCCTAAAACAGAATAATAGACCTGATATCAGTCTGACACATGGTTTCAAAATTTGTCTCAGAAGACTTTGGCTCTTCTTATTTTTCTTCCATTCCTTAGAGAGAGGACTGAAGTGTCTTCCACTAATGACCATGAGACTAGCATAGACCGCTTCTACTTTATGAGACCACGAGAGGATCATTGTGTTAGTTTGCTAGGGCTGCTATAACAAAATGCCACAAACTGGATGCTATAAACCTGTGGTCCCCAACCCCTGGGCGGTGGACTGGTACCAGTCCATGGCCTGTTAGGAACCGGCCGCACAGCAGGAAGTGAGCGGTAGGTGAGCGAGCGAAGCTTCATCTGTACTTACAGCTGCTTCCCATCACTAGCATCACCGCATAACCTCCACCTCCTGTCAGATCAGCAGTGGCATTAGATTCTCATAGGAACATGGGCCCTACTGTAAACTGTGCGTGCAAGAGATCTAGGTTGTGTGCTCCTTATGAGACTCTAATGCCAGATGATCTGAGGTGGAGCTGAGGCAGTGATGCTAGTGCTCGGGAACAGCAGTAAATACAGATTATCATTAGCAGAGAGGTTTGACTGCACAATAAATGTAATGCTTTTGAATCATCCCTAAACCATCCCTGACCTTGGTCCATAGGAAAATTGTCTCCTATGAAACTGGTCCTTGGTACCAAAAAGGTTGGGGACTGCTGCCATAAATAACAAAAATTTATTGTCTCAAGTCTGGAGGCTGAACATTGAAATCAAGATGTTTGCATAGTGGTTCCGTCTGCGGGCTGTGAGGAAAGGATCTGTTCCAAGCCTTCCTCCTTGGCTTGCAGATGGTTGTCTTCTCCTTGTGTCACTTCACATCATCTTCTTTCTATCTTTGTCATCTCTCTGTTTATTACAGACAGAATAGTGTCCCTTCAAAATTCATATGTTTTTTTTACTCTTTTTTTATATTTCAGCATATTATGGGGATACAAACGTTAAGGCTACATACATTGCCCTTGTCTCCCCTCCCCTCT
>VBSM01002608.1:136754995-136803773 GCA_008086735.1 Cheirogaleus medius
TATGTTTACAATGGAATATTACTCAATTCTAAGAAACGACAGCAAGCTAGCACTCCTTAGGTTATCCTGGATTGAGCTTAAGCCCATTATCCAAAGCGAGGTGACACAAGATCAGAATCATGGACTCCACATATACTCACCATCAAAATGTTGAAGCCCTCATATGTTGAAGCCCTCACCCCAATGTGACTGTATTTGGAGATGGAGCCTATAACAATGTAATTAAGGTTCAAAGAGGTTGTAAGCATGGGGCTTTAATCTGATAGGATTGGTGCCCTTAGAAAAGGAGAAAGAGACACAGGACATCTCTTTCTCTGTGTGTGTGTCTCTTTTGCTGTGTGTGCAGAAGAAAGGCCATGTGTGAACACAGAGAGAAGTCGGCATCTACAAGCCGGGAAGAGAGGCCTGACTAGAACACAACCCTGAGATCATCTTAATGTTAGAATTCTAGCATTCAGAACTGTGAGAAAATAAATTTCTGTTATTTAAACCACCTAATCTGTGGCATTTTGTTATGGCAGCCCTAGTAGACTAATACGGTGTCCAAATTTCCCCTTTTTGTGAGTATCATTCATATCACATTAGTGCCACCCTAATGACTTCATTTTAACTTGGATACCTTTGTAAAGACTCTATCTCCAAGTAATGTCACATTCTGAGGTCCTAGGGTTAGGACTCCAGCATTTCTTTTTTGGGGGACACAATACAACTGATAACACTGTTGAGGCTCAGAAAAAACAAAATGAAGGCCTTAGAGGCAAAAGTTCTTCTCTGACCTCCTGTCCTTCTATTTCTCAATCCCACTTTTCTTCAACGCTGGCCATAGAAACTAGAATCCCTCTTCCCCAAGGTGGGTCATAGGAACCAGAACTCCTTTCCCTGAAAGCCAGCTATAAAACCTAAAGTTATTCTATGTAAAAACTGGCCATAAAGAAGTCATCTGACCTCCCTGATTTGAAAATAGGTCATAAGACCCCCATTCCAGTGAGGGTCCTACCCTACACTCAGCAGAAATAGTGCATGCTCAGAGAAGCCAAGAGGAATCTAGACAGGCAGTCTTTCCTGTTTTTTTTCCATTCAGTCTATTAGCATTAGATCATATTCTTTTTGTTCAATCGTATTTCCACAAAGCTGCCCACACTTTGTTGAACCTAAGCATAAAATTGGACAATTTCCCTTGTATCTTGGATCTTCATTCTGAAGGTTCCTGTATATACATTTTAAATAAATGTGTATTCTTTTTCTTTTATTAATCAATATGCCTCATGTCAATGACTTTTTAGTGAACCTTTAGGGTGCCAAACGCCTTGGTCCCTACAACACACACCAAACCTCTTACTCTTTAATAAACTCTCTTTAAGGAGGGTTTGGGAAAAGTCCAACTTTTTAAGTTGGACTACTGAAACAGATCCCTTTCATAATTGATCTGGATCATATGAAAGATACTGGTAAAAGCCTAAAGAGTAGAAATATTTGAAAAATTTTATTATCAATACCAGTACATGGCATAATTCTTCTGATTTTACAGCAAATAGCCATTTTTTTTACAATGAGGTGATAAACACCACTTTAAACTCAGATATAGAAGTTGATGAATAAGTATTAGTGGAATGAATGAGTGACTCTCATGTGGATGTAATGGAAAAGTCACCTTCTCTGCAGACAACAGATTAACTCAAACCCACACTGCCAGTATAGCACCTGGTAGTTCCTCCTTGAAGAAGTTTCCTCCTCCATATAACCACAAAACAAAGGACTTTGACTCTGATGTTTTCCATTCAAATAGCCCATTAATCCCGATCCCTGCCAATCCTTTATGATTTATATAATTCATCTTATTCCACATCATTCGTACAATCTATCTCTTAAACTCAGTAAGCTCGCATAGAGCATGGATTCTTATTGGGAACAATATCAGCCCCATGGGAGCAAACATGGGAGGAGGGCAAAGATAACTTTATGTACAGAGCATAATGCAAAAATAAATATACAGTGTGTGGGGGGTGCCGTTAGGGAACAAAAAATCTAAGACAGTAAAAAAACTGCTTTAGGAGGCAAAATTAAAAAGAAAAAAGAAAAGATTGAAAGCCAGTGACACAAAGTACTGATACGTCCCACAGTCACAGCACCTTTTAAACATCAGACACCAAATTCCAACCCCCCAACCCTGTACCCTCTCCCTCACCCTCCTCCTGTAGCCCTGTTCCCAGATCTTTTTGCTCACCTGTTTTACTCTATTAAAGATGAGTATTATAAAGGAACATTGGAGGTCTTTAAATGGAAGTTTCTTTAGCATATGTAAGCATTTGTTTACAAATAATTAATGATAGGTGGCAGAATAAATTGGAGAGCAGAAAAAACATCTAAAGTTTTAGGACCTGCCTCTATTGGAAGAAGAGTTTAAGAAGAAAGGACATAATTCCATTTCAATATTAGGGAAATGATAAAAAGATTTGTTTTTATAAAAAGTATTTTATATAATTCTAAATGCTGATTTTCTAAGCTTATATTGTTTTAATTATGTCAACGACCTTTGTGATATATACAAGAAGCAGCAAATTGACACAGAGAAGGCAAGGCCCGTTCAAAGCCTTCATTAAGAATACTATAAAAACTAGACAAGCAAACAAATGCCATTCACGGCCACCACTCATTCCTAGGAAGGAAATGAAATAAATCCAATCCGAATGTAGTAATGACATTTATAGATTTCATTCAGTAAACGTGCCCAAATCAGAGTAAGGTCATATCCCTCATCTGTTTGTTTGGTTTTTAAATTTCTAATAAGAAATAAAACAAATCTCAAGGACTTTTTAAAAAATTGTATTTGCCTAGGTTTGCGTTTTTTGCTAGTTTTTTTTTTCTTTAAAGGAACCAAGTTTCTGATGACTTATAAACTAGACCCATTTAGTCTCAATCTTAATAAAAACCTAAGAAGCAGAGTCGGTGGCTATTTAGAAATCTAAACGGTTCATCATGAGCCATTCTGTTTGTCAGCTGTCACTTGGTCAAGAAATGAGCAGCAAGTGAGGTTGTTTAAAGCTCAAATTCTGTGGCCAGTGCATTTGTCTTCCGAGGCAGCTCTAATCCTGCCTGGTCCACTGGCTCTACCTTTATGAGTTCTTTTGATTGGTAATTGAGAGAATAAATCTTTGAAGAACTCATATGAATGCAAATATATAAAGATTTCAATAATAAAATACCTACCAAAGTATTTTGTGCAGTCACCTTTCAGGATTCAGCCATTTAATTCATTTTGCTCGGCAAAGGTTTGCGATTGGGCTTCAAGTATAGAGTTTTTGTTCTTGTTTTTGTTTCTCTGATGTGTAGTTAGGCAATTTCAAATTTTTTTTCTTTGCAAAACTAGGAGTTATCCATGTTTGGGTAGGGACTTGGGGGAAGGAATCATTACAAAGACTTGAAAAAAAGTTACACCTACCTAAGTGGAAAGCTACAGGGAGAATCAAATTCTTAATGTGTGAGACATAAGGTCTGATAAGGAAAGGTTAATGATGTTAGGGTTATTTAACCTGGGGAAAAACAAGACTAATTATTGATTTCCTTATAACATTGCTTTCATTAAAACACTTTCTTGCTCTAAAATCATAAACAGATCCTGGTTACCCAGAGGCTAAGAGGCAGGTTTTAAGTAGACATTCAAACTCTACAAAATCAGGCTACTAACTTTCCTTTGAATTTATTTCCCATGGGTTTTTTATGGGATCCTACTATTCCCACTCCTTATACCCCTAAGAGATAGTTTCAGTCATTAGTCCTTATTATCCCTAAGGAGAAACATATAATATCAAGTTTAATACTAATAGCAATATTGACAATAATAACTGTTACCTACTGAGCATTTACTATGTGTCAGAGAATGTTTTAAGCACTTCACACTTTGCAATTATTAATTCTCATTCTCAAAATAGTACCACAAAGTAACCATAGTGATGTTCATTTTATATTTTAGGAAACAAAGGCTCAAGAGAAGTTAGATTCATTGCTTAAGATCACAAGCTATAAGTGACAGAACTGAAGATCAAAACCAGATCTATTTAACTCCAAAGTCTGTGTTTTGCCCACTCTACCACACTGCCTTCTCAGTGACTATGCAATGGAAAAATAGTGTAATGTACAAAGATTTTGGTAGCAAAATGATTTATAAAAATAATAAATATGAGGCTACTCAAAGATAAAATTATATATGTAGTATTAAATAAAACTATGGTAGATATACTTAATGAAATAAAATAAATACAAAATTAACATGAAAAATATTTTATCATGCAATATTAAATTTAAAAATCCACAGTCAAGTCTACTTGATTGAAAATATGCTTTTAAAAATATCCAGAATAAGTCTGGAATCAACTAATCTGAAATATCAAGAATGGCTAGGAGGAAATGTTGTCATTAGGGGTAATTTTTGTTTTTTCTATCTTAAATGTATTTCTATTTTATTTGGTAAGGATTTATTACTCTTATTATAATTATTTCATAAATATAGTTACATAGCATATGAATTTCTAGTGTTAGAAATAATTTTAAATTCTACCCTAAAAATCATCCTCCATCATCCTTTATCCATGCTGCTTTTCTTCCCTCCACAGTATTTCCTTTCTGCCCATCTCTCTACTCTGTTTCAAGGCCCAACACAAGTTTCATTCTCACCCAGACCCTTGTCTTGGCCTCCTCTTCCCATTGCATGTTTTTTAAATCTTGGTCTTTATATAGCCTGGAATTGTTACCTGCTTCTTGCATGCATGTTTTATTTCCTAAGGTATAATTCAGTTTCTTATGAACTTCAACAAATGTGTGGATGGTTTAATTAATACAAGCCTCTAACATTCTTCTTTCTAGTAGAACAGCCAGGTTGTCTTCATCTCTATTGAATCAAGAATAAGATAATTAGACATAGTATTCATATGAGGAAGAAGATTTAGATTTAACATTGGTCCCTCAGAAATATTTACTTATATTAAAAGCTGCTGTCACTGGAGTGACCAAGTACATTTGAGATTTATCACACTGGAGAGCTTTACTAACATTTGGCTTGGTGTATATAGTCTTTGGTGAAGGCCATAATTATGTTAAATGATATATAAACAGTCTTTTTCCATTTTAAGAATTATTCAATGTCCCACTCCTTTAAACAAACAAAAAGTTGCTGTTTTTTTCCCTTCTGCAACAAAATGCAACTGACAATGATTTCTAGGCTATAATATTATCCTAAGTTAATGAAAAGGCTGTATGAAGTAAAAAGACCCTTCCCAGAGAAGATGATTTTGCCTTCTGTAGCTTCCTTTGAGGGTCAACAGGAGATAATCGGAAAACTTACAAAAATGAACCCTTTTAGAATTATATAGCTCTAAAGTGTTATTTCCTTTTATTTGCTTCTATATGAGAAAATAAAATTTTAGCTTTTCAGCCCCCTCCATGTATCAAAAGATGCTTGAAAACTGACACTGTTTTATGCATATCAGTGTGGCTAGAAACTAGAATGGTGGTGGTAAATACTAAATTAATACTCACTGAATGTTTGAATGAATACATGTTTATCCCCCACTAGCCCCTGCAAGCACATCTTGAGCCTCAGCTTAAACTAGAAATACAGAAGAAGCCTTTCCTTTAGGTACAGTAAATGTTCAAAAAGTCACACTAGTTATTGCAAAATCTATCAGATAATTTCATGTCCCTTCTATGTGACGCCCTATAAATACTAACACATATGTGTTCACATATTGATTGGCCAACTCATAAATTGACAATCTCATTAAGCTCTAAGATTCTTATGATTTAGGGTCAGTTCTATTCCCTTAGCCTTATAGAGAATGAAGGAAGATCATTTATTTAAATATCTTTGATAAATCATGTGATTTAAATGCCCTAATAGTTCATAAGTATGAAGTATTCAGATTCTCTGAAATGTGGGGCAAAGTGTCCACTGGATTAAGTGGAGAAAACATCTCATAAAATGAGTCAGCTTTCTACATTTCATCACTCCCAGAGAAATAAATCAGCCTGCAAACTGCTTTATAAACCCCAAGAAAAGTATTTCCCAAACAATAATGAAAGCAACCAAATTTATTTATTTATTTATTTATTTTTATTTTTATTTCTTTTTATTTTTTTATTTTTTCCCCTTTTATTTCATCATATAATGGGGGTACAAATATTGTTAGGGTTACATACATTGCCCCTACCACCCCTCCCCCCCACATGCCAGAGCTTCAAGCGAGTCCAATCCCCAGGTGGTGTACACAGCACACATTGTGTAACTCTACACTTCCTCCCCGCTCCCGCCTGCCCTCCATCCCACAAAAGATTTTTTTTTTTTTACATTTTGGATACATTGTATAACTTTGATAGAATATCAGAGTTAGAGAGAGGGTGATCTTGTCATTTACAATCCATATTTAGATACTTTTGTTCAGGACAAATTCTAGGTTGGACTGAATGCTGGGAAAACAAATACAAATGAGGAATTTCCTGGGAAAGCCCATGTGTGGTCACCATGGTCAGACACTAGTATTGACCCCCTGTATGCCTTGAGGCACTTGTCATCATTTATATTTCATTTCCCCAAGAGAATTTATATCTTCAGTAAATACTTGAATTGAACACCTACTCTCTTCAGTACCATGCCTTCTGTCAAAGTGAAAACAAAGACATTTAAGTTCAGGATCTATTAATAATTTCAGAAAGATTACCATGGAGTAATTGAATAAATAAAGAGCATGCCCTATACAGTAGAACTTTGTCATTCCTAGATTTAATATTCAAGTTTCAAAAGTTACTATGTGTTAAAAGTTTATAACGTAGAGTAATTTGTAATTTTGCATAGGTATGTGTTTAATTTTTATTCTTGCTTTGTATCTGTATAGGGAGTGAGGTTGGGAGGGCAATATTTTAGCTAGTAAGTTAGACAAGCTGACTGCTCATCAACTCAGCATTTTCAATTCAGTGAACATTTGCTTTGCCCACTATTTCTTACATTGCAAATGACTCATAGGGCAAATACTAAGCCTGTTAGTGTTTGTCAATTCAGAGATTTAAGGTTTTGTGACAATTCTTTTCAGAATGTCAAGAATCAGTCATGCATAATTTATTGTTCTTCTTTCCCCTGCCCTCTGAAAAGCTCATTGTTGGCTCATTCAATCGAGTTTATTGATTCATTCATTTATTCCAAACACCAAAGTGTTTCCATGTTCATATATCTCTTGTTAAAGGTAACACCTCAGTGTAGGTGAGTTTATCAGAACAACTACTAATCCTGAGTAGGAGTTAACAGGTTAGATTTCTAGAAGCAGAGGCAATGGGAAAAGAGAGATGAATAACACAGAAAATAGAGTTAGGAGAACAAAAGTGACTCATTTTGTGTGGCACAACATGGCCCAGGGTAAAGGAAAAATAAGAAATTCTGAGTATTAATGTCTATAGTGTTTTCAGACTGAATAAAAGGAAATTCCATATGAGGGATCTTCAAAAGGTTCATGGAAAATGCATATTATGAAAAAAAACTATGTACATATTTCAAAAATTTTTTGTACCCAAATAAACTTGTAATAACATATTTGAACAGGATCTAGTTTAAGGCACTAAGAAGAATAAGACAACAGTTTGAAAAGAGCCCCTACCAGAGCCAAACAAATTCTGGTATAATTAAAGCAAGAACAAACATCAAATTTATGAAAGCTTGGGTGGAAGAATGATGATATCATTTATGCTTTCCAAAAGTTTATGAGGAAAATACCCCAAAGAAATCAGCAGTTTGAAAATAGATTACCTATTTTAAGAATGGATGAGAGATTGAAGATAAAACCCACAGTGGCAGAGCTTCCACATCAATTTTGAGAAAAAAAATTAATCTTATTTGTGCCCTGATTGAAAAGAATTGACAATTAACAGCACAAACAATAGCCAATACCATAGACATCTCAATTGGTTCAACTTACACAATTCTGACTGATTAAAGTTGAGCAAACTTTCCACTTGATGGGTGCCAAAACCATTGTGCCCAGATCAGCTGCAGACAACAGCAGAGCTTTCAATAGAAATTTTAAACAAGTGGAATTAAGATCCTGAAGCATTTCTTTGAAGAATTGTAATAGGAGATGAAACATGGCTTTACCAGTATGATCCTGAAGATACAGCACAACCAAAGCAATGGCTACCGAGAGCTCGAAGTGGTACACTCAAAGCAAAAGCATACTAATCAAGAACAAAGTTCATAGCAACAATTTTTAGGGATGCTCAAGGCCTTTTGCTTGATGACTTTCTGGAGGACCAAAGAACAACATGTTTATTATGAGCATGTTTTGAGAAAAATTTCCAAAGTCTTAGCAGAAAAAATGCCCAGTAAATCTGCAGTAAAGAGTCCTTCTCCACCATAACAATGCTCCTGCTCATTTCCCTTATCAAACAAGAGCAATTTTGTGAGAGTTTCAATGGGAAATCATGAAATATCCACCTTACAGTCCTGATTTGGCTCCTTCTGACTTATTTTTGTTTCCTAATCTTAAAAAATCTTTAAAGGACATCCTTCTTTCTTCAGTTAATAATATAAAAAAGACTACATTGACATGGTTAAATTTCCAGGATCCTCAATTTTTTAATATATGAACTAAATAACTGGTATCATTGCTTACAAAAGTGTCTTGAATTTGATGGAGCTTATGTTGAGAAATAAAGTTTTTATTTTGATATTTTATTTCCATTTTCTATGAGCTTTTTGAAGCCTCCTCATACATTTGCCTTATATTCAACACCTGGGTTTATTGTTAATGTGAGGGCAACATTTCTTTACTACATGAGAACCATGAGATACTTCTGTCAGTTCACACAGTAACTCTTCATTATAGATGAGAAGAAACATATGTCTTTCTTTTTTTAAAATTTGACATTATTTTTCATTTAATTTTTTTATATACAAAAAGCTGTATATAATTAATGTATATGACTTGAGTTTGAGGACCATCACCACATTCTATAGCATAAGCCTATCACATCCAACAGTTTTTTCCCAATCTCTTATTTATTATTTTTCTTGAGATAAGAACACTTAACATAAGATCTATTCTCTTTGCAAATTTTTAACTATACAATACAGTACTGTTAACTAAAGGCACTATGCTGTACAGTAGATTTCTAGGGCTTCTTTATCTTGTATAACTAAAACTTTGTTCCCTTTGACTAATACCTCCCCGATCCCCGCTTCCCATATTTCTCTGATACAACACCCTACTCAAGTTTCTGCCTAGTTACTTAATGAAAAAATTTAAAAAGCCTTTGTGGAGCTTCTACTGTGAGTCAGAGACTGTGTTTGCACCCATTCATTGCTGACTCCTCCACAACAACCACCAGAGAAATTTGTTCATCAGGCAAGGCTGAATTTATTAAACATACTGCAACAAGGGAGAAAACCACATTGACAGGGTCTTATCAGTGTCTCAAAAGGAGACATTAGAGAAGATTATTTACAGAGTTTTGGGGACTAAATTCAAATGGCTTAAAGTAGGTATTTTAAGGTAGGGAGATTCGGCAAAATTCATGACACAATAGTTTAAGATTGGTAGACACATAGACATAAAGCTCTTGATGAGAAAATGGTTGTCTGATAAATGAACTGTTTGCCCAAGTAAGAAGGAAGTTGTCCAATAAGAGAACTGTTTGCTTAGATAAGCAAACCAGTTTCCTGGATAAACTGGTTTGTGATAATTTGCTGAAACAAACAAAAATTATTTACTGGCTTATAGTCTTTACAATAAAGTCATATTGACACAGGTGGTCTCAGTTCTCAGTCCTGTGAATATAAATTCAAATAAGACATTTCTCTGATTTCAAGGAATATATTGTCTAATTTGGGTAATAAGACATGTAAACAAATAATTTTGGTTGAAGAGGAAGGGGAAAATATGGCATATTAAAGAAATAGGATCAAAAGGAACTAATTGCTGATTGGACATTAGCATGAAGGAGAAGAGGGAACCTAGAATATTTTGCATTTCTCTGACTTGAGTGTTTTAGCAAATATTGGCAACACCAACTAGGATAGAAAATATGGGGGAAAAATAGGTGAAGGAGAAAGATAAATAATGGTGTCCATTCTAGACAGGTTGGTTTTGAGTCAATCAGGTAGAGATGCTTCAGGATAATCAAGTAGAGATGAGTAGTAGGCAGTTGGCTATATGGGCCAGTGTTTGGTGGAGAGATCTACAGCAAGACCTTAAATATAAATATCATTTAGCCTTAGCTGGTAGTAGAATTCATGGACATAGACTAGATCAATGAGAGAGTAAGCAGCAGCAGAAGAAAAACAAGCATCAAGCCCTAGATACCCTCAGGATTTAAGGGACAGGAAGAAAATAAACTGGCCAAAGAGACCAACAAGAGTTCACAGAAATCAAGGGAATAAAGAATTTTAAACAATATGGAGAGTCAGAGTTGTCAAATACTGCAGAAGAGTTACTAGGATGTAGGCTAGAAGTAACTGCTTGATAACTGGAATGTTAAGAATACCGTTAGTATTAATAATTTCAGCAGAGTAAAAAGAACAAAAGCCTAAAATAGAAGTTTCTCTCTCTGTCGTCTAGTTATACTCCTCAGTATGATCTCCCTACTGTTTTAGAACAACATAGGGAGATAACTGTTTTCCTTTCTCTCAGTAATTTTCATGATAAATATCACCTTTCCAAATCAGCAACTGCAATATCTCAGTATAATGGGAATTTGTTATTCTTTTTGTCTAACTGAATTCCTTCCTGTATTTGGGAATTCTCTTATTATCAGGTTTGGTGGGAAGCAGGTCCATCCTGTCATTGTAAAAGCTGAAAATGTCAGATGCTCTCTTTTCCATTCTGCTTTCAGCTCGAGCACGATAAGCAATCTACATTTCATCAATTGGGTATATCAACACTAAACTTTGACCCAAGAGCTAATGATGCCAAGAATCAGGAACTGTGTGGGAGTCAGGAACTGTGTAGGAGTCTCTCTTTGGAAGTAAGAATAGCTGCAGCCAGGTCAAGTTCCTGGCTAAACAGCCAAGACAATTGCAAAGTTGACTGCTCGGTGGCAGTAGCAAGAGGAGCAGTGTCCTCACCAGAGCAGTTCTGTGCTGTGCTGGCTCTTCAGTAATAAAAGCAGTAGCTGACACTTACTTAGAGCTAACTATTTCCAGGTATGTCCCTAGAGTTTTGCTCTTACACACAGGGTTTCTCAATCTCATCACTGTTAAGCTGGATGATTCTTTGATGTGTGTGTTAGGGATGTCCTGCGCATTGTAGGATGATTAGCAGCATTCCTAATCTCTACCCATGAGAAGCCAGTAGCACCCTTTCAGTTGTGATCATCAAAAAGGTCTCCAGATGTTGCCAAATGCCCCAGGAGGACAAAGCAGCCCTTGGTTTAGAATCACTGTACTAATATTCACAACCACTCTAAGATTGGGTCACCAAGCTAAATTCTCCAGGCCTCTAGAAGATTCAGTTCAATCTCCTTTTCATGACTGTAATAGTGGGGTCTAAATCAGTTTTTTTCTAAATCTGTTAATTATGGTTTCTGCTGTTAGAAAACTAAAACCTATCTGCTAGAATTTCTTTCTTTCTTTTTCTAATTTCAAAGTATTATGGGGGTACAAACATTTTTGGTTACATGGACGACTTTTATAATCCTTGAGTCATGGTTATAAGTGTGTCCATCACCCAGATAGTGTTCATTGTACCCATTAGGTAAGTTTTTGCTCATTCCTTCCTCCACCTCCCCACTGTTTGATTTCCATTGAGTTTTACTTCCCTCTTTGCACATGTGTGCTTATCAGTTAGTCCCAATTTAATAGAGAGTACATGTGGTGTTTGTTTTTCCATTCTATAGATACTTTACTTAGGATAATGGTCTCCAGTTCCATCCAAATTGTTGCAAAAGGCATTAATTCATCCTACTTCATGGCTGAATAGTATTCCATGGTATACATACACCATGTTGTGTTAATCCACTCATGAACTGATGGGCACTGGGTTGATTCCATATCTTTGCAATTGTGAACTGTGCTGCAATAAACATTTGAGTGCAGGTGTCTTCTTGATAAAATGACTTCTTTTCCTTTGGGTAAATAACCAGTAGTGGTATTGCTGGATCAAATGGTAGGTTTACTTTTAGTTCTGTGAGGTTTCTCCACTGTTTTCCATAGAGATTGTACTAATTCACAGTCCCACCAACAGTGTATAAGCATTCCTTTCTCTCTGCATCCATGTCAGCATCTGTTATGTTTGGACTTTTAATAAAAACCATTTTAACTGGGATAAGGTGATATCTCATTGTGGTTTTAATTTGCATTTCCCTGATAATTAGTGACTTTGAACATTTTTCCATATTTTTATTAGCCATTTATCTATCTTCTTTTGAAAAGCTTCTATTCATTTCTTACCCCTCTTAATTCTATTCTCATTCGAATCTCAAAGTAGTTGCTTTTTTCCCTTAGAATATCTGGGTCTTACATAATCAGAAGTCTGGTGTGAAGGAAACATTCTTGCATGGGAGTTGGTCGCTTAGGAAAAAGAAGTGGTTTTTTTCTGTTTGTCCAATCCAGTAAGGTAATTTCCAAGCTTAATTAGCTGTCTTGGCTGACATTGGGACCAGTTCTTCTGCAGCCCTCATTAAAGCATTCTCAGTAATATATAAGGCTCTATTGTCCTCGTTTAATGAGGCAACTTCACACCCCATTTTCCAAACAGTAGGTCAGAGGAAAGCTCTCTTTTTTCCCTTACCTGTGTGGATGGCAGGTAATTGGATAGTTAGTCCATCCCTTGACTGAGATCTTCCCTGAAGAGCCTACTTTGTTCTTTAAAACACTCACTTTCTCCTTGGGCATCACCTTAGTAAGTGCCTACCCAGGCATCACCTTAGTAAGTGCCTACCCACCTCTCAGAAATCTCTCATTCAGTTATAAAATCAGGCATATGCCTACTCAGAAGCTGTAGGCTGAACATAAAGACCATCACTTTA
Source organism: Cheirogaleus medius (assembly GCA_008086735.1). Classification (NCBI taxonomy): domain Eukaryota; kingdom Metazoa; phylum Chordata; class Mammalia; order Primates; family Cheirogaleidae; genus Cheirogaleus; species Cheirogaleus medius. Next base: position 136,767,995 of record VBSM01002608.1, read on the forward strand.
AAACATATTGCACCCAAATCTCTTCCAAGAGCTTTTATTTTTTTATGGTGGTAAGGCCATGTGGTTAGTTAACAACATGAGCTTACGGTCAGGCTGATGGGTTCCGGTTCCTGCCTCAGCCTCTTCTGACTGCTTAGCCTTAGAGAATTTTCCTCAGCTTCTTATAGTCTCAGTCATCTCATTCATAAAATGGAAGTAATCATGTATAAGGTCATTGTGACAAGGAAATGAGATGAGAACACATAGAACTTAGTACACATTCAGACAATAATAATTGTTATCATTAGTGTCATATAATTGCATCCTTTCCCCTAGCTTACAGATATTTGCTGGTCATCACTATTTCCATATGTGCTATATCAAGCTTCCTCAAATTCTCTGAATTCTATTTACTTGGACTACCCCATCTATGGTTTTAAATGTGCGTGCATCGTTGTCTGAGTCTTGAGCTCTACTGTATTTTTCTGCAGTTTATGTAATTACAAAGGAAGGCAGGTATTATAGGGGATGAATACAGAATGCAGGAAGGACTTGAGCAGGAATCGCCTGAAGGCCTGTTGACATCTGGCTGGGTGCTCTTCCCTGATACCTCATCACAATGTTACACTTGTCTCATTATGATATTTTTTCATAAACATATCTTTCTCATTAGGTGTTAAATGAGAAGGTTGAACTAGAGGGTTATTCAATGTTTCTGACACCTTTAACCATTCGTGAACTTGTTTCAAGTTAGCCAAGACCCCCATGGAAGGGAGTAGACAATTGGCAACAAGGTCGTCTTTAAGCCAGAACAGGTAAAAGAGAAGTCAGAACCAGATGTAGCTGAATGTGGGAAGCCTTCAAGGATATTTGACCATGCCACTGGCATGATTCTTTGACCCTACTCTTTATAATCAATGACATAAAATAATTCCTGCCTCCATACCTGCTCAACTCAGCATTACCATCCTGACTCAGCTTTCCAACATTGCTGTTTCTCTCATTGACTCAACACTTCATTTCCAATTCCAGCAATCTCTGTGTAACTCACCATTATCTGCTGGGTGGAATATTTTGTTTCTGGCTGTCATAGCCCTGGATGGGCTTTTGATCCTGACGTGGTGCTTTCTACCTCTGAACTCTCAGAGGTGAGAAAACCCCAGAATCTATCCACTAATTTCTAGGAACTATGAAAGTTTGTCTCTTTGTTTTCCTAGTCTCTGGAAATTTACTTAATGGGATTTTAAATCTAAATTTTGTTTATTTCCCAGGATTTCCTAGTATTAGTTCAACCCCCAAGTCTTTGTGTAGAAATATCCAGAGGAATCATTCTGGGTCTGGACTCTGGCTATGACCAAGTTTGAAAGGCTGCAGAGATACAAACTTTCCACTTCAGGGAATATAGTGCCTCCCCTTATGGAATCTTTAGGGTTATTCGTGTTCTCTGATTAGAAAGAATGACATGTGTGGAAGAAAATGTCCTTTGCCAGAGGTGGATGAGAAGCCCCACCCACAAACATAAAAACAGTAAACAACAGGCTGATTGTCATCCTTTTAGAGGGAGCCAAGGGCCACAGACCAGATTATACAACTGTAAGAATTTTGTAAAATTTCTAGAACCTTTGTAACTTTCCTGGTAACGCTATTTTTGCTATTACCATCTGCTTCTCATAGTGATTAGTACTAAACTTCTTAAAATAAAAAGGGTCTGTGTGCTTATCTTCAGGACATTAAGAAAGAGAAAACAGAAATTTGGCTTCTTATTCTGCAGGCAGTCTTGCTAGCAGAAAAACTCAGAAAGGTAGAGTGGGTGTTAACAACTTTCAAAGGAGAGGAAAGTGGATTGATTCCTCGCAGCCTGTGGAAAAGAAAAAAAAAACCAAAAAAAAAACAAAACCGTAGACTCCATGAGGGCCTGAGAAGGGATGTGGAACTAGATAGAACAAAGTCCTTTATGAGATTTCCTAAAAATTACCTCCAGAAATTTACCTTAAGGTAGACAATTCACTGGTAAAACTGTTCTTGAAGGTGAGAGTTAGGGGCTGCTCTTTTGGAGACCCCTTAGGATTAGAGTATGTACCTTTTTATTTAGGACATGTTGGTGGGAATCTTTCTCCTGAGAGACAGTAACAATCTCTGGGAAATACACCAGACTGCATGTCAAGGAGATTTAAGTTCAACTTTGAATCAACCTTTCACTGGTTTTATTTTACAAATAAAAGTTTGTAAATTTGGCTTCATCAAAATTGAGAACTGCTCTTTGAATGGCACCATTATGAGAAATGAAAAGAAAAACCACAGACTGAAAAAAAAATTAACAATTGCAATACATAAATCTGATAAAATATTTGTATCCAGAATATATAAAGAGCAACTCTCAAATCTCAATGATAAGACAAAATAAATAATAAATGGGCAAAAAAAGTCACCACCACTTCATGAAAAAAGATATATAGCTGATAAACAAGCACATAAAAGATGCTTAGTATCACTAGTCATTCAGGAAAGTCAAATTAAAACCTCAATGAAGTACCACCTATCAAAATGTCTAAAATTGAGACTGACCATATCAAATGTTAATGAGGGGGTGGAGAAACCAGCATGTTCATACATTACTGATGGAAATGGAAAATGGTAAAACCAGTTTGGAAAAAGTCTGGCACTTTCTTAAGATCTTAAATGTATTTCTACTCATTGATCTAGCCACTCCACTCCCACAAGTGTTTACCTGAGTGAAATAAAAGCACGTGCTTACAAAAAGACTTCTATACAAATGATCATAGCAGCTTTACTTGTAAAGCTGAAGACTGGAAATAACCCAAATATCTATCAAGAGGAGAATGGATAAACCAACATGGACTATCCATATAATTGAACACTACTCAGCAATAAGAAGGAATAAACTACCAGTACATGTAAAAACATGGATGACTCTCAAGATAATTATTCTGAGAAAAAGCAGACCCAAGAAGCTACATACTTTATGATTGCATTGTTATACAATTCTAGAAAAAGCAAACTAATCAGTAGTGACAGCAGATCAGTTTCCTGGGAGCTGGGCTTCAGGAGAGGGGTAGTTGGCTTGGGTGGGGGATATGAAGGGGATGAAAGAGAGGGATGACAAAGAGGCATGAAAAAAATATTGTTACAATGGATGTATTCACTATCTAGATTTTGATAACAGTTTCATCATTATTTGTGAAAACTTCTCATATTGTACTATAGAAATTGTATAATAAACTATAATAGTATATAATAATAAACTATAAATATATTGTTTATGTATAATTTACTTATATAATTATAAATTATATTTCAATAAATCTGTTTTAAAAATAAAGAATCAGTAGACTCACATACACTCAGAGAGGTTATCAGAAGCTCCTGGGGAATTAATCAATGCATTCAGATGAGGCATTATTCTTTTTCTTTCCAAGTTACACTGTTATAATACTCCTCCCTCTTTAACCAGTCGTTAAGGCTTTAAGGAAAATAACTATGCCCAGCCGAAAACTTTAACCATAGGAGCAACTTAAAAATCCTGGTAAGCCCCTTCTCTTGACATTTACCACAAAACAACAAGTTTAGAGACAGAAATTCCAACTTCAACAAATGCATATATTTGTAACTCTGAGTCATATTGAAGATTTGGCAAAATGGCAAGCAACCCAACATTAGAGAAACCATATAATAGGCTAAGAACAAAGATTTTAGGGCCATATTGCCTGAATTCAAAATTTTGTACCACCATTTACTAGCTCTGTGACCATGGGCAAGTCACCTTGTGCTCAGTTCCCCCATTTGTAAAATAAGGTAATAATATTATAGATTGTTATGATTTTGAAGTAAGTTCTATTTGCAGAGTGCTTAGACCTATACTAGCAGATAGTAAGCACTATTTAAATTTTCATTTAATGACTATTTTAGAAAGATCTATTTTAAACAAAATGTATGCCGATGAGTATAATAAAAGCAAGCCCAGTCAGGATGGATAGCATAGGTGATAAGGCTATAAAATGAAGGAGATTAATTGAAAGCTCATGTAAGAAATCAGATATATGGTTACCCCTGTCCCACCCTGACTCTTGCCAGGATATGGTAGATTTGTTTTCTAGATAAAATCTGAAAGACTCTAAAGACAAATATATTAGGCTTGAAATGGGCAAGGATGAGCAGTTGGACTGAAACAAGGGGGAAAAAAATGAAAGGTCTCCACTGAATATTGACTCTGTAGACCCTTTTCCCACTGCTCCATAATTCCTTCCAGGCAAGCAGGCTCACACAACCTAGCTGAGAGGGCAGGGAATGCTTCTCCATAGAAATTGACCCACCCCAAAAATAAGCTATTTGGGCAGGTCTAATGATAAGCACCAGTGTCTATTAAACTTTCTTACAAGTAATGTCCACCAAAGAGAAGTTCACTGTCCATCCAGAGCTCCTGTGATTGTTAATTTTAGGTGAAACTTGACTGGACCAAGGAATATCTAGATAGCTGGTAAGCTATCATTTCTGGGTGTCTCTGTGGGATGTTTCCAGGGAAGATTGGCATGTGAGTTAGTGGATGAGTGGGGAAGATCTGCCCTCAATATGGTGGACACCATCCAATTAGCTGGAGGACCAGACAGGACAAAAAAGGCAGAGCAAGGCAAATTTACCCACTCTCTCTCTCTCTTTCCTAGAGATGAGACACTTTCTTTTATCTTTAGACATCAGATTTCAGGTTTCCAGTCTTTGGAATTCTGAGACTTGCACCAGCAGCACCTCCAGGTTCTCAGGCCTTTTGCCCCCAGCTGAGAGTTACACCATCAGCTTACCTGGTTCTGAAGCTTTGGGACATGGACTGAGACCAGCTTCCCTGGGTCTCCAGCTTGCAAATGGCCTATTGCGGGACTTCTCATCCTCTCTAATTGCATTCCAATTCCCTTAATAAATTCCTTCTCATCTATCTCTCTCTCTGTCTCTCTATCAACCTAAATAACAAACAGAGAGGCTCTGTAAAAGAAAAATATATTTATTTAGAAGTAGGGCATTGCAATGGGAATACACATGCCATAGTAATGCCATGTATTTTCAAGGAGATAAAGGAAAAGGTTTTTAAGGAAAAAAATGAGGGGGATTATTACATTATTGTTTTGAAATTATTATCTTTGGCTATGAAGATCACTAGCAAGAGTGATGCTGGTCTGAGATTGGATGGGCAGTTAATATACAGATGTTTTTGCAGAAGTATTTTTTAGGTAAGGTTGCAATGATCTTTGGCCAAGATTTTGCAGAGATTTTTTGTGATAGTTTTATTATCAGACATACAAATATGAGGACCCTCTCTTTATGACCTTCTCTGGCCCTATTTCTCAGGATTTTTGGTTTTTATTTTGTTTTAACACAAGTGGCTCCAATTTGATTCTGACAACATTCACACTATCTATCCTATTAGTCTGTCTCTCTGGAGAATCCTGACTAACATGGCTTCCAAACCATTTTTGGTATTCTTACTTTAAATAGGAATGGATAGCCAAAAATCACCAGCAATTTCAGGAAAACTTTCATTGTGAAGGAGAGATAAAAGCAAACTGATAAAAAGAAAGTAGAGATGATGCAGAAAAGAGGAAAAAACCTTAAAAAATATTACATTCATGTAACAAGAACAGGAATCTATAAACAAGAATAATCAAGGGGGAAAAATGATTCTTTAATTTAAAAGTATAATTGTTGTCTGAATTTGGGTACCCTGGAGGTAGAGCTTGAGAGAGGATTCTTGTTCAAGTGATAGATTAAGGGAAAGCTTTCAAGAAAGTGGAGGAATGCACGATAGGATAGGACAGGGCAAGAAAACTGCACAGTAATCGGGTGCCAATTGGAGACTTCAGTCTCGTCTCATAGTGAAAAATTCTAGAGTATACATTGTACCACTGAATCAATCTCACTTTGAAGCAAGGGTCCAGACTTTTAACCCCCATGTCAGTCAGTCAGTCAGTCAGTCATCTAAATTCTGAGCCCCGAGGGGTTGGTCCACCGCCCTTTAGGAGAAGCAGCTCCTGGTTGACCACGACAATTCTGTAGAAAGGGGATTCTGTTATATATCAGCCCACACCCCCAGCAACTAGGGGATGGCAGAACTGTCTGGTAAAGGGCATATGACCTCCATGAAACCTTCTCATCCATTTTCCTCATATATATAGTCCAACCTTATCCTTTCCCAGCAACTCTTAGTAGGCAAAGTTTCCTCTTGCTCAAGCAAACACACTGTGTAACTAAAGAGGTTTTGAAATGGTCTAAGTTATTTTGGCCTATTTTGACTTTTAGCTTTTAAAAAATTTAAACAAATAATAGCAAGACTTGGAATAACCCTCATAGCCCTCCAACAAATATATGCCAACTCTTAGGCTAATACCTGGCATCAGTGTCCTTTCACTTCTATTTTTATAGTTTGGATTATGTAACTGAGAAAGTTTCATTTAAATCTTCTTCCACTTTCACTGTATTAATAGATGTTCTAGAAAAAAAAAGTGATGAGAGGAGAATTATCAAAGAAATTATACAAGAAAATTTTCTAAAAGTGAAAGGCATGTAACTCCAGATTAAAAGTACCCACTGAGTGTCCAATGAAATGGATGAAAAAGGACACAAAAAGGCACATCATGAAATCTTAGAACACCAAAGATAAAGAAAAGGTTCTAAAGGTTTGAGACAGAGATCCAAAGCTATTTTTATAAGCCTTTTGGCACTATTTGACTTTTTAAAACTATAAGTCATCACATATCACAATATATGCATTCCCAGGAAACTTTATATCCACAAAATTGATCACTAAAAATAATGGTGCTTACAGAGAAAAATAGGCTTGAGAAAGACTACTCAAAATCTGAGAAAATTCCTAAGTTTTCCTTCCTCAGTTACAGAGTTTGTTAATCAAAGCACCAAAAACAAAAACAAAAGAAAGAAAGCCCAACCCAAAAACAATTTTAAGAAAAATGCAAACATATTTTCAAAATTAGTGTGGGGGAATAGGACAGCAGGGCATATAATTAGCAAAAATCCACCTAAAAGCAAAATCCACATCATCTGTCTAAGAAGTAGTAGTCCAGACCAAGCCATGGAATAGGTAATGTAATAATACTTTTAATTCTTTTCATTATATAATATACAAGATCATAGAATTTCAGTGAAAAGATACTCCTACAATTCTAGTCTAATTCCCTGGTCTGGTGAGTACTTGGTATCATGAAAGTGTAACAGAAGGTCCAGTGAGTGATACCAGGTAACACCACATACCACCTTAGAATAGGGATACTAATCCCTAATTCTCTTCATAAATCTAAAGTCATCTCTTTTAGATGAGTTTATCAGAAGGTTCTATAGAGTCTATGTTGAGTGAGTGTGGTAAATAATAAAAAGAACGAAGAAAAAATCCATGCATTTACAACCTACTTTCAACAAAGTTTCCCAAAACACATAATTCAGAAAAAGACAGTCTCTTCAATAAAGGGTGCTTGGAAAATTGGATATCCACATGTAGAGAATGAAACTAGACCCCTATTTCTCACCACTTACACAAGTCAACTCAAAATGGATTAAATACTTAAGCATAAAACCCCCTCAAACTATGAAACTATTAGAAGAACACATAGATAAAATGCTCCATGACATTGGGCTGGGCAAGGATTTTTTTTAATGAAACCTCAAAAGCAAAGGCAACAAAAGGAAAAATAGACAAATGTGGTTATATCAAACTAAAAAGCTTGGGCACAGCAAAGGAAACAATTAACAGAGGTAAGAGACAACCTACAGAATGGGAGAAAATATCTGCAAATTGTGCATCTGACAAGGGATGACAAGGGATATCCAGAATATATAATGAACTTAATTGCAAAAAAGACACAAATAATCTGATTTAAAAATAGGGAAAAGATCCGAATACACATTTCTCAAAAAAGACATACAAATGACCACAAGTATATGAAAAAATGTTCAATCATGAGGGAAATGTAAATAATCAAAACCACAATGAGATATTATCTCAGTTAGAATGGCTAGTATCAAAAAGACAAAAAATAACAAATACTGGTCAGGATGTGGACAAAAAGGAACTCATATGCTGTTGGTGGAAATCTAAATTAGTACAGCCATTATGGACAACAGTATGGAGGCTCCTCAAAAAATTAAAAATAGAACTACCATATGATCCCACAATCCCACTACTGGGTGGAGATATATATATATATATATATATATCTCCTAAGGAAATAAAATCAATATGTATGCACTCCCATGTTTATTATAGCACTATATACAAATTATCATTTAAATACCAAAAAACATTGCCATGAATTAAAACGGTACATGCCCATAGAAATGTGAGATAATTTAGAACTTTCCTTGAGATGGCATGATTTCTACCCCTTCTTGTGTTAATTCTGCTCTGTCCTCACCCTTTAGTGCAACATATTTTTCCACCCAGGGTCTTTAATTAAAGAAGTATGAAAAGTATAGAAATGAAGAAAAAGAGAAAGACAAAGAGAAGGAATTATAATTTTTAGAATTCCTTTGATTAAGACTATAAATAGTAACTATAGCCATCTCCTGTGATATATTGAAACAGAAAGAGGCAGTGATAACTTTCATGGTTCAGATCAGGGGTTCAACTTTATCAAAGGTCTTGATTTTTTTCTTACTTTTTCTTAGATGTGAAAGCCCTTCTAAGAAAGAAACGAAACCAAGAATGTGGAAGAGATATTATACAGCAACATATATACAATTTTAAACTGGGTAATCCTGGGTTTTAGGGTACATTTATCTTTTTTAAAGGTTGCCAATTTTATTGTCTTGTGTTAACTCATGTTTATTTCATTATGTTTTTAAAAATATTTTAACGCTTTACAATTTTCTATCTTGGATTTTTTTTTATTTTTTCATTTTTAAATGAATTTATAAATTAATTTAGAGTTTTTTAAACTAAGCCCATTCTTCTGCAGAATATGCTTTAGCTTTTAGTATAGAATATCGCAGGGTATGTATGGGGGAAGAGGGGTTTGGCCTATCAAGAAATGATTCCACTGGAACTATTTTCCTAAGTGATCTTAGCTTTGCTAACAGATACCACCTGCTAGGTTCAGTAACAGCTTTTCCTGACACTTAATGACAATTTCTTTTAATTTAACATTTTTAATGAAAACTAATGTAGGAGTTAAAATTGGGGAACAAGTACATTGGTACCATAATTGGCTTCAAACCTACCAATTAAACATTATATGAATTAAAGTTTTATGTGTTTTTAATTGTACCTTCAACAAATGAAGAGTACAGCTTGTCTGTTAAATATACAATAAATTATTTAACTATTGGATTTAGTCCTGAATTTCATAGATTTTAATTACCAGCAGAAAAAGCAGAGATGACAAAGGAGGAGCATGGAGAAAAAGAGCCTCTATCTGTTCTCCTCGATATGAGAAAACATTCACCCACATGACGGTACTTGTGTAATTATGAAGTAATTAAAGTTGTGCTTAGTACTGATCACAGCATAGACATTAATTAGCCTCACTAAAGAAATAACTCAAAGTTTGAGGGTATAGCCTATAGATCTGTGTACAGAAATATGATCCAGTTCTCTTATCGATTCTAAATATTTTCATAACAATAGTTCAAATTTGACTAAAAACAAAAAAATAGTTTGTCTAGTTTTTATTTTGCTTAGTAAAATGCCTTCTCTGTAACACATCCCAATCCTAATGGTAGTTTGCAAAATAAATAACAAGAGGACATTAACCAGCTTCCTCCCAAGACCTGCAGAAAACAAGGGAAATTTGCAACTATCCATCCCTCCAACTTGCCTTCTGCTTACAGAGCAACCCCTATGTATGAGGTAGCGAGCCAGGTGCTGTCTGCACTGGCATGTCAATAAAATGTCAGCTGGGCTTGTGGAAGATAAAGATCACCAGTACAGGCTGTTCCACCCTAAGCCAATCCTCACTTCATATTCTACTTCGCACAAAGGCCATTGTCTCAGGGCTCAGAAATTACTCTAGAAGAAAAACTAAAAGGAGAATTTGGTTCTTGCAAGTTGTGTCCAAGCACCCTTATTTTAAATCCTGGGTGTTAGTTTTGATGTGATATTCATTTCATTGCACTTGAAAAAGAGACCTTGTAATTCTTTAGAAAAGCCTGGCAGCTGCAGCTTTATTATAAAACCACAGTGAATCCCATATCCGCTGTCATTAAAGCCTACTGTGAAATGATTCAGTGGCAGGTCTTGAAAGTGGAGAGGAAAACATTGACAGGAAGGGAGTTAGGATGATGTGTGATTTGGTGATCCCCAAATAGTTAAACTAGATAATAAGACCACAACAATCCCCTCGATAAACTCAATTCTCTGGATCTCCTGCTGGCTGCATTTGTTACATCGGCTGGGAACTTGCTTCAGTGACATATGCAAGGCTTAATACTCTGTAGACTCACTCCATACTGTGCCTGTGGGATCATTCATACCTCACCGGAATAGACAAAGCTTTCAGAAATAAGGAGAGATGTCCACTGGGCCTGGAGCTGGGGAGGTGCACAGACATACCAATGGAGACTCATCTCCCTTTATTGCTCATTTTCCTATCTGCCTCTCAGGGCTGGAGTAGTTGGTTAGAAATGAAGTAAGGAATTGGGGGCATCTGCTAAAAGAAAAGTCTGGCCTTGCTTAATGAGGCTGATGAGCCCCTACTCCTAGAAGTAGACCCAGTGGAATAGGAGCCCAAATTCCCTTTACAAGCTCTTTTATTGCAGTGGGTTTGTACCATCATCTACTGTTATACCACTGGACCCTCTTTGCCCTGGTGTTTGCTATGTTTCTGAATAATTTGACCTCTGTGCTCTGGCTTTTTCTTCTTCCATTTACCCTCCTCAAATAGGCTTGGTTTCTCATTTCATCTAGTTCTTATTTTTCCGACATAGCAACACACATTTCTTTCCACATTTAAAAAAATCACCTATCCATCATCTCCCCGCCATTCTGTTTCCTTCCTTTCTTATACTTCCATAAAAACATATTAATCATTTTGTGGGTATATAGTATTGTGCTTGGCGCTATTTAAGGTCACTCTGTAGAAGTTTCTTCCTTTCTCTCCTACCCTTAGCCTCCATTAATGTGTCTTTTTCTCTCCAAATCAGAGGTTGGCAAACTATGGCTTGTGGTCCAAGTCTTGCCCACTACCTCTTTTTATAAATAAAATTTTATTGGGATACAACCACACTCATCTGTTTGTGCTTGTCTGTGGCTGCTCTCAGGCTGCTATTGAGTTGAATCCTTGCACAGAGACTGGCCCTCAGAAAAAAGTTTGTGAACTTCTACTCTGTACAAAGATTTTTTTAGGGTTCTCTTTCTTCTCTTGCCTAGTATTCTTAATTAGGCAAAGGTCACAAGGATAGGAAACTCAATTAGAAATAATACCAAACTAGAAATTCCAATCGATTTTATTTAACCTTACAGAAGGATGGCCTCCTTTATTAAGAATGACTCCTCACTATTTCCCAAAGATGCTGTTTCTGCCTTTATCATCCTGAAATTAAAAGTCATTTTCCTGCTCATGATTTAAACCCAACTCAAGCACGCCCACATCCATGAGCCCTTTTGCATTGCTTCTGATTGCTTGGAAGACTTCTCACCTTCTGAGGCACAACCTCCTGTATCTCACTGGCTCCCCTGTCTCTGCTTCCCTTCTCCTGTCACCTCTTCCCTTGGCCTTCCTTTTTCTTGTGATTTATGGTTTAGGGGGAATAGTTTATTGTTTGAGAATGTCCATGTAGTCTTCTTTTCACACTAAGTAGCATTTTTTTTCAATGAAACACACATAGTGCTTTACCCTAAGAAGAATTTTTGAAAGTAAAAATGTGTCTGCCTCCCTCTATGAATGAATATCCTATTCTAGTCTTTTCTGTTCTCCATGAGAATTTCTACATTGACATTGGCTCTGAAATAGTATCTCTAATAGACACATGATTCAGGTAATATATACTGGGGCCAACATAGTATTTTTTTAAATAGTTCACAAAATTTAAAAATTGTAAGCATTCAATTAAAATCTGTATTCCAAATTTCTCTATAAAAATCAGAAAACCTAGTACCACCAGAATTTCCACGTGACTCTAATCAACTATTAATAGAAGTTAGCAACACTCCTTTAGAAGAGTCATGTGCTTTTTGATTTCCAGTTCACCAGATATCCCAACACTCCTACTAGCCTATACTGGGCCAACTTCATCATTTGTGTTTTCAACTCATTCCCCATAGGCATTTAATTTGTGATTCATGATCTAAGGGATCATGAACATTTGGCTGCAGCACTGTACCTCAGAGGTGGTTATGAATAGCCGCTTAATAAAACCAGAATTGGAAGTAGCATGATGGGTGAAAATTTCACACACATGGAATAATATCAGAAATATATCAGTCTGGAGGCAGTATTGCTAAAATACTGAAAGAGAAACAAACAAAAACCAACCTTAGGGCTTTGATAGTCTATGTATGTAACCAAGACCAAGCTAGTCCCCAGATTTTATAATAGCATGCTGGAGTATGTGGTAAAGTGGTGTTATGAGCTGAATTGTGTCTTTCCAAAATTCATATGTTAAGTCTCTAACCTCTAGTATCTCAGTATGTGACTATATTTGGAGACGGAGTCTTTAAAGAGGTGATTAACTTAAAACAAGGCCATGGGGGGGACCCAAATCCAATCTGACTGGTGTTCTTATAAGAAAAGGAGATTAAGACATAGAGACACCAGAAACACACGTGTACAGAAATGGCCGCGTGAAGAGGCAGTGAGAGAGCAGCCTTCTGCAAGCCAAGGAACAAGGCCACAGGAGAAACTGACCCTGCTAGCACCTGGGTCTTGAGCTTCTAGCCTCCAGGACTGTGAGAAAATTATTTTCTGTTGTTTAAGCCACCACATCAGTGATATCTTGTTATGTCAGCCCTAGCAAACTAACATAGTAAAGTCCCTACAATTTTCTCTTCTTGGCCCTACACAACGTCTTTCCTCTCACTCTCCCATGACTCTGAAAAGCACTTATCATCTCTGACTTTCATGCAAGCCATTTGCAAAGTCTCTCTCCTCTATCTTTGCTACACCATACCCACCTGCATCTTTATGCAAGGTGATGGTTGCCAGAATGACTCTGTTTGTCTAATATGATCCATCTCTGGGAGAAAAAGAGTGGGGAGTGAGGAACTACAACTTGCAATATTTATTTTTCCACATTCAGCCTGGTTATACCCAGCAAACGGGATTATCAATTATTTCATCACCAATTCAGAGTTACTTTTTTCTGTTGATATTCCTAAAATATCACATGTCCATACCTTTATATTAGTAATACTCTATTGTCCAGAAGATGCCAACTGCAGATGATTCCTTTCTTGGCAATCAGAATGTCCCTTTTTATTTATTACTGACTCAAGAAAACTAGTCTGGAACTTTCCTCTCCAGGATCACCTTTTTTATTTTTTTATTTTGTCAACATGTGAAGGTGATTGTGGCTTGTTGAAAATGGGTCCTTTATAGTAGGTAACTGGGAGCCTGCTGGATGAATCTTCATAGTGTGTATACTAAGCAGTCAGGTCTAGTAGTCCTCTTGGCCTTTAAGTTTATGTAAATAAGAGCACAATCTTGACAATCACATTCTTTTTTGCACTGTTGCAAAAACATCACATAATTCTTTTCACTATGGGGAGATAACCCAACTATAGTGCAAACTCTTTGGAGAAAGAGAGCTTAATATTTCTTTCTTTGTGTGTCTTACTATGTTGCTAGAATCTGACATTCCTTTAGACAATCACTTGTATTGGTCATGGCTTTGCCCTCGTTAAGGAAATTCCCATTGCAATATCGCATCAAACTTCTATAGTAATTAATATTATACAGCATGGAAATTAGCTAACGACAGTTAGGTTTGTACAGAGAAGTTCCTTTTAGAAGAGGGCATACCCGATTGGTTGCCAGATGGGAGAGGTCTAACCTGTTATCCAGGAGATAGCAGAAGGGAGGAATTCAGGCCCAAGATGGAGAATGCCGCTAATAAGGAAGATGTAAAGAAAATCAGAAGTATTATCATCTTGCTGAGGGAGGGCCCCGTGTAGAAAAATCTAACCAGAGTGCTCACAAAGGTAGAAACCTAAGACTTGGTTTTTATAAAAGTTACAAAAAGGTAGGTTATTCAGTTTTTAGAACAAATGTTTATTTTTGACAGGATTTACAATAGGTCTCCTTTAAAGAATATGTTCGCTTATTACAATTTTAGATGTGTCTCAGTGGGATTGTAGATAGATTTTCCAAAACCACAAGTATGGCTTTAAATAAACCCTAAGTGCATGAAGTATAATAACACTTAGAAATGTGTATATATGAAAAATATAACAACATACGGTTATGCACATAAACTCCAAAAACATGTAAGTGCACACATTCATATATGTACACTTAAATACGTGCACAAATTCATACCAACCACTTCCCTTTAGGTTTTAATTAAAGTGCCAATTCCAAAGATTGATGATTTCCAGAAGTATTACTGAAACAAGTAAATAAAAGGACTGGTGGCATTTTTGACAGCTGACAGAGTGACATGGATGCATTGCCCAAGTTTTATGGAATAAATCATCTTCATGCTAGTTTTCACCTTTGACTCTGTTCCTCTCCTTGCTCCCAAATATGTCCGGGGAGAGGTGCTTGCTTAGGCAGAGAACAGATGCAAGGAACACAGACTTATCCTATCCAAAATCTCTCCTGAAATCCTATATAAAGCAGTAAGAACCAAAAAAAAAAAAAAAAAAAAAAAAAAAAAAAAAAACATACATTGCTAATAAATACACATTTAATGAACTGTCTCAAAGACTTAAGCTTCCTTTCCATGTCACCCTTGCTATGGGCATCCAAGCCAAGGGAATATGCTAACCCAATGAGAACTGATCACATCTGGGGAAAAAAACAAAAAGGATACATCCTTCAAAAAGCACAAGTCATTTTTAGATTTCATTCTTCTACTGCTGCCGGCAGTGTGACACATTCTGCTCTTGCTGTTGGCCAGGACCTTTCCTCACATCCCTGATCCTCTCTTTCCCTGGGAAGATTCACCCTCTGATAAAACCAGCCACAATTTAGAAACCTTCATTTCCTGAACAGAGCCTTCCAGCCACACTAAATGTTTCTGGGTGAAAGAAAGTTAAGTGATTTGAAGCATTTTGTAGATTATATCCCCTTATATATATAACCCAGACTTAGAAGATATATTTGTATGAAATGAGAAATGACCTCAAACTCTATCTTGCACTTGCACCAAACCCCAAACAAATTTCAAGTTTACCAATGTTTTGCCATCATTTTTCCTCAGTCTTTCTTCTCATTTGGTGGATATACCCTTCTCTACTTTCTCATCTGTTTCAAAGCAAATATATCAACAATTTTAAAAGAAATTGATTAGAGGTTTCTTTTTCACCATTTTTTCTGGAAGCCCAGACTGTGCACATACATGAGTTTCAGATAAGAATTCAAAATTTTATTGGTGCTAAACATCAATATATGAATTTAACCCATACTAATTATAATGAAACTCACATTTTGTACATTTAATGTAATGTAACTTGATAGTGTACATACTTAATTAATGGAAATATCTTTATTTCTTTTCTCCATACTAGTATATCCTAATGTTATCCTTTCTTAGCAACTATTGACAGTTAAATCTTTTTGCTTGCTTGCATATACAGTGCAAAAAATGACATTTTGAAACCTTCTAAGTAAACTTTTCTGACCCTTATCATTTTTTAAAATAAACAGATAATAGCTAGACTCACTCTCAGTAAATAACCCTCATAATCCTCCAGTGAATATATGCCAACCCTAGGCAAACATCTGGCATAAGCCTCCTCCTACTCCTATTTTCATTGTTATGAGTTAATTAACAAAGATATTTTGTGTAAATAATCTTAAAATCAGTTAAAATATAGATATTTTTGGACTGTCCCTGTAATACTTCCATTTGGGATTTGCTTACATTAAATATGAAGTATTATTAGCATATTATCTTATGATATAAATGACCCAATATGTCCTGCAATGCATTCAGATCTGCAGATAAAGAATAAATAATATTATAATTATAATGTTGACTTTCTTAAAATAGTCCTGCCGCTCCACCTAAACTCTTTTAGAGTAGATTAACTTGAAAACAATACTTGAATATAATGGATATTGGTAATATTATATAAGGTATTATGAGTCCCATGGCATAATTATATTACAATAGATGTATATGACCAATGAATATAGGATTATATGAAATCAAACTGTACTCAAAGCCACAAATGAGCATATAGGAGAACATGAATCTAATCCTCAGCTTAAGACCTATTAATATTTGCTTTCTGAGATTTTCCCAGTATTGGTTCATATTCTAAGGATTCCTGCTATGTAGTTCTATTTTTCTACTTTATAAGTGTAAGAGGCACAGTGACATGTCAAAATATCAGGCAGAATATCAACTCATCATTAGAAAAAAATATCTCTAATATATGTGATTTTGATATGAAGAACTTGCTAGCAAAGCCACGTCTATTCACTTTAGTGCAGAACATTGTTTGTGCTATTCAACATGTGGTGATGCTTACAGTTGGCTTCCAGCTGTTTTCCAAAAGATGATATTGTATTCACTCAGGTTTTCTATCTCCAGGACACTTGCTCCTTCAAGGGACCACATAGGACCTGTTGAATATGAAATTACTATTCTATTTAATACTTAGTACATTTTGTCATTTGCTGTAAAGTACCTCAGATCCCTGAAAGAGGCAACAAAGTGTTAAAAAAAATTCTTCATGACAGCGCTACACCTTGGAAAAATTATGTTGTCTCTATTTAATGGTTTCTTTCTTTCTTTCTTCCTTTCTTCCTTTCTTCCCTTTCTTTCCTTTCTTTTCTTTCTTTTACCTTTCTCTTACTGTCCAAACACCATCAGTCTGGCATTGAGCAAGCTTCCAACTATTTCTTCATAAGGGATTAAATGATTTCCATATTTGTCTGTTCATCAAAATCACATGAAGATCTTTAAATAAAGAAAACCACAGATTTACAAATTCAGATGTTCTGATACAGTAGTACTCAAGTTTGTGAATTTTTTATTTCTCCTTTCTTATTATAAGACCTTGGTAATGGGAAAAGCTTTCATGATCCAAAGAAAGGAATGCCTAATCGTAGACATTTACGCTTTGAGGGTCTTGTGGTAAAAATTATTCTGTAGCACTTACCACCCTTTATTCAATCTCCTATCCTCACTCATGACCTGGATATTAATATCTGGGTGTTTAGAGTGTTTTTCCTACACTTCTCTCTTCTTTTTTAACTGTAATATTTGTGGTTGAGCTTTTTACATATGAAGGCTACATGTATAGATGTTAATAGCAAAGGCTCTCATTTAAGAGTTGTGTTTAAATACTAAACCTGCCCCTTGATGCCTGTTTAAACCTCGATTAAAATAGATAGCAGCAATATCTGCCCCAAAAGATTGTTGAGAGAACTCATTGACATGTAACTTCTGTATTCCAGGTGAAAATCCTATCCTTAATGACTTTTGACATCAAGCTTTTTCTACTGCTTCAGGGAATTATCCTTTCCTCTCAGGCTCTATTTTCCCCTGGCTTTAACAGCTATTAGTGGAGCCACACAGGCTTTTCTGATAACATCATCCTACTTCTTACAAGCAAAGTACAAGCAATTATTTTGTACTAGCAAATTATCACTGACTATGGTACTTGAAATATAATTACAAACTATCTACCAAAACTATTAAATATTTTATTAAACCACTAACATTTTGTTATCTTTAGCTTCTACTGAAAGAAAATCTTCCAGCCCCTCTTACACATTAGAACAGTGTTACTCAAAGTATGGTCTTGTGTATTATAAAGGTCCACAAACTGGTAGGGGTCCATGAGCAGATAGGAAGTTTGTACCAGAATGTAAATCAACTATGTTACTAGAAACATTGTTTAGTTTAGAAACATTGTTGTTTTTTTAGTAGAAAGACTTTCCTGATGAAGGAAGCACTGTTTTGATTTACATATTAACCAGCTGGCCACAAATATTTCACAGACCAACTACTTTTTGTAGCACCAAGATAGAACCTGGACTAAATGCTAGAGATATAGCACTGGGCAAGATATAAAATATCTTTTTTCTTCTATGGCTCATGTTCTACCTGAGTTTGGAGTGTGGGAGGAGACAATAAACACATTAATAAACTAGTAAATTTTAAGAGTCATAACTGCTTAAATTAATGGGATAGAGAGAAACTGAAGACTATGGTAAAAGGAGAATTCTGTAGGATGTAATATTTGGGCTGAGACTTAAATGATATCAAGAAGCCAGGCATGCACAGATGGTGGAAGGAAGAGCTTTCCAGTTAGAGGAGAAAGTTAATGCAAAGCCTTAAAGTAGAAACAACTCAATGTTGCTCAGGAAATAGAAGAAGGTCAGAGAGAAGATTCAAATAAATAAAATCAAAGATGAAAAAGGAGACATAACAACTGATAGCACAGAAATTCAAAAGATCATAAAATAAATGTTACTATGAACAACTATATGCCATCAACTCTGATAAGAGAAGAAATGAATAAATTCCTGAACACCTACAACCTTAAGATTAAATTCTGAAGAAACAGAAAATCTGAATGGACCAATATTGAGTGAAGAAATTGAAATGGTAATAAAGTCTTCTAACAAAGAAAATCCCAGGACCTGATGGCTTCACTGCTGAATTCTACCCAATAATTAAACAACTAATACCAATTCTCTTCAAACTATTCCAGAAAATTGAAGAGGAGTGAACACTTGCGAGCTCATTTTATGAGGCCAGCATTACACTAATCGCAAACCTGGACAAGGATATATATATATAAAAAAGAAAACTACAAGCCAATATCCCTGATGAACATAGACATAAAATTTTTCAACAAAAATACTAGCAAACTGAATCCAACAGCACATTAAAAAGATCATTCATTATGACCAAGGGAGATTCATCCCATGGATGCATGATTCAACATACACAGATCAACCATTGTGATACATCATATCAACAGAACAAAGGACAAAAAAACAATATGATCAGTTCAATTGATGGTGAAAAGGCATTCAATAAAATTCAACACCTGTTCATGATAAAAACCCCCAAGAAAGTAGGTATAGAAAATACATACCTCAATACAATAAAGGCCATATATAACAAACCCACAGCTAATATCATACAGATCAGGAAAAAGACAAGGATGGCCACTTTCACCACTTCTATTCAACATACCACTGGAAATCCTAATTAGAGCAATTAGGAAAGAGAGAGAAATAAAAGACATCCAAATTGGAAAAGAGGGAGTTAAATTGTCCTGTTTGCAGATGACATGATCTTTTATATACAAAACCCTAACAACTTCACCAAAAATGGTTAGAACTAATAAATAAATTCAATAAAGTTGCAGTATACGAAAGAAACATACAAAAATCAATAGCATTTCTATAATAAAAGCAAACTATCTGAAAAAGAAATCAAGAAAAAAATTCTATTTATAATAGCTACGAAAATATAAAATACCTAAGAATAAACTTAACCAAAGAGGTAAAAGATGTCTACATTGAAACCTATAAAACTTTGATGAAAGAAATTGAAGAGGACACAAATAAATGGAAAGATATCCTGTATTTATAGATTAAAAGAATTAATATTGTAAAAATGGCCATACTACCCAAAGTGATCTACAGATTTAATGCAATGTCTATCAAAACACAAATGATATACTTCACAGAAATAGAAAAAATCATCTTAAAATTCATATGAAACCACAAACAATCCTGAATAGCTAAAGCAATCTGAGCAAAAAGATCAAAGTATCATGATACTTGACTTCAAAATATACTATAAAGCTATAGTAACCAAAACAACAAAGTACTGGCAAGAAAAACAGACACATGGACCAATGAAATAGAATAGAAAGTCTATAAATAAATTTGTACACCTATAGCCAAATGATTTTCAACAAACATACCAAGAACACACAGTGGGGAAAAGATAGCCTCTTCATTAAGTGAAGCTGGGAAAATCAGATATCCACAGGCAGAATGAGACTAGACTCCCACCTCTCACCACATACAAAAATCAATCCAAAATGGATTAAATACTTAAATATAGCCCCCCCCCCCAAATTATAGAACTACTAGAAGAAAACAGATGAAACATTTCATGACATTGGGCTGGACAAGGATTTTTTTGAATGAAACCTCAAAAGCATAGGAAACAAAAGGAAAAGTAGACAAATGGGATTGCATCAGACTAAAAAGCTTCTGCACAGCAAGGGAAACAATCAACAGAGTGAAGAGACAACCTATAGAATGGGAGAAAATATTTGCAAACTATGCATCTTATAAGGGATTAATATCCAGAATATATAAGGAAGCTACACAACTCAATAATAAAAAAAGCAAATAACCTGATTTTTGAAAATGGGCAAAAGAATTTAATAGACATTTCTCAAAAGAAGACATACAAATGGACAAGTATATGAAAAAATACTCAGCATCACTAATCATCAGTAAAATGCAAATCAAAATCACAATGAGATACCACTTCATTTCATTTACAGTGGCTATTACCAAAAAGGCAAAAGAAAACAAGTGTTGGTGAGGAGGTGGAGAAAAGGGGATACTCACACACTTTTGGTAGGATTGTAACTAGCACAGACATTATGAAAAACAGTAGGGAGGTTTCTCAAAAAATTAAGAATAGAATTACAATATGATCCAGCAATCCCCCCTACTAGGTATATATCCAAAAGAAAGGAAATCAGCATATCAAGGACATACCTGGACCTGCATTCCCATGTTTATTACAGCATTATTCACAATAGTCAAGATATGGAATCAACCTAAATGTCCAACAACAGATGAATGGATAATTAAATGTGGTATACATACACAATAGAATAGTATTCAGCCATAAAAAAGAATGAAATATTGTCATTTGGGAAAACATAGATGAATCAGGAGAACATCATGTTAAGTGAAATAAGCCAGGCACAGAAACACAAAGACTGCATTTCACTCACTCACTCATATATGGAATCTGAAAAAGAAAAGAAATGAAAAAAGTTGCTATCATAGAAACAGAGTAGAACAGTGGTTACCAGAGACTGGGAGGAGGTGCAGCAGGGGAGGATAAATGGGTTGTTAAACAGGTACAAAGCTACAATTAGATAGAAGGAATGAATTCTGGTGTTCTATTGCACAGGAAGGTAACTATGGTTAACAGTAAAATATTGTGTATTACCAAATAGTGAGAAGTGAGGCTTTTGAAGACTCTCATCACAAAGAAATAATAAATGCATGAGGTGATAAATACCACCATGATTGGATCATTATACAACATAGATATGTATTGAAACATCAAATTGTACTCAATAAATTTGTACAATTACAATATGTCAAATAAATAAATAATTTTTTAAAAAGAAAGTCAATAGTTGAATTGGAATGAACAAGATAGAATATGATAGGAGATGATACCTTAGCAGTAGGCAATAACTATATCAACTAGATCATGTGAGGTCTTGAAGGTCATGGAAGTAATTTGCATTTTATTCTAGTTATAATGATAAAACATTGCAGAGTTTTAAGCCATGATCTGATTTATATTTTTCAAAGTTCAGCATAGTCTTCCTTCTAAGAACATCTCATATGCCTGTTATGCCTACTTGAAGCATCCAATGATGAAAAAGAACTCTTGCTAATTGTTCCTCTATTTACTTTTGACATTATTGGCTAAGAAAACAAGTAGGAAATGAAGAATAATAGACTATAAACAAGTGTTGTAGAGGGAGAGATGGTGTTCTTGATGGGAAAAGAAATGAGCAAAGATGATACCATTTAAAATGCACAGAAAAAATAGAGTATAATCCTCAGCACTTTATAACTCACCCTCCTCGGACAGATTAGTTTCACTGGGTTTTGATACTGTTAAATTTCTCATACTATCAGCCATCTGGCTTCCAGGGCTTCTACTGTTTTTACACTTTTCTCCAAACCACTGTAATTTTACCCATTGTTCTTTTTATATAAAAGCAGCAAGAGTGCAATTATGAAAATACTTCAGCCTCTTCTCTGATCCAAGTATCTTAATTTCTTATTTTGGACTATAATGTTCTAATTTTCTCCTCATATGATCTCTTGAATTATAGCATAAAATACATTTGGGGCCACTGTATTTAGAATGCCTTCTCACATCTATTATCTAAGATTCTCTTTGCAATTCTAATGCCCTCTTTTATCTGTTCTACCATCTTCTTGTAATCTACCTACTGTTCAGTTCTTAATTTAAAAAAAGTTACTCTTATGAGGTTGAATGGCAGCTTTTGAAACTCAATCAGTAAGATTCTTTTCAGATTTCAGTACTTATACTGATGAGTGCTTACTTAGTAGAGCATTCAAGAATTGAAGAGGTTAAAGAGCTGCTTTAGTTTCAGGGGAAAACATTTGGGAGGGGAAAAGAGAGAGAATCTACTGATGTTGATATGGTCTGCGAGTTTTTCTCCTTCATTTATTTTCATTAAAAAAGATAATTGCATGAAAACAAATCTTTTTTCCTTGAGGGTACACCTGCTCTTTCTGTGACACAACTTAAAAGTTTCTTCTTGTCTGTGACATCTGCACTTTTCACAGCAGCCCAAAATAATGTTCCTTACAGGTTTCTAAAAAAAATAAAGCCAGATAGACAACAATTCTTCTAAGCTAAAAGAAATTATAGTCCCCAAACTTTGTTTTTAGTTGTTCGATGGTCAAAAATATTTCATTCACTCATAGAGAGGAGACTTTTCTAAGAAAATTGCTACTTGATGGAGTGAGGCCAGTTATTGCTCTGGCCCAATCTAACTACAGAAGTAGTCAGATCAAGACCCAGAGAGCTCAGAGATCAGACTGACTAAGATGACCAGAAATTTTTGTCTTTATAAATGCTTTAGGATTCGCAGCTTTTAATATGTTTTTCTCCTATCTAATGAATGGGATATTTAAATACTCCGGTCTATATTTGTTCCACAATGAGAGCAAAGACCTTTTTCTAGTTTTTAACCTTATTTTTAAGTAAAGACAATTATGCTGCTTAAATAAAAGAAACATGTGCACTGTTTTGCAGAACAACATATCTATGTTATCACTAAACAATTGTAACAGTGTGGGGATCAAAATTTTATTTTAGGTCTCTGGCTAAATATAGAAGTCGTATTTCTCTCTTTTCCTTGCTGTTTTCCATCTCAATGTTTTATTTTATTTCTTTAAGCAAAATAGGAAAAAGATTATTTTCTATAATCTCAATGAGTTCTAGCTTTGAGGGTGGTATTCACCATTTCTACTTACTTGGCTAGGTTTGGGAGTAGAATGTACAAGACAATAAGGAGAAAAGGGAAGCCAAGATTCATTATTCTTGCACATGGCTTAGTAAAAAAGAAAAGAAAATCTATTGGATAACTTAGAGTCTATAATCACTTACATATTCCATTTATCTGATCCACTGTGTCTTAAATGGAGAAGCCTATTTTTAATTAGATGTTTTACAGTTATGGTCTCAGCCTCATTTATGTGTATTTGGAATTTGGATAGTTTGTCCAAATCAGAGAAATTCACCAGCATTAATATTATTACTTACTCTAAAATACCTGATGCTATACCAGGCACTATATCCATATCCAAAGATGTGGATGTCATTTCATATTGCATATTTCATATTTATCATCTGAATAAGCTCTTTGTTTTGTGGGGGTTAGAAGGAAGGAGATTATTTGGACTGGGTAATAGTACAAAGTAACATTTCATACAATGATTTACAATATCAAAATTTAAAAAGCCATGGTGTATAGTTTTCAAAATATGTAAATAATTTGGTCTGTTTTTGACAGTCCTTTAATATTTTTATTATTTAAACTAAATTTTACTTCTTATGGAAAATACAGGGCTATATGATTTCTTACTTTTGCTTTCTAAAGCTTGTCTTATGATAGGCATGATGTAATTTCAAAGTAGAGAGAAATCTTGCCATTTAAAAATTCTTCTTTCTCCTTTGCCTCAAGAGCTCTGTCATAATATCTCAAATTTCACTTTTAGAGATTAATTTCTTTTGGTCTTAAAGGCTTTTGTGCTACAAGATTTCCCTATTAAAATGCAAAGGCCCCTGGGAGTGAAAACATCTTAAGCCAGTAATGAACAACCTGAGGCTCCATGTAGCTTTAAGATATGGCCAAGATCTAATTCTGCATAAAAAAGATTAAAAAGTTGCAGCTTTGTTGCTGTTTCTCAAATATATCCAGATATTAACATTTTGGTGAATAAAAAGAAGTGTCGTTTTCTCATTTATATTTGTTCAGTCAATAAAGAAAGTAAAATAAGTTGTAAAAATATACATTTTAATATTAGATCAAGATGAAGACTGGGTCCATAACAAATGAAAAACAAGAAAGTCTAAGATATTGTGAGAATCCTGACAAAAAAAGCAGATGTATCAGGCCTGATGAAACTACATAAACCACAGCATAAAGCATAAACAAATGAAAATAATCATGAAGATAATCACAGATGCAGAGAAATACCAAGCTCAAAGTCAATACATGCAACAAAACATAAAATCAAAAGGGTTCCTGGAGCAATCCATCAGAACTATTTAATATTAAAGAACTGTATTTAAAATAATTGTGCTAATTGACCTCCACATGTGCGCACACACACAAACACGCCCACAGAGCGTGCCACAGGCACAAGAGCATTTTACCCCAGGCTAAAATTCAAAAAGTGAAGGAAATATACTAACTGGGAGGGCTCAGACTCAATCTGAGGTATAACTCCAAATCCCTGTGAGGGAGAGGGAGAGGAGTGAGATGAGGAAGAGGGAGAGGGAAATGGAGAGAAAGAGGGAAAGGGAGAGGGAGAAAGAGAAAGGAGAAAGGAAGGGAGAAAGGGAAGGAGGAAGGGAGGGAGGGAGGGAGGAAGCAAGCCAAGGACAATTCCACTGAAGAGAGAAACAATCTCTCTACTACTAGAATAAATCTCTTCTTATTTTGCAATGGATGGATCTAAAACTGGGGAAACTCCAAACACATGCTCCTAAAGAATAGCATGTTAGTTTAAATAACCTGACATTCATAACTTATTTGAACCCTTCCATTCAGGGTAGAAATCTGTGGAAAAAAGAATGGAAGAAATTTAGGGAACACCGTGCTACCTGACCCCATTAACCCAGTTCATGATGTACATGAACAAACCACCAAGAACCACCATTCATTTAAGTAAAACTGGCACAATGAAATAAAGAGAACAAGATGAACCAACAGAAAGACTGGCCCTGAAAAAAATAGAAATGATTGAGATATCAGAGGAAGACTTTAGAAACAATTCTATGGAGCCTCAGGGAGATCAGAGAAAGTAATGTATACATAATATAAACTCATCATGCTGTGACAAAATGATAGAAAACAAGAGAAAGTTTTTGGAAATTAAATATAAATATATATATTTGTATCTGAACCAACTTATTAGAATGATCACTGTTGACAGCAAAATTTGTGATTTGGTAGCAAACATGGAGACAAATAGAGAAAAGATAAAACATGTATGAGAAAAATTCAGAAACTAGGAGCAAGCATTCAAGATGAATATAATGTTTCTAATAGGAGTTCCAGACAAGAGAACAAAGGCAATGGTAGTAACAAAATAATGAAAGGAACAACGGACAAAAATATCCTGAAACTGAAGACAGGGGATAAGATTTTGATTTTAAAATGTTCACTAATCCCTGAGCAAGATAAATAAGAATAGGTATGTGTACTTGAAAACACTCACGCACACAGACACACACACACACACACACTCTCCTAGAAAATCCCAAAAGCCCTTCATAAGGAAAGACTTTGTGGAAGTGAGAGTCTCAGGTTGAGATTGAGGAATAGTTATGATGTAGACACGTAGAGAACAGAAAGAAAGCAGAGAGAAGGGTGGAAGGCAGAGTGGGGATAACAGCTAGAATGAGAACTGAGATGCTAATATTCTTCAATTATCAAGCTTTAGATTTAAATTAATTAAAACATGAGAATTTATAAAAGGCAGTTAAATGCCCCAAATGCTTTTAATGACTAGTCCTTACTCACTTGAACTGGGAAAGAAATAAGTGCATTTTTTTTCTGACCTTATCTCAT
Organism: Cheirogaleus medius; assembly: GCA_008086735.1. Taxonomy (NCBI): domain Eukaryota; kingdom Metazoa; phylum Chordata; class Mammalia; order Primates; family Cheirogaleidae; genus Cheirogaleus; species Cheirogaleus medius. The sequence goes on from VBSM01002608.1 coordinate 136,794,228, forward strand.
ACTCAGCAAACTTCTATTTTTGAATGGACAAAGCCATTTTTGAAAAATGCATTAAAGGCCTCTTTTGGGATTAGAGTCCTAATGTTGGCCCAGTATATTCATCTTGTTTTGAATCATAGTATGATGAATAATTCTGATGGTAATGACTGAACCTCTGTATTTATAGAAAACTGACATTTCTTGAACATGAAATGTTCCTGTTGCTATGTAAATGCAGCTCTGCATTTAGATGCAGTGGCTTCTGTTCATTTTAATTGCTCTGTCTTATTTAAATTAAAAGATTATATCATCAATTTTCACCCTACACCCCCCCACACCCCAACTGCTATACATTCTCTGTAGGGTCTTTGCTCCTGCTCAAAGCCTATTTTCCTTCCCTTATGTCTCTCACACTGCATGCTTATTTTATACTTACTGGATTATAAGATTATAAATATCTTATAATCAAATAAACTTGGTATATCCAACTAAAATAAAGTGGGCTATATGTGTATATTTTATCTTTCTCCTCTCCTACTCATATATAACACATGCATTTGGAACATTTCCCTTCTTGACATGGGTCTTGCCAGTGTTTTCTGTTTCTGGCGGAAGATAAACTCTGACAGGGAAGAGGCCGCCTTTCCTTGCAGGGTAATTTCTGTCTTAGTCAGCTCAGGCTACCATAACTAAATACCATAGAATAGGTGGCTTAAATGACAGAAATTTATTTTCTCACATTTCTGGAGGCTGGGAAGTCCAAGGTCAAGGTGCCAGGGGCCAACTGGGTTCTTGGCTTGCATTTGGCCCCTACTAGTGAGGTCCTAAATGGCCTTTCCTCTATGCCTTTGAGTGGAGATTGAGATCTCTCTCTTTTCCTTTTATAAAGCTTTCTATCCTAGCTAATTAGGACCCCACACTTATGACCTCATTTAACCTTAATTATCTTGTGAAAGCCCTATCTCCAAATTCAGTCACATTGGGAATTAGAGAATCAACATATAAATTTTAGGAGGACACAATCCATAGCAACTTTTATCTGTGGAATACTGTATTGTGCCTCACAAATGTAAGAATTTTTCAAATAATTTTTCAAGCATTTTGATCTTATACAGGAGTAGTTATATTTGGAAGGGAGGTGCCAGTTAAGTTCAAATTCCTCCTTTTTTCTAAAGGTTACAAAAATTTCAGTCTGAGATTATTTTATTATTTTTAATATTTATGAGTATTTTGCATATGTCCTCCCTTTTGAGACTCCAGCTCCTGCAACACATATTATCTGTAATACCTTGTTTAACATGTACTGCCTTATGACTGTTGTACTGTAACTATAATTCTGATTATTTTTTCATGTTTCTTGCCTCTCAATAGAGTTCTAAGCCACATATAGTCCACGTGGTATCCCATCTTGCCACAATCCCTTAGAGTTTCCAGGTTTAGAAACTCCTTGCATGGAAGTCTTCTTTTCTTCCTTTCTTTCTTTTTGCCTGCTTTCATCTACATGTACCTAATTAATGATCATGCACTTAATTAAAAGAAAATTTAGTGAAAAGGTTTTACATGGAAATACAGCAGTAAGAATTTTTAAAAATACTTGTTATCTTAAAGGACTTATAAGTGAGAAGAACACAATTCATTCTTACAATCTTCTAGCATAACTTTTCCCTAATCAGTGTTTTATGGAACGCTTTTGGCCATGAGTAGGGGTTCCTGAAGCAGATGCTTAGGATGGTTTGGAGTTCAGGGTATTTATTAGGGATCAATGGCTGTGAAAGGAAGTGGGAGCAGCAGAATAGACAGAAGAAGAAGTTGAACTGTGACTCAAGTCCAATAAAGCTTCAGTCTACCCCTTTGGACCATCTGTGGTTAATGCAGCACATCAAAGCTATCTTGCATTTATCTGAATTAGGCCTTTGTACTTCTGCTTTCATCTTTCATCACACAGGGACTGCCTTAGGAAGAATGAGCCTTTGGGAGACACAACATTCTATGGCCGAGGCAAGCCTTGAAAGAGCAGATAGCTGGGGCAAGAAGTCCTCCCCACATGTTATTTTTTCACATCCTTTTAGCCCAGACCTTGTCCCACAAATTCCACGTTTTCTTTTTTCAAGCTCCTTGCCAGCTAGCCAGGACTTTCATGACTGCCATGAGTTTGTATGTCCTCTAACCTCAAGCCACTTTTCTTTACACACAAGATAAGAACCAGGTTCCTCACTCCACCCTTCAAGAGGTAAGGTTTTCAGTGGCTAGTTTTCCCTTACCACTGTTTTACACAGCCACTCCTAAGTGAGGCTGTTGTGCAGCTGCCATTCATTTTTGGCTTGCACTCATATTCCAAACTGACACATCTGCAAGCCAAACTTGGTGTTTTGCTCCTCTGTCACCTAACCTTAAGGAATCCTTCATATGACCATAGATAAGAGCTAAGGAAGGAACTCTGTAGCATCACTGTGACTGACGTGGGAGTTTTGGTTACCAGTTTGCTTGTGCCTTACTCAAGACAAAAGGGCATCATCCCAGATATACCAAGTGCTACTTCCATCTTATGAGAGAATGCTGGGCTTGCCTCACCTAATGACTTGGTGGGTCTAACAGAACCCAATTCTTGATGAGAAGTTCCAGATGCCTGGTGATTTAGTGCCCCATGACTAGATATTACATCTCTAGTGGGACTACATAGCATACCTAGAGTTGTCAACCTGGAGTTAACAAAAAGCATATACATCTCCATTGCAGATAACTCGGCCTCACTTCAGAATTCCAAGGGCCCACATTGGCTTTCCATATTTGGACTTCCTATGAATTCCACATGGCATCACCACTAACACCTCTAATATCAGAGGGTCTTTCAGTCATATGGCCCAAGTGGCACAGCAACCTAGACTCTGCTGCAGAGTCCTTTCCTACTCTGGTTTTGCTCAAAGCTTATAGCCTTATATGTCATTTGGTATATGGGCTTCAGCTATATTCCCACACATAGAATGCTACTTCCAGAACCCGCAGATGCCTACAAGTATTGTCCTTTCTTCTTTACAATTGAGGTACAATATACAATAACTTGTCTTTTACTTATTTAAGATGTCCCAAAATATCCCGGAAAATTAGCTGACTAAAAATGTTACTGATGTGGCAGACCCCTGAATCTTCATAGGGTTTATTTCCCCTCTTTGGGGCTCATGTGTCTTACCAAAGTCTCCAGAGTGCTAGCTGCTCCTTGCTCATCTGGACCAGTTATCAGAGTGGAGTGATATTCATCACCCATATGTTTCCCAAAAAGTGCTTTGACCTTGGAGTAACAGATTTACCTTGGTTGAGCATTTAACCTCTTCTGGAGCTTGACCACAATGACTATTAAGTCCTGGGCCTGTCCTCAATTGCCCTTCCCTCTCACTTCAGAAAATCAGAACATCTTTATAAGCTACAAGGGAGTCCCTCTCACCTTTAAAATTGGCTTTCAATTACTTGGTAACCAATCACAACATTTTATTATCTTTTTGAGGGGTACCAGTGGTGATAAGCAATAACCATCCATCTCATCATCCATATACTTACAATTTCCTCTGGATTTCTCATATACCTGATAAATCACACCAGTCATTGCATTCTTTTCTTCTGATACACCACTGCAGTTTACTACTGATAAGAATTTGAACAATCCATTGCTTTTTGGTACTGGAAGCCCTCTGTGCTTCCTCTACCACCAGTAGCAAGCTCTACATTGCCTGCTGTGTAGTGAATTATCTAGCTCCAAAATCCTACCTTATTCCCTGCTTTCTTGGACCACTCCTGGTAACAAGTTGACATACAGGATTCTCTAGAAACGGTTCTGAGATGGAGCTTGGTGCTTAAGGTATTTATTGAGATCAACCTTGTGGAAAGAAGGGAGAGAATGCAGAATTGAGTAAAGAGAAAGCTGAATAGCTATTTAAGCCCAATAAAACCTTGTTTAACCCCGCAGAGAGCTGCGAAACATACAGCCAGTCAAATCTATATTACATTTGGCCAGAATGGCTAGGCCTTCATACTCCCACTTCATAAGCCACTGGATATGGGCCCACTACCCTCCTGACTGCTGGAAATGGCAAACCCTTGGTTAAGTCTCTCTGTGGCTGAGGAAAACCTTAAAGGAAATGACAGTTGGAGCAGAAAGTGCTTCCTTGAAGTGCTGTCTGTATAGCACATCTGTGTCCACCACAATCATTCTGCAGGATGTTAATAGAAGTACTGGAAAATAATGCTACACTCTCAAATTGTAGTTGCTTAGTTAAACAAATTTAAACATGTTTCTTTATTACAGAACTTTCCAGAGCCTTTATAATGCTAATATATGATTCCCTAGAGGGAAACAACAAAAATTCCCAGATACTTTTATTCAGTTTATACCAGTTGGAAAAAATACAGATCTATCCTGATAGCATTTTCTTTTAATGATAGAGTCTCAGATAATGTCCTATTCCCAAAGGAAGTATATTCACAGTGAAATATATCAGGAATGCACTACTTTACAACTTAAAGAATAGTTTCAGAGTCATAGAAAGAAGAAAGCTCTGGATGAAGTTATTACTCTTCTGATTCCTTTAGATACATGATTTTCTATTAATCAGCAATTTCAAATGAATGTTTCAAGCAGATTACTTTTAAAGGTCTTGAAGTAAGTACCAGTTTAAAAAAACTTTTCAGTTGTGTTTACCTGATGAATTGTTCTCTTTCTGAAGAAATGGTTTGGGAAGGGAGCCTTTGAAAGGGGAAAGAGGAAGTAACCAATGTCCTAAGGTGACTCTCTCAATCAAGTTCAGTATCAGTCTGCATGAATGAGGTTCCCTCTCTGATGTTATATATATTTTAAATGCTCAAAAAGTCTTTTGATTATATCTTGGTCTGTGATTGTGGAAGAAGGGAAAATGTCTTTTGATTTTCTTCTAAAAAAATGTTTAGGAAGGAAGCCATTTTTATTTGCCTTCAGAAGGTAGTGATGAAAGTTAGAGACAAATGAATAGGTCTGAATTCATAAGGCTGTTCATGGAATCATCTGCAAATAATAGCATGTACTTTAGACTATTTTGGCTCTTATTAAAAGGAAATGCAAAAGCAGATCACAGTGGATTTTCACCTATTATTTACATTAAAGCACAATACCTTAGTAAAGACAATGTGCTATACAGGAAATAATATGAGCATTTTGATACAACTTTATATCCTGATGCCTCTAACTTGACCCTGGATAATTTACATAAAGAACTGGCTGAGTTTTAGTTTCCCCATGAGTCTAATGAATATTACTTGTAAGAATGAGTCATTTGTAAGAATTGGAGGCATCATATAAGTTAAATCTAGTTCCCTACCCAGTAGCAAGTAGGCATATAATAGATGGTGGCAGTTGTTATTATTATGATCAATATAAACATCAAAGCTAATATTTCCCCTCCTTTTTCTAGAAATTTCTATTTGATTTTAAAATCAGAAAATTCAAGTAGATAGCAATTCCCTAACTCTATTGGCTTCATTATGTATATTTAAATAATGTGAAGTACTACAATGACACACTATTTCCTTTAGCAAAGATCTATCTATTGCATTTTGCTGAAATGACAAATAGCTATTACATACATGACGTCAATGAAGCTTTTAAACAAATTGCCCTCTTGTAATTACAAAGAGAACATCATCCCTAATGCTACATGTATTTTTTTTGTTTGTAATTATTTGTAATGGAAACAGTATAATAGAAGCTCTTATGGTGACTTCCATAAATGCTAATTAAATTATATGGTGACTACATGTGCAATTGATTTAAATATCTTAAATTCTTTTCAGCATTGTTATGAATAAATGCACATATGCTTACAGATCCTAATGTGGTACTTTATTCCATTATCCTGAGTGGTTTGCTTTCTATGTCTGTGATAAAAGACATGCAAGGGGAAAAGTGTGGCTGTCAAATGCCCAGTGCAATAAGAAATCAATTATTCCAGGAAGTACCATAACAAGGGTTACTAGCTTCTGGGAATATGAATTTCATAGTCTCTTCTGTCCCTATTGCTTCTGAAGATGGCATGATTACTTATAGGAGAGAAGAAGGCAAGGCGAAATTGGATTTGGGAGATATCTTAGAAGACTGATATATCCAGAGACATCAATGAAAATTGTTTCCAAAAGTAGTTGTGATGACACCACCAGTCTCTGCAATGTTTGACTCTTCCAGGAAATGAAAAGGATTTTAAGTATGTTTTTCCTAATGCTACTTTAAAAGAATCTGTGATATATCCTTCCAACTTTGAAGGAGGGTGTTTAAATGGTCTTGGCTCTATGAAATGAGAATAAGAATAGGTAGCAGTTTTCTGTTTTGTATTCATGTCCTTACTAGGTCAAATAAAACAGTGATAACTCTTTCTGTGTTCCCCTGGTTTGTGGAGAAGTTAAAGGTCTCCAAACTAAAAAAGAAAAAAAAAAGTAGGAACCACTTTCAATATGTATAACACTTGGCCCCCAAGACTTCTTTCTTCTAAATCTCTTGAGAGTATTCCTAAGATAACACAATGTTTGATTCACCATTACTCTTACCAAATCATTTGGGAAATATTATTTATTTATTATTTATTTTATTTTATTTATTATGTAGATGCTGTAAAGGCTACATTAAAGTAAGATGTAAACATGAATTAGGTAAACCAGCTTCCCCAGTCTATCTTTGGGGAATCAGTAGTCATGTTAGATTAAGGTCCCTGGACTTCAGCTCATTCAGATGAAAAATTCTGTCTTGTCAGTTTATTTCCTAATGAGAAATTAATGATTGTGTTAATAGAGATAATTAACATTTCTGTAGAACTCAAAAGTTTATAAAATATTTCTATTTATTCATTTATTTATTTTGAGATAGGGTCTTGCACTGTCACCCAGGCTGGACTGCCGTAGTGTCATCATTGCTCACTGTAAACTCAAACATCTAAGCTCAAGCAGTCTTTGCACCCCAGCCTCTCAAGTAGGTGGGACTACGTGTGTGTACCACCACACCTGGCTAATTTTTAAATTTTTGTAGAAATGGGGTCCTGCTATGTTGCCTAGGCTTGTCTCAAACTCCTGGGCTCAAGTGATTTTCCCGCCTTGGCCTTCCAAAGTGCTAGGATTACAGGTGTGAGCCACTGCACCCTGCCAAATATTTCTATTTTATATAGAATTGAATACAGAAAACAATCTTGTGAAGCGGATTTGACTATTCCCCTTTTCAAAAGATATAATTAAAATCTCAAGAAAACAAAGATTTAAACAACAACAACAAAATCCAGCTAGAAAGTGGCTTGAAGACAAATATTCTACGCAAATTCAAGTACTCTTGCATTATAGCACAACTATATTGGTCCACCAGTGGAACAACTTCAAGTATCCCAGGATGTGGATTCAAAGATAATTCTCTTCCCCTTTCACCTCAAAGGTGATATGCGTTAGAAAGTTTGGATTAATAAGACACACCTATCTGGTCTCAGCCTGAATTGTCCTTTGTCTATGAATGTCACTGAGCTCCACTGTCCTTTCCCTGCAGCCATTCTGTCTGGGGCTCACTAGCTCCTTGACAAAACTGCTGCTGCCTCAGATTCTGTCTTTGTTCCTGGTGTTTGATTGCTCCTCCTGAGATGCCACTGTCACAGGTCTCTTGCCATTGCTGATTCCCTTGTTATCACTAGAGGGAAGCACAGCAGATCTCTACTGAATAGTATGGTTAAGACAACTGTAACACAATGCTCTTTATGGAATGTATTTGTCAATCCTTTGGAGTTAAATTAAGGAGACAATGCTGGGTAATTCCACACAGTGTGACAGTGCTAGCTGTCCGTCACGTTCCTCCTTTCGCTCAAGTAAGCTTTGTTCCCTCAAGGCCAAGTGTGGTAAAGTGGGGACAGTTCATCCCACAAGATGGCAAGATCCATGGCCCCAGGATCCCTCTTCTGCTTCCCATTTATGTGCAGCGTTACACAAACCAATCCAAGGAACAGCCCCATACATTCCGAAGCTTCTGGAAATTAACAGCCAAAACAAAATACGAACCTTGGATTCTGTTCTAATAACACCAGACCAATACTAATGTGAAGGACTTCAGAAAACTCTGGGAAGTTGAATGAGTTGAATGATTTAAAGCATCATTTTCAATTTTTTTTTAAGTGCCAAGGCTAGGATGTTTCTGCAAGCAGGTTCTTGCATTTTGCAAAGTCCTAAGCAGCTCAAAATTGAATTAGAGCAGACTTTAGCAAGAATAAAAGAATATGCATTTACCAGTTTTCAAAGCTTCCTGGAAGATTTAAGAGGGCAGGAGTATTTCAGTCACAATCCATTAACCCTATTTATCATCCATTGAAATATCTAAGTGTGAAACCATTTTCAATCTCCGCTAATGTGCCTAGAACTGATATAGCGTATCATACTTAATTTCCACACTGCATTATGCAGTTGTGTTTTGTGTTTGTGCTTCCGGAGGTGGCAGATCTCACATATTTAGGATCTCACTCTTGCACAGCCCCCCAGCATGAGGTTCCCTCCTTTAAGGGAGCAGGCGCCAGAGCTACTCAAGGTGGCTACTCTCAGTCTCCTGTTCAGTGCAACATATACCCTCTTTGTCCCCAGGAAGGTGTCTTGGGGAATAAAATATTTAATGAGTTTGATTTTTAAGTGTAACTTCAGCTTTAAAGGATGTGTGTATGTTCTTATTTTGTATATTTTCCCTGTCAATTTTGTGCAATGTTTATTGAACATCTATTATGTGTGACTAGATGGCAGTTAGTATAATAAATAGCATTTATTGAAAATTTACTATGTTTTAGGCCTTGTGCTGAGTACTTATGAGTATTGTTTCATTAACTACTCACAACAACTCTATGATTTAAGTAGTGCAGGTATTACTGTCATAATAATTTTACATGTGAGGGAACTAAGACTCAGAGAGTTTAAGTAACTTGACCAAGAATATAAGTTATTAAGTGTGATGCAAACCCAGTCTTGTCTGACCATGAAGACTACCTCCTCTTCTACAAAATGCAGGAAGAGCCAGCCAGAGCAACAAAGGGTTTCTCCACCAAGGTTGGAGACTTGCAAGTCATGCATTGATCCTTTGCTGTGCAGAATATTTGGTAAAATTCCAATGAAGACGCTTGCCAATCGCCAAGTGAGAGGCTGGACCAAGTGAAGACATCTCATGGAAGTGGAGGTCAAAAAGTGATTTAAAAAAAATAACAAAACCAAAACTGCAGGGAATGAAGAATTCCTACCATTGAAAGGTCTTCAATTTGGGCAGGAGATTATAGAGAGTGCCACTGTACCACTAAAGGAAGGGGACATGGGGCTGAATAGCAGTACTCTCGGCATGTGCGGAGCTCAAGCTGTGTTGCCCTAACCTGTGCTGAAAGGTAGGAGCTTTTCATTACCCCCACTCCCAACTGGTTTCAGGCATAATTAATCACACTCAGTGGTCCCAAAGCACTGGGTATATATCCCTGTGCGGCTTTTATTATATTACGGCAGTATATGTCTCACCCACTAGCTGTGAGCATTCTGAAGACAGACCCACTGAATTAATACTAT
>VBSM01002608.1:136804313-136841356 GCA_008086735.1 Cheirogaleus medius
ATCCTCCCGTCTCAGCTTTGCATTGTCTATGGATTGCCCACCAGCATGCTGTACTAATAAACGCCAACTCAACTCAGTTTACCTGCTTACAGCCATCTGGGAGCATGACTGTCCCCTTGGCTCTCTGAGGACAAGTACCCATCCTTATTTGGAACGGTATTCTGTGTCCTTGGGCCTTAATCTCCTGAACCAAAAAAGACCCCACTGAGGTGGTTGAGCTTCCCATGAAGGAATAGAGGTAGAAGCCCCCCCGGGGGGCGCAGGCAGTTTGGGAAGCACACCCCACTATTTCTCGATGTACCCCTGTGCTTCAACACAACTCCTGAGCCTGCCTTCTCGTTCTGATTTTAATCACACACAGGAGTGGATAATGCAGTTCACGTCACTGGACTCACAAGCACTCAAGAAGATTATGAGTTCCATGTCTTGAAATTACTATGCTCACTGAAGTCAGCTGAGATTATGAGCTTTGCTTGCAGAAAAAGCGATAAGCCCTAAACAATGAATGACATTCCTAGAGGATGTTTTCAATGTGAAGAGTAAATGTGCTGATGATTGTCTAGGTCTTGCATGGTAACAAAAAGCTTGGCTACTCTTCTTGGTAGTGGCAACTGGGAGGAAACAACACAAATTCGAAGATAAGAGGCATGCTTTTGATAATTCTAACTATCACCCCTTACATGTGTTGCTTCCTGAACTTGGGCTTCTCTTTTCACACATCTCCTCTGTCCTAGGGAGAAATACAGTTTTGTGGCTGACAGCTTGTGCTCGGAAATCATACATTCTTGAGCTTAAATACCACCTCCCCACAGTATATGTTGCTTAACTTTGTGAAGACTCAATTTTCTTACCTGAAATATAAGTAGTTCCTAAATTTATTGCCTGAGATGTAGAAAAGATTCAACAAATATGAAAAAGTTAGAGGCTTAGGTCTTCAAATCCCAACTCAACCCTATACCTCACTGTTTTCTTTACAGAACTACCATCTCTTAAAGCCTACACCAGAGCACATAATGACACAATAAGAACATCAGACACTCAAACATCCTATTTTCCCCATTTTCATGGTTAGGAAAATTGAGTTGGATTTCTCTGAAAATTAGCAATTAGAAACTTTCACATAAACATCCTAATTTCTAGCTTCCTTTGAAAATTCAGAAACTCTGGCAATACTGGCCACCACCATTTCCACTCAGCAAAAAGTAATGCTAGCTCAGTAGGCGCTACTCTCCTGAGACTAATGTGCTCTTCAGTTTGACACAGAACCCATCAGTCTCTGTTGTCTCCTGGAAAACAAGGCCCATTTTCTGTTGTTGTTTTTCATTGGATTCTTAATGCTTTTTTGTCTTAACAGAAAACTTCTATTATATTACTTTATTTATGCAGAGTAACTCATTTTTTATTAGTAGCTCCCACATTTTTAAAAAGTCTACTGGGAGTTTGACTGGAATTGCATTGAATACATAGGTCAGTTTTGGAATAATTGAAATCTTAACAGTATCTTTTAACCCACACTTACTGAGAGTAGGATATTAAAATCTCCAACTATGATTATGGATTTATCTATTTCTCCATTAGTTCTATTTTTGCTCTATAAATTTGAAGCTCTGTTTTTAGTTACATACAAATTTAGAATTATTATGTCTTTTCATTGAATCGACCTCTTTCTCATTATGAAATCATCATCTTTTTGTGTAATATTCCTTTTCTTTCTTATGATATTAGCATGGCATATTCTTTTCTAAACTTTTTCTTTCAAACCATGTCTATCCTTATTTTTCAAATGTTTTCCTTTTATATGTTTGGGCCTTGCTGTTTTAGCCAATCTGACAAGATTTAACTTTAGCTGGAGTATTTAGTTTATTACATTTAAAGTAATATTGATATGGTTGGATTTAAGTCTAACAATTTGCTAAAGTTTTTCTATTTAGCTCATACCTTTTACAATATTCTCTCCCTCTTTTACTGCTATCTTTGGGTTAATTAAACATAGTTTGTATTCCATTTTACTCCTTGTATTGGCTTTTTAGTTATATCTTTTTTTATTACTTTATAGTGGTTTCAATGTTAACTTATCACAGTCTACATAGAATTAATATTGTACCAGTTTATATTTTGCCCTTTTAAGCTCATCTTCTTATTTGACAAATATAAGAATCTTACAATAATTTAATTCTATTTACACCGACTCCCAGCCTTTGTGCTATTGTTGTTATATATTTTACTTCTACTTGAAGTATAAATCCCAACTTATAGTGATATTACTAATGCTCTAAGCAGCCATTATCTTTTAAAATACATCTTCATGCTTCTTCACATATCTGGAATTTTTTATCATATACTGGTGCTATCATTTGGATGTTATCCCCTCCAAACCTCGTGTTGAAATTTGATACCCAATGTTGGATATGGGGCTTAGTGGAAAGTGTTTGGTTCATGTGACCAGAGCCCTCATGAATAGATTAATGCCCTCCCTCCAGGTGAGTGAGTTTTCTCTCTATTATACAGTTCCCATGAAAGCTGATGGTTAAAAGAGCCTAGCACCTCCTCTCCTCTTGCTTCCTCTCTTGCCATGTGATCTCTGCACGTGCCAGCTCCCCTTGACCTTCCAACATAAGTATATGATTTCTAATATATTCAAACACATGAGAATTTCAACAAATATTTGTACTAAATCATTACCCGCAGCAAATGGCCCTCATCAGATAGAGATGCCCAATCTTTATCTTTCCAGCCATCAGAATCATGAGCCAAATAAACCTTTTTTTCTTTATAAATTACCCAGCCTCAGGTATTCCTTTATAGCAACACTAAATGGACTAAAACAACTGGACAATGGATAACATGTTATAAGGAAGTTGGATTATGTTGTCTTCCTTTAAACAGTATTATGTTTTGTTTTGTTTTGTTTTGTTTTGTTTTGGGGGAAGGAAGTTAATATTTTGGCAACTTTCCATGATCCTGTTGAGGTTTGGTTTTAGGCTTCATTAGAGTTGCCTTTATTCTAGAGTGTTGTTTCTATTGCAAAGGTGTGCCCTTTCTGATCTCTTAGATAAAAGACTATGTTTACAGGATCTCGTCATTCTGGTAGGGTTAGAGCATCTATTTCTGCCAATACTGTGTATCTTTATTGCACTTTTCACTTCATGGTACCTGTTCTCTGATAGGAATCATATACATGTGTAGCCCAGACCTCAGCTAAGGTCCTATAGGAACCCCACACAGATTTATGGGACTCCCCAATATGCAGAATTCTCTCTTTTGCTATACCTTTTCTGACAAGTTCTATCAGCTTCAAAAGTCTCTAGTTCCAATCTCTGCTTTCTCACTCAGAAGTACCATTCATTCATTATGCTTTTGCTTGGGCTCCACCTCTATGTAAGAATCAGGAGACTGGCCCCAGTCAGAAAGCCACGATGAATGTGAGGCATATCTCATGTGTTTCCTTGAACACAGAGATTGCAATCTTCCTATTGTCAATTCTGAAAACTACTGCTTTATATTTTTGTCCAGTGTTATAGTTTACATCAGGAGGTCAACTCCAGATTGTTATATTGTGGTTGGGAACCCAATATATTTTTTTTCTCTGAATTCATTTATTTAGAGATAAAAACAGCCATTCAAAATTGTGGAACACAATATCAACACATACAATAAGGTTCGGGAATAAGCTGAATTGTTACAATTTTTTTTTTCTTTTTTGATGGGAATCATGCAATATTAATTTTGGAGGAATTTCTGTATTTAGGGTACAAACTTTTAGCAATATTAGAAGAAGTGAGTACACTTATACATGAAGTCATATGATTTATGTATCATACTAACGATACTAATTTTAAAAACCTAGAGGAAAGACTGAATAGTCTTTTTATTCTCCCAATAGAAAATATACTAAAACCCATTGTCAAATGAATAATCAAAAAGCATTGAGCTAAATATAGAAAAAAGAAAAGGTTTTGTAGAGCTGTTTTAAGACAGTTAATAAAAAATATTTTGGTTTTTATTCTGGAATTTGTATTTTTTGTGCTATTTTTTAACTTTAAAAAGTTATAGTCTTTTTATTAATGAGGGCCTATAAGATTAATAAGTTTCATGCCCCATAAAACCTAAATTTGAGAAGTCTGAAATATCCTATAATAATTAAGTAAATAGCTAGAGATCAAGACAATAGAATTTTAAAAGTTTAACTTGCTCAAATGCGATGACTTTGTGGATGGGGATGGGAGGAATGGTTGGTTAGGTAGTAATAAAAGAGCAAACCAATCTATTCCTTATTATTACAGTTCTTTCAGTTTGGAGAAGGTAAATGCTAGAAAAAAATCTTTGAAAGTTCACCCTGAATCAATGGATGTATCGTGAAATAACAATATGGGGGGAAATCTATCAAAAAACAAGGAAAAGCACATGTCCAAAGTTCAATTCCAAGAGAAGTAGGATATACACATGCATGTGAACACATATATTACATTTGTATTTCCACTTCCCTTTTTTAAAACAAAATAAGTAAATAAGTACATTTGGAGAATTAAAACAAACATACAGATCCCAGCAGCAAAGATGGTTCCCTCCCATCTTCCTCAAATCCTATAAACTGATGGTTGAAGAAAGAGGGGTGGGGGAAGCAACAATACTTCCATTATCTGTTAGGCTCAATTAAGACAACAGCTGTGCTCCAAAATAAACAAGGAAAGAGGCTATTTTGCATCAGAATGCATTAGAGGAATGGCACTGGGGAAGCACAGATGGCTCTAATCAGGGACATCGGAAAATTACAATTCTCTTCACTTTTTCAGTGTCTGTGTGACTTTCAGGTCTCAAGAACCATATCCCTAGTCCCCCCAGCCAATTAGGAATAGAAGTTTGTATCACTGGCTGTGATGATCATAGATTTTTAGAACTAATCTTGTAGGGATGGGTGCCTGTTTCTTTCTTGGCAATTTATAGTATGCATGCTTGTTATGTATTGGAGAGAGGGGGGAAAATTGGAGCCAGTTTCTAAAAAGATTGTTGGCAACATAGGTGTCTATGAATAAAGCACTTCTAGGCATTTAAAATGGAAATGAAAATGACACTATATATGTTAGGCTTGAAGCTAACTGGCAAATCCAGAATCTCCGGTTCCATTCCTTGTTCAACTAATAACTCATTGTGTAAATTCTGTCCTCAGGTTCCATGTAATTAAAATACCTCTAATTAAAATTGCCCACTCCTTAGTATCTCTCATTCCTTCATCAGCTTTCTGATTAGAGGATTAGATTCTTTAAGTTCCCCAAAATAGAGCAAAGTACAGTCCAAGGAAGAAAAATGAATACAGATAGATACAGAAGTACCAATAACAAAAGGTGTGCCTGTCAGGGTGAAGCACAACCTTGCACAATCTTGCATTTTTATGGTATAGTCTACCATGCGCATGGACATTATTTGCCCTGAAAGTCCCCATTCAAATTAAAGATATGCTTTCTTTGTTAAAGTGGCTTTTTATTTGTGTGTGTGAAGTCCCCAAGTCATGCAATTGGATATTCAATGGATAAATGCTCAGGGAAAATGTAATTATGATTATTTTTAATATTAAAATATTGACTATAATAGGTAAGATCACTAATATCCCAGTCAGAAACAACTTTCCTCCTAAGTGTAGTCTCAAGAGAAATAGAACTTATTAGTTTAAAAAAAACTCAATTGAAATTGACCAAAAGCAGATTTAGACAAGTTTTAAGAAATTAATTTTTTTAATTTACTATGTATTGTTGTTTTTAGTATTTAAGTTTTAAGTAGTTTGCCAAGAATTTTCATAAGAAAATTCAATTTTTTTATTATGATAAACTTTCCACTATCTTCAGTGGATCTGCTATTCTACATCTAGTAAAAATCCCCTCAAATCCCAGTTTTACCCCTGAACATCTCCAGAATACTTGGCTTTCACTGAACACGCTCCCTCCGTGAGGACCCTAATTCTCATGCATTGTGCATGGCTGTGACTTTAGGGATCATGGATGGTGATGTCTTCCTTCCTGTATTCTGCTACTTCCCACCTTCTAATGAAAATTTCTGCTGCTTTGGTTTCTACGCCATACAGCAGCACTACCCTCTCCCTTCCTCACTGTTACTGTGTATCACAGGCTTGCTGATGCCCTCCATTAGCTATGGCACTTGGGCCACAGCCCTTTTATTTAGAATTGAGCACTTTATCATCCACATGAATTCCATGTCCCGCACCCTGACCATTCATCCCCATTGCCCCTTCATCCTCCAGTGACCTACACTGGCCACTCCATCTTCAGCACACACTCCCTGCTGGACCCTAACTATACTATTTTCAAAATAATTTCTCTCTTCCACTGCACCATTATCATTCTTATCCTATTTAATTTTAAACATGATCAAATCTCTCCCATATAAAGAACAAAAACCTCTGTTGACATGCCATTTCCCTCCTGAGTCCTCTAACACCCTCTCTCCATTCCCCTTCACAGTCAGACTATGCAAGGAGTTACCTGTACTCTCCACATTGTACTCTTATGTGGTTTCTTCTCTTCATTGGTTCACAAAATGCCTCCATGTCATTGGATCCAGTGGATCTTTCTCATTTCTCTTCTTATTTCTCCCTTATTATAATACTCATCCCTTTGTTTCTAAGACATCTTATTGTCCTGCTTCTCCTCTTCCACACTGGTCCCCCTTCTCTGATATCTTATTCTCCTTCCTCCAGGTGTTAAATTCTGAAGATCCTCAGTCCTATCCAAGACCTTCTTCTTTACTCAATATCCAACCCCCTCAAGAATATATTCATGCCTTCAGCTGTAATTACCAGCAATGCAAGTTACTACCAAACTTTATATCCAGGCCAGACGGTTTTCTGCAGTCTAGACCAATATATTCACCTGCTCACTTGACGTCTCCTCTTGATGTCTAAACAGTACTTCATTCTTAAAATGTCCCAAACCAAATTATGGCCTTCCTGCACCAACTTCTCCCACTTTGCACCCAATCTAATTAAATAAATAGTGGGAAATGGTCCTCTTCCAGGGTTTGGTCAGCCTCCTAAGTTGATTTTTACAAACCTCATTCTTCCTTTTCCTGCATCCATGTTCAAGTCCTGCCTAGATTACCTACTAATTATCTTTCAAATACATCTACTCATGTCCATGGCCACCACCTTCACCCTAATAAAATCTTCCAGGATCTCTTACCTTGATAACTTGACTACAATAGTCTCCTAACTGATTCACCTTCACAAACTCTCACTTCCTTTCAATCAGTTATCCAAGTGATCTTTTCCAAAGCTAAATCTTGTCATACATTCCAAATGTTTGAAATACTTAATGACTCCCCATTGTATTGAATTAGAAACCTAACTTCTTCCTCCAACCCCCAGTAGCCAGTTAAAGTATACTTCAGATCTCCCCCAGAAGTGCCCTGCCCCCTGAACCCTTTCCTGGCCTCCTTGACATCCCCTACAGCAGAAGTCCCCAATCTTTTTGACACCAGAGACTGTTTTTCATGGAAGACAATTTTTCCATAGACAGGGGCGTGGGCGGGGGGAGGGAGTTCTGGATGATTCAAGCTCATTACATTTATTGTGCATCTTATTTCTATTATTACATTGTAATATACAATGAATAATTACACAACTCACCATAGATTGGGGACCCCTCCACTACAGCACATTATGAAGTAGGATTCAGACAGTTCTGAGACAAATTTGGCCTAGGTCGGTAAGTAAGCAATGAGAGAAATCAGGAACAAAAGACCTAATGAAGAGATCTTTTGCCTTCAGAAAAGTGACAGCAAATATTAAATAGCATTTAATGCTCACCATTTCAATAAGCACATTAAGTGCTCACCATTTCAATAAGTCCCTAGTCTAGCTTCTATAGAATTATGAGGCTATAATAGAAACATTTACTAAAAGTGCTAAACCATTTTTCAGAATGATTTGGTATCCCCAATACTGAAGAGAATCATTTTGGAACACATTTTCACAGATCACCTTAATTCAACTTGAACTAAATTCATTTATGAGAGCTGCCAGGCTGTACATCTCAACTTATCTCTGCCTTGAATTTGCCTGTGATGGATATTGTTCGAACTGCAAGGATCATTGAGCAGTTCTGCCCTTCCTTGTCCTTCTCGATAATCAGAGGGAACTTGCGACTTGTTGTATGTTTCCATAACGAGAAATTCAGAAGTGGCCTTTGCATGAAGCCTGGGAAAGGGTGATATAAAATGGCCTTCTCAGTCTTCTGAGGTGATTGTTGTTTCTGTTGTGAGTGGTGGAGGATATCACCGACTGGATGGAAATGAATTCAGAGAAGCTATGAGTAGGAACTGCACTGTCTGGGCTTAAGACTCACCTACTGAACTTAGCCCCAAACCATGACTGGAAAACGTGCTGCTCTCAGTCACAGCCTGCTGCTGCCTTCAACGTGCTTATGAAGTCTAGCTGTTTTGCAGGATATCAGCTCAAAAGAGCTTTGTATGTCCTTTATAAAATGAAATGCCTCTCAGGTCTCTGTCCTAGGGTCTTTTCTCATTTTACATACTCTATCAGCTTCCATTATTTGCTATTTGGTAATGATTACCAAATGCATCTTTTGGTTACCTCCCTCTCTTCTAGGCTGCAGACTAAATTATCTACCTACCTCCTGGACCAAAGCACTTGGATACCACACAGGCACTTCAAACCTGATGTGCCCAAATCTGAACTGAATATCTTTCTCACAAAACATGCTCCTCTTTCTAGATTCCCTATGTTTGTAGAAGGCACCAGCTATCTACCAAGTAGCCTAAGCCAGAACCCAGGTATATTAGTCACCTACGAGTACTGATTCATAGAAATAATGATAAAATTCAGACTCCTTAATGGGAGTTACCAGGTCATTATTGGCCTTATCTTCATTAACATTTTTAATCAAATTTCTTACTTTCACATTCTGTGCTCAACTCATTTGGAAGAACTTTCAATTCTCTGAATCTACATTTGTTCTATCTCAACTCAGAAGCACAGAACATACAATTCCCTTGGCCTGATATGCCAACCCCCAGCTCCCTCTCTGCCATACCTTTTCTTTGCTTCTGTTCTTACATTAGATATCACTTCCTCTGGGAAACCATCCTCAGTTTTCAAAGACATTGTTAGGTTTTCCTCCACCGTGGTGCCAAAGCCTGCGGCTCTTATCACCTCTCAGCCCTCATCACACTGTGCAATAATCACCTGCTTATTGTTTGAATTCCCTATTAGACACTGTCTTTCATTCCACTTTATGTGCTCCATCTTAAACAAAGCATGGACAGAGTGGGTGCTCAGTATACATACACATATATACACATATGTGTATGTGTAGAAAATGGACAGAAATATGATTATATAATAAGGAGAGTGTTGCTATAAGAGAATTGTAAAGATTATCATGGTGGAATCATTAATGAAAGGGCACAAAGATCTGGCTTTTGAATAGCTCAAGGTTTGGATTTAGCAACAATATACTATCTACGAAGTGTATATTTCCTATTTTCCTCTTGCCCTTTTCCTGTTCGGTGCCTGACTCTGTCTCCCACAGGGCCAGTCTGATATCTGTTGGACAATCCCCAATGCATCAACAGAATAGATGTAAGAGTTATGTCTCCCATTGGTATTTGCATTACAAAAATTAGTTCCTTAAAATAAAATCTTCAAAACTTAAAAAATTTGCTCATTAATGATGGGATTTCAAGCACTGATAAAAGAAAGAACAAGAATGAGAGATATTTGAAGAAAGTAAGACCTTTTTGGAAGAGTTCAAATTACACCATGGAAGTAGTCACCCAGTCCACATATAGATAGTAAAAATCAATTCCTAAAATTCTTTATGCTTTACATTTTACATAGCATTAACATGCTCTACCTCCTTTGAATTTTGCAATGGGAAATGTGGACAAATTTTATAGATGAGAAAACCAAAAGCATATGGATTAGTATAAAAAACAAACAAATAGTAAATAAAATAAATCCAGACTCCAGAGCCAGTATTCTGTCAAGGAAGAGGGAGAGAGAGAGATTATGAAAATTTGATAATGCTGACAATCTATCCATCATGTTACTCAATGGGTCAATGAGAATAGGCCCTGAATAAACTGAGCTGGGAGGTGTGAATCTGACCTGCAATTCTATGATTTGGTCTCAGTGCCTGCATACACCTCTCTTAGTGTGAGTATTTGGTTGTGCTAATTGTGATTTCAGTATTTAAAAGTGGCAATTTTTCCTCTCTATGACTCTTAAACACAAGCTGACCACTTTAGGAAGTGCTATAACAGTAATTAAGAACATAGACTCTTGAGCCTCAATGCCTGAATTTAAATCCATGTGTAATCTTGAGCAAGTTACTTAACCTCTCTGTATTGATTTCCTTATCTATATAATAAGGATACTAGTACATTTTTTTTGCATGATTGTTATGGAGATTAAATGAGTTAATATTTTCAAAGTGCCTAACATATTCCTTGGGGCACAGTAAATATTTATGTAAGGATCAATTAATATTACCTCTTGTTGTACTAAACAGCTTCCTGTCCCAAAACTGAAGAAAAGAAGAAACTCTCCATGTTGAAAACATTGAGAGAAGGTACATTGATCCCCAGTGCAGCACTGATCTCACCGTATGCTGTAATTTATGGATGTGCAGCTGTCACTGCTAAAACTCAGGGAATTCACGTGATTTTTTTCACATTATACTTGGGTGAAGAAACATGCTTTTATAAGGTCACACTCTATGGGTTTTTGTTTGTATGGGAAGCCTTAGAATTGGAGGACAGATCACAACTTGAGCGTTGAATTTGGGATTCAATCTCATTCTAGAAATATATAGACTGATATCTGAATGGTGAAAGAATTTGTAATTGTATTTTAAGGATAAAGAGACTAATGCCACTTGATAAATATTTTAGGGCCCCAGACAAGGTAAAAATAACTCCATTGAAGAATATAGGAAATTCCCAAAAGCCAGAGACCGGTTCAGAATGAAAAGCTTTAATTCTGAGAACTCATGAGTTAATTTAGGCTTCATTTTCTGAGGAACAGAAGGTTTTTAATAAAGTTGCCTAGACAACAGCAGTCCCAGGGCAACCACCTCTTTGATTTCTCACCATCCTGCATCAGCTCACACCAACCCATAAACAACCTGAAGCCCACTCAGGGCCCTTTGAAATGGCTGCTGGTTGCTGTTAGTAGACCCATGTGGCTGCTAACAGAAAGATCAACATACCTAATTCAGCCTATGCAGGTTTGGGCAGGATGTAGGTCACAATGTAGCAGCTGGTGCTTACTAAGAATCTCATTTGCAGGGGCAGCCATAGACCCAGTTTCTCCTGCTAAAAAGAAAGGGGGAACACCTCCATGGGTAAAGGAGATTCAAAAGGGCACAATGTCTTCTCAAGTAATTTTCATTTTTTTCCAACTTTTTGAATTTTTCTTTTTCTTTTTTTTTGTAAAAGGAGCATAAATATCGGGAACCAATTAATATTTTTGTGTATACAGAGGTGCCCAGTGGAAGCTATAGATAATTTGGAAACTAAAAATTTGAATCATACGTGTTTTCTTCATGGCATTTTATTGAAATTATATTCAGTTGTTGGGTTGTTCAGTTAATGTCTCTCTTCCCTTTTAGACTGCAAGTTTCATGAAGGAGGAGACTACATATATGTCATATACCAATATAACCTCTATGCCTGGTTTGGTATCTTGAACAGAGATGGTGCTCACAGACTGATTATTGACTGAAAGTATTGCTATTTTAAAAATCATAACCAGTTTAAAACTACAGCCTTTTATGACAAACACTATTATTTATTTTGAAGAAAATCCATCCTTCTCTTAATTCTGTAGGGAATCATTGTGACAAGTCCTGTTGGTTAGTCAGACAAAAGGCAATCATGAGAAAGAAGCAAACAAAAATAACACAAATGATAATGTTTTAGACTTAGACTGTAAGTATTCTTTTTTAAAAAGGACAGTGGGTATATCTTTCAGTGGATCTAAGTCCATGCAGATTACATTGGAATAAAGATAGATAGGTAGATAGGTAGATAGAGATAGAGAAATAGATATAATATATAATAGATAATATATATGCTAACTAATTTTAGATAATATATACTCTAGAATAATATATAATACAGTATATATTATATATAATATACTTCATAAATATAAAAAATCTATAGTTGCATTATAAATTACCTCCAAATTTAGCAGCTTAAAACAATTTATCTTATAGTTTCTGTTGGTCAAAGATCTGAGGGAAGCTTTAGCTGGGTCATTCTAGCTCAAAGTCTCTTGTGAGGTTACAGCCAAGCTATTGCAGGGTTACAGTCATCTCAAGGCTGCTTGATTGAGGCTGAAGTATCCACTTTCAATATATATAGTCATGTAACCACCATCACAATCAAAATACTAATACAATATATTTCCATCACCGCAAAAATCTTCCTGATGTCTTTTAAAAATCAATTCCCTCCCCTAGTCCCAGCTGCTAACAACCACTGACATGTGCTCTGTCCTGTCCCTGTAGTTTTGCCTTTTCCAGAAATTGAAATAAACAAAATCATATAACAATACAGGCTTTGTTGTTGGGCATCTTTCACGTAGCATAATGTTTTTAGGATTCATTCATATTGCTACATGTGTCGGTAGCATGTTCCTTTATATTGTTTTTTAAAAATTGCACTTTATTGCTAAGTAGTATCCCATGTAGGGATATATCACAATTTTTTAACCATTCACCAGTTGATGGATATCTGGAGTGTTTTTAGTGTTGGGCAATTATAACCAAAGACCCTACAGACATTCATACTCAGATCTTTGTATAGATAGTTTCAACTCTTGGGTAAATACCTAGAAGTACTATTGCCACTGTATCATACGGTGAGTGTAGATTTAACTTTAAAAGAAACTGCCACACCATTTTCCAAAGTGGCTGTACCATTTTACATTCCTACTAGTGATGTATTAGAGATCCAGTGTTCTGCAGCTTGGCAGCACTCAAATTTGTCAGTCAATGTTTCTGTTGTTTTAAATCCTAGCCATTCTATGGGGGGGGAGGGTGTAGTAATACTCATAGTGGTTTAAATTTGTACTTCTTTAATAATCAAAGTTTTTGTCCATATTTTTTATGTACTTATTTGCCATTTTTCTCTCTTCTTTGGTAAAGTGTACTTTTGCCGCCCCCCTTCCTTTTTAAAGCATTGTTTTTTATTATGGCATTAGGCAAAATTATTTATTTAAAGTCAATAAATTTTTATTCAAGGAATTTCACATGTGATTCTTTCCCCTGTCCATCAGGGGTAGCCTTAGATCCTCAAAGGCTGGAGTCTTTGAAGATTTACCTTCAAGATAGCCTTTTTAATAGAAAAGATCCTCAATCCATAGTTGTCCTGTCAGCCCTTGTATTTCTACTTGGACAGTGCTCATCTAGGCAATGGAAGTAAAACAGTAGTCTAATAAAGGATTAATAAAGTGTTCCCAATGGGCTGATTGCTAGCAAAGTAGCAGGTAGAAAACTTAGTGGGAAGTTTTTTATGGTCTTCCCCCTTTTTTATTGGGCTATTTTTCTTGATCAGGGACAAAGAGGAAGCTATAGCAAGAAGAGACTAAAGGCTGATCCTGCCTTTAGAGTAAAGATTCACAAAAGGACCTGATGGGCCTGACCGAACACCGTGCAAGCTGGATAGCTGGTGTTCTGCACGGGTATGAGGAAACTCTGAGCAGCTTAACCTTTGGAAATCTCAATGGAAATCTCAATTCCCTGAAGTTAGACCACACTCTAGTGAGTGTCAATGAGGGAGCTTTCCCTGAAATAAGTGTTAATCATCCAAAGAGAGATTAATTACAGGGTCAGAAATCAAGCAGTCATTAAATGTCGAAGGAAAATACCTTCTCTCTGGGTAACATGAGTCTGAAATACTGGAACTGAGCAGCTGTAGGGAGTGAACTGACACTAGCCCAGGAAAAGCACACCAGGAGGCATGAATGGAGCCTTTTGAGGTCTAGACCTGTGAACCAGAGGGGACTCAGGTCCAGTGATGCAGTTACAGAAGAAGGCAGAAGATGCTACATTGAAACAAGGGAATTAAGCAAAAGCCTCTGCATAAAATGGAGAAAAACTCCAGGGCCCTTGTGCCCCCCAGCTCCAAAAATATTGAGACCAAACATTACTCCTCGGGCAGGACATTATAGAATTTTTTTCTGGAGAAATTGAACCAGAGAGTAAATCCTTTAGGTTTGACATCAAGAATCCCTTCCTCAAGGAAGCTGGTTACTCCAAATTGTCCCACAAAGGAGCTCACTGGTTTATAAGCCCTGTAAACACACAAGATGCTTCTAATTAGCTTTTTAGAGCCACGCTATAAAATATGATCAGGCATCAATGAATTACCCAAAATTAAGAAAACCTCCAGCACAAAAGACCTTTTACAACACATAGAAACAAATAAAATCAGAAGAAACAAAAATTAAGATCCTATTACAGAATCTTCAGAGAAATAAAAAGAAGACATCATATTCTTGAAACAAGAATGGAATCCTATTTGAAAATCAAAGAACAGAGATCAAGAGCTACTGGAAGTTTAAAAATGTACTAGCTGAATTAAAAAAAAATCAGTACAGATGCTGGGATATATAGTGGAGGAAATCTACCTGAAAGTAGAAGATACAAAGTAAGAGAAAAGATGGTAGGAAAGCCAAGATGTTCCAGATGGTATAGAGAAAATGGAGGAGAGGAAATTATCAAATAAATAAGAAAAGAAAAATCAGCAGAGTTGAAAGTCATGAGTCTCTGGATTGAAAGAGGCCACTGAGCAACAATTCCTGGCTCAGCAATGAAAACTACATGCAGAGCAACAATAAGGTAAACAGTGGAAATTAGTTTAAATAAAATGAACTCTTGGGAAAATGAATAGGAAAGAAGTGAAGGAAGGGATCTTGGTTGAATGTGTTGAATTTTCATTTTCACATCTGATGTCTTTGGGAAGATGGCCCTGAACCACTATGCCTGAAGGCTAACTTAGATCAACTAATAAAAACAGGAAGAATTCAAATTAGTGTGAAATTAGCTAGTAATTTGTACTTTGTAATTTCTGAAGTCCTAGTTATTTTTCCTCTAATCTGTCATGGATTAAAATGTGGTCCTATTGTGCATGACTAGTGTGCAGCTCACACTACCCAGTGATGTGCTGAAGCTGGCTTGTGCTGGCTCAGAAGAGCTGATTGTTAAATTTTCTGGGTTCTATGTCACCACATTGGTAGCTTGAAATCAACCATAAGTTGGTGTATTTACATCAGAAATCGGCCAGTGCTACAAATCAAAGTCATGTTTTTTCATTGTCGTTTGCTGTTTTTTTCTTGAAAGTCGGTTTACCTGTACACCATTACAAACAATTCACCTTGTAAGTCCAAAAACACACAAAATGATCTATACCCTGTTCAATGAGATGAGACTCTCAATGAATCATTGAATGTTGCAAAAATGTCAAATTTCTATAGAAGTTTCTAAACTCTCTTGATTTTTGTACTTAACTAGTCTTGGACAGGTAACATTTGCAGACTGATACTGATTTGTAGACTACATATCGAGTAATATTGCTGTTGAATGTATAAATTCTCTTTTCCACCTTTAACTCATTTTTGGCTGTCATAATATATTTCTTTGTTAGTTCTAATGTTAAGAAACTTAATAAAATTCTAACGTGGGCTCAAGATAAATTTGCCTAACAAGTTTTACTTTAAAACTACGTCATAAGATAAAGAGATTAAAGCTGAGATTCTTAGGGAAGTCCCTACTACATAGTAAGTGTTCAATAAGTAGTAGGAATAAATACCATTATTAGATGATGAGCTTCATGATGCAGGGACCATGGTTTTGTTTTGTTGGTTTTGTTTTATTTTATATGCATAATCTTTATCACTTAGCATGATGCTTGGCCCTTAATATGTGTCTAATATATATTTATTGAATAAATTAATGATAAATAAATGACTGCAATGCTTGTCCTCTAAACTTATAGACACAGTTTCTACACTGGGACCAAGATGTGAGGAGTGTCTGACCACATGGAGTTTGTAGACCCATACTGCACAAGTTTTACTTTAAAACTGCTGGTCTAAACAAGTTGCACATTTTCTGAATTTAGCTTCATAATTTGACTAAAGTGAACACTTTGAGGGTTGTTATTAAACTCTAAATCTTAGCTAGTAATTAGTCTTATTTGGTGCTTTTGTTTTTCCAAAGAGGGGTAAGATATGTAGGTATGCAGTGGGAAGTAACGTGGGCCCCAGTCATCCCCTCTGCCAAATGAGAGGACTGGAGATTATCCTTGCATCTCTTAAGTGCTATCATTGTGTATGGTCAATTAATTGACTATGCAGAAGGACTATCTTGCCCCAAACCAAAAATTAGCTGTATTCTGTGCAATGAAGAAGTAAAAAAACTCAAGGTTTTTTGATTAGAGGAAATAGATTAGATTTGTTGGTTTCTAAGAGTTTCCAGGAAAGGTTTCATGGAGGCAAGGCTTATTTGGCAAGTCTGATTCAAGGTTTGTGGATGCCTGAGCATGTGGTGTTTTCCTTTTTACTTCCTATCGCTGCCATCTATTATCATCAGGAAATAAGTTTCCATCCACCATAAGATCCAAATAGTAAGTAGGACATATTTGCAAGAAATATTTGGGACCAGACATTTTAATACCAACTAATGCACTATGTAATAATATCTATATTTCTCTATAAAGGTTTTGTCATATCTAATCAATGCATAGAATTCTAATAGACCGTAGTGAGAGGAAGGCCATTCATTAGATTCAAGGAGAGCCAAAAGTACAGCTTACAATTTATTTTTTAAAACCATTGTCCTTAATATCTTTGATGAAAATCATAGGCCCTTTACACAGAAAGCAGTTAGGCGCAAACTTTGCATAAAACTTAAGAAGTTTGAAGATAAACAGGTAATCCAGGTTAAGAACCCCATGTCTGGTTGAGTGAGAAGATCCTGGGCTGATCTCTACATGTGTTCCTTGTGTAAGGGAGGAGTCCAACTGAGCCGGGCAGGAGTGATTTCTGGCAGGCACAATAGGGTGGGGTGCAATGGCACTGACGTGTGCATGGTCTCCAGGGGAACTGGGAGAGTCAGCTGTAGAGACAGTGTGGAGTATGAAAGACTATCTGTCTGGGGGAGAGTTAGGAACTCTGGAATGTAGTTTTGCTTCTGCCCCCAAACGTCTAGTTAAGGTCATATTATTTTCTTTGTGCTTTGGTTGTATCATCCAAACAAAAATAGAAATGAATTACACGATCCTTTTAGCTCTCAAATTTTATCATTCGGTGCTACAAGATATGTACAGAGTGTAGGAAAGATTCATACATTGAAATTTTTTGCCAAGGATATGAACCTTTGCAAAAGTTTGCCTGAGGCCTAAAATTTATATTCAACACCACTGTGCTACTGGGTTATAATGAGTCCTCATGCCTTTTTCTTTTCCTTTCTGGAAGAACATCACTTCTATCTCTTCCAGCAATCATTATAATCTCAATTTGGTGTGGGGGACAGGGAACAGCAGTAACCTCATAAGATACATCTAGAATTCAAACTGCCTTGGATGAGACTGAGAAGGAAAAAAAGCAATATAAACTTCTCGGTTTAAGAAGCGTATATCAAGTCCACAGCCAACACAGGCCAGTGTGGAGGGAACCAAAGTAGTTTGTTTGAGATGCAATGTATATAAAGATGACTATTACTTTGTGCTCATCTAACTTGACTCTGTGATGATTAAAATTTCCAGGTTTCGAATTAGATCTGCTTTTCTGTCTTTTATTTTTTACCTCCAGCATCAACCTCCAAATCAAAAGTTCTTATCTATTTAAGATGCATGATTAGAAAGAAAACTGTTAGGTAGGTATTAACTAACCAGAAAGAAAACTTTATACCAAGTCTTCCAGCAGGGAAAAAAAATGGTTTTGAACTTTTCCTCAGCTATGTGAGGAATCAGACAAACTTAGTCTTCCCATCTCTTGGCTTCTCTGAAAAGATAACACCAGGATTAAAAACAAGACTATCTTAATGTAATTAACTTAAAATTCTATCCTGCTGGTGTTTGTGCAATAACTTTAATGCTATAAACAACAACTCAGGCTTGGTTTGCTATTGTTTTTTTTCTTCTGAAAAACTCAAACCTGCCCTATATATTAGCCTTAGGAATGTAGTCAGCTCAGTGGTTCAGAAAATTCAGAATAAATTTCAAGTCCAAGGAAAATAAGGATATCAATTAAACTTGTTTACCAGGCACTCAGACTCATGATTCATTCTGATCTTCAGCCTTCCCTAGCCTTTGGAGACTTGTGACTGGGATTGGCCTTCCCCACCTCCTCACTAAATACCCAGTGTCATCATTTCCAAGAGTATTTTCTCTTATGTATATATATCTTTCAAAACCATGACATGGAAAAAAGTGCTACTGTTTATCTATACTGTCATACACATTACCTTGTTTACTCTTCACAGTGTCCGACAAAATAATATCATACATGAAAGTAAGTCTCACTGAGATTAAATTAATTGTCCAAAATCTCTTATTTATTGAATGAAAGAACTAGAATTGAAACCCATATATTCTAACCCCAAGTTTATACTTCTTTCTTCTGGATCCAAATACCTCCTTATGTTATTGGGTCTTTCATTTGCAAAGAGCAGAGACTCTAGAAATCTTAAAAATAAGGGACTTGTATGAATAAATTAGTAGAATTTAGAACCCAACAGCTTTGAGGACTAGTTGTTCTCTCCAACTCTCTGAGAGACCTCATGATTTCCCTCATTGCATGTCTTCTCCATGCATGTGTCCTAACTAGAAAATCTTCTAAAATTCTCCCATTGAAATCCAATAAGCACCTGACCTAATGAGCTAGCTAATAACCCAAACTAGCATTCTTAAAATGACTTTTGCATCTCTTGACTTGCTGATTATCCTATGGGTGGACCACTTTTGAGTCAATGGCAGGTCCTGAGCAAAGTTTCCTCTCTCACAGGGGCTGTGGGTGGAATTGTTCCAGCCCAAAGCACATATTGGACAGAGAGCAATGATCACCACGCCTGTGTATACTGGGGCTCTGCTAGTGACATCAGCAGGGGAAGATGGGGCATCTGACATTCCTGTGTCCCCTGACATTGCATATATACACAGCTAATCAGCTCCGTGAGTGCACCAGGCAGTTTATTTATGAAAGTAGGTTAATGGATGACCTCATACCCTTTGCCTTTGCTGAATTCTGCTTTTTCCTTACCCTGGAGTGCTTTAAAATCATTCTTGTAGTTAAGGCAGGCTCACTGTATCCATAACATAAAAACTTTTTTTATATATGAGCTAATTAAGCACAATATATAAAAATTAATCCTAAAAAATACTTTTATTGATTTATTTGTTGCCATAGGGTGTCATTGTTGTTTTAAACTAATATGCTTGCATAGTCTTTGCCTGAAAGCTGTCTTTGATTCATTTTGCTCTGAGAAGTAAACTCACTGTTATAGTCTAATGAATATCATATATCTAAAATACTAATGATTGGATCTTTATCTTGAAAAACTGTAATATCTTGATAAATTAGATCAAACGATGTGATTTTGCTAGATAGATAAAAAGTTTATCTTTCCAAATGTTTACAACTAATTTATTTCTCTCTGAAATGAGATTATTCTCTTTTTAAAAGTCTCCCTTTCAAAAGGTGATATTCCAACATATCACATGATGTGCAGGCAAGTAGGTGTGCTTTTGTAAGTGCTATGTGGCCACTATAAAACCCACATCTTTCTCCCTACCATGCACCAGAAGTAGCTAGAGTCACATTTTCTTCTACCCAGTCTTCCATGATTCTTCTTTTCTATCTCTGTGGACCCTTGAATTGGGGATCTGCCTTGAGTCCCTCCTTATTCCAGCCACTCCACATATTGTACACACAAACATATACACTGTACCACATCTACCTCCACACCACATCCCTCCCATAAAGAAGGGACATTACCATGGCTGTCCTCTATAATGAGGACTTACTGGCCTCCTGGAGAGGCGGCTTGCTGTGGTTCAGTGGTTTGCAAATTGTGATCTTGAACTTTTCATTCTACAGCACTGCCCCAGAGGCTTGGAAAGGCAGAATGCCTAATAGAGAGAACTCCCTTTCTCGCCTACCCTCATTTCAAAGGAGGCTTGTATACACACACGTGCGTGCATGCGCACACACACACACACATACACACACACACACAGGTTTATCTTAGGTCAGTTTACCAGAACCAGATCCTAAAATGGGGATTCATGTGAAGTAAGAAAGTGCTTTGCAAAAGCAGGTAAAGTAGCTCCAGCCTGAGGCAAGTCTTTCAAAGAGAACTCCAGGTATGAGTTATTGGAAGAAGAGTGCACTAGCAAGAGAGGGGTGTACAAATGTTAAAGGTATCCAAAGGGGTCAAAGCATAGCAACAGTCATGCCTACTAGAGGTTTCTATTCTGCTAAAGCCCCAGATATGTCCAGTCCTCATTTCACTTTATTTCTCAGAGATATTTCCAATGATCACTTCCTCCTTGAAACATTCTTCCTTTGGCTTCCTTGACACTCTTCCTTTTTGATTGACTTCCCATCTTTTTAGGAACTCTTGCAAGCTCATCTACTTCTACTCTGACAATTACTTTTGGAGTTCCTCAACACTTGGTTCTGGGCTCTCTTCCCTCTCAATACTTTTTCTTGGTTTCATTTCATCTCATGGATTTAATTACCACTTATAAGCAGATATTTTAAATAATGTTGATATCTCCAAACCAGACCTCTATTCTGAGTTCCAGATATGTGTTGAATACAAGTGTTTTTGGTATTATTCTGGCACCACAAACCAAACTTATCTAAAAAATATGATAATCCCCTGAGAATCCTATGCTTTTCCTATATTCTCAGTGTCACAACCATTCATCAGCCTGTACAAGTTTGAACTAATGTTATTTCCAAACATTCACCAATTCTGCTCTTTTGCCTCCTAAGTAATTCTAAAATCTATTCTTTTCTACATCTGTAGTATTACCACCCTCGTCCAAAGTGCCATAATCTCTTGTAGAATTGTTGAATAGCCTCCTAACCAGTTCAACCACTTCTACTCACTCTCACCAACCAGTGTGTCTTTACCAGTAGACTGTCAGCATTTGAGGTCAGGCACCATACTTAAGTAATAGGTTTTTTTTTTAAATCAACTTTGTTTTAAAATAGTTTTAAATTTGCAGAAACATTGCAAAAGATGGGGCAAAGAGTTCTCAAAAACATCGCATCTAATTTCCACTATCATTAACATCTTACATTAGTATGGTATAATACATTTGTTACAGTAATAAACCAATATTGGTACATGATTATTAATTAAAGTCCATAGTTTATTTCAATTTTGGGGTTTTTTTGTTTGTTTGTTTTTGAGACAGAGTCTCACTCTTTTGCCCCAGCTAGAGTGCCATGGCATCAGCCTAGCTCACAGCAACCTCAAACTCATGGGCTCAAGAAATCCTCCTGCCTCAGCCTCCCAAGTAGCTGGGACTACAGGCATGTGCCACCATGCCCAGCTATTTTTTTCTATTTTTGGTACAGACAGGGTCTCACTCTTGCTCAGGCTGGTCTCGAACTCCTGAGTTCAAATTATCCCCCCGCCTCAGCCTCCCAGAGTGCTAGGATTACAGAAGTGAGCCACTGCGCCCAGCCTAAATTTCTGTTGTTTTTAGTAACAAATTTTCCAGCACAAATGGCAGGAGGTAACCTCTACAAACAACCCACACAAAACATTTCAGACCTTTTTATTGCCTTTTTTCCCCCTTCACACCTCAATTTCTGTTACCATATCTACAATCTACTCTCAGGAAGAGTTTTAATCTATGGAAGTCTCATTTCCTTTGTGAATGAAGGTTCAAAATGGTATGTTCTGAGAGAGTTCATGGTGAGGCTTGCCAGCAAAGGGCTCAGCACAGTGCCTGAAGCACAGCAATGGCTATCATTTGTCAGCTGTTTATATTACTGCTATTAGCTGCTTCCTTAGGGAGTAAAGGTCTGAGAATAGATCTAGGAATGGAAGATGGGAGGCTGAGGAGGTACCTGGTGAAGGAAGCCCTGTTTGTGTGTCTGCACGGCTCACCATAAAGGATGCATGGTTTGGTTCTTGTGGACTGTTTGCAGGGGCTGCCCACTTTCATTCGTGGCTCAGCTGTTGTGGTTCAGGTACCTGACTCTGGCCCTTCATTTAGGGTGATCCTTCCACACTTTTCCCTTGCATCCCACCTGAGGAGAGCTGGCAAATAGATGCAGAAATAGGCCGTTTCGTGTCTTTACTGACAGCTGCTTTCAGAGCCAGAAGCAAGGCTCCTCTTCTTCTCTTTTCCCCAGACAACATGACTAAGGGGCATATCAAGGCAGAAAATGCCAGATGCCGCCCCCTCACAGACTTCTTGTTTTTCTTTTCTCAGAACTGGGGCTGGAGCTTTGCATCTCACATGCCCCAGTGACTGCTCAGCCTGGCCTCCAGCCCTCTGCACTACACCCATCACTGTGCGAATGTCCGTCCTGGAATCATTAGCAAAAGGGCACACATCATTCTTTAGGTACTAAGGGCAGGAATGAAATTGCATTCAACACCCAGACTAAGGGGTTATTGTAGAAAAGTTAAAAGAAAAAATCTCAAGGCAGGACCAGAGATAAGGCAATGGTTCTCAACTCTTTTTCTGCCTGAACACACCTCAGTGACAGAGCATTCACTCAACTGATTTTGATAAATCTCCACCCAGCATACCCCCCCTCCATATTTCAATCACTGTCATATGCTATACACCAAACAAATAGGCTAGACTGGCATATTGTGGCAGGTTAGCAGGCTTAGAAATTATGGATATGAAACACAAATGTGGATATTTTCAGTAACTACTTTCGCTGTAGTTATCTCTCACTCATTTGGACATGTTAAAAATCTGTGCAACATATTAGGATTCAGCTCATTTCAATTCTGCCACCAATTCTGAACCTCAGGCAAGTTATTTAGCTATGCTTAGCCTTGGTTTATGGGTTCTTTAAAATTCCAATGTTTTGAGCAGACCTTGAGAATGTCTTCTTGAGATAGACTTTATTATAGGTTGCTTATATCCAAATGCATAGCCAAACTCCCTGTCCCCTATCACCTAACCTTGAACATATTATTTTCAGAAACTTAGGTTGCTGGCCCTACCCTTAAAATTGTCTCCAATAATACTTCCCCTACCGATTCCTCTTGTTGCATGTTCCTTTCATACCTAAGACAGAATTTCATCTCACACTGTGAACTCTGGTTTAGAATGCCAATGCAACAGAAGTAAATGCAAAATTTGAACTTTCTATGCTAGACACTTTACTGAGTGCTTTAAGACATCATACCTATTAAGCCTCCTACCTATACTGTGATATAGGATGAATGATATCCTCCTTTTTCAGGTGAGAAACAGCCCCCCCACACACACACACATACACAAGCACACATGCAAAACAATTTCAGGCATCTTGGGCAAATTGCCCAGCAAGTAGATGGTAGCACAGAAGTCTAAATACTTGACTCCAAAGCCCAAGTTTTTGATAATTAAATCTTGTCACTTGAGATAGGTGACCATTTACAACACACGTGTTAAAATCTAAGAGAAGAATGGAACCAAGGTTATAGAGGAGGTATATGACTGTACATTAACTGCATAGTGGGTATTAGACATTGTGGTGTTACATGTAATAAGGGAAGTTACCACTAGCACATCCATTTATCAGAGGAGGAAGATGAAATTTACAAGTCTAAGAGACTAACCAAAGATGGCCCTGACTCCTACCCAGGTAGCTTCCTATTGCCAGAGTGCCAACTTCAGAAACATAGAGAGAGATTCATTTAAAAAATAAAAAGTGAGTTATAATTCAGTAGGCTTAAGTCACAGTGGTCCTGAAGACCTACATTTTTAAAAGGTCCTCAGGTGATTCTGATGCATTCCCAAGTATGCAGAGGACAAGCACCATATAAATTTAGACCTGCCTTATAGAGAGGTCAGCCCATTTATAATACTAAAATTCCAGGTCAATGCTGTTTCCTCAACTTAATAGCCTACTTAAAAATACCAGCAAAGCATATTTCTAAGGGATCTCCCTGTCTGTCTGCCTCTTTCTGCAAACTTGAAAAATTTCCTAAACCCATGCGTACCTTGAGCCACAAAAACATTATCTTCCAACAATTTCTCAGCCCCTCATTTACTTTGAGACAATGAGAAGGCAGAGATCCTGGGCCTGACCCACCCTCTGGCTTGTGGTATCAACGTCATGTGTATAGGATACTTCAACAGTGTTTTCTATAATCTGGTACAGATTATAACAGTGACATCTGTCCTTAAGCTGTCCCTATCAGTTTTGTTTTATTCCTAACCCCTGCCATGCTTTCTCCATTTTCATTTCATCATTCCTGCCCTTGGACAGTTCCTTCAAGTAGTTTTCTCCTGAGGCAAAAACTCCCTACCTTTGAGGAATTTATATCCTACTTTCTCCCTACTCTCACTTTTCTCCATTCGTTTATTCAGTAAATGAATTCAAAAAATATATTTTCAGGACCTGTTATATACCAGGTCCCATTTTAAGAGCTGGAGAGATAAGTAAAATGCATAGTATTATGGTACTTATTTTCCTACACATACACACACACACACACACACATACACACATACTTGCTTTGGTCATGGCTTCCCCACAGGAAGCCCCACATAGGTAGAGTTCTCTTTTCTGGACCTTTTCTTAATTTCCCCCTTTCCTCAATATCTAAACTAATACATGCTTGGTTTTATCTCCAATGTGTGGTCTGATAAACAAATCAGATGTATTAATTCCAGTTATGGTATCAAGTACTGATTATGAAGTATTATGTCACTACTCCCAGATAACCTACATTTAATAACCAATCCTTCTATCCAAATCTCCTGTACTATGATAAAATATGGGATGTATTTGGCAACCATGAGAGACTTTCAACTCTCTTCAAACCACCATAACATGCAGCCAACTTTTTCATTGCCTAAATCCATGGAAAATTAGTATCTGCAAAGATCTTGCTCTTTCCAACCTAGAAATCATAAAGTTTATTGCTGTACTCTGACTCATCTTATATAGTTTCACCTAGTTTATATTTCTGCATAAATTTGGAGCTATTTTAATGTGCCTTTTCTGCACATTTTTTCTTACAGTTTTCCCCTCGTCCGTCTGGTTAGATAACTAATCCATGCACTCAAGTGTGGATATGTAAAATAGAAATTGCAAAAGGGTTTTGTTCTTCCTGACTCTGCACTAGGACCAAAAAGCAGGGCATTGACCTAACTAACTCTGGCATGGACCCAATCAGGAGAGAACTTGCATTAGGGGATGCTCCCTACCAGCTTTTAAGAGATAACAGACCTTTACTTTTTGTGAGCATGTTTTCCAGATCTGTTCCTGAGAATAGGACCACACATGAAATTAAGAGTTAAAACTGCAGACCACCTGAGGTGGAATGGGAGTGGATATGCCACTGATAAGGGGGAAAGAGTGTGCAAGGAGATATTACACAGTCAAGCACATTTTGGTCAGCTTGTTATTTCACTCTGCAGAGTAAAAGCCAAAGTAGCCTGCAAGGTCATGCATGATCTGTCCACCCTCCAGTTTCCAGTTATCTCTGTCCCCATCTCTACCATGCTCCTCCTCATCCACTCTGCTCCTGCCAGAGTTAACCTAGCTGTTCCTTCAGTAAAGCAGGTGTACACTTTGTACTTGTTCCTGCTGCCCAAGGCTTTCTCTACCAATTGTAACCAAATCCCAATGCCAGCACTTTCTATACCCTGTCCTTACTTTATTATTTTCTATGATGTGGGTCTCCCTCTAACTTACTATGTATTTGACTTATAACTTATTTGTATATTTTCAATCTCAATTCATTGAATGTAATTCCACAAGAAGAGTGATTTTGCCTATTTTGTTTTCCCCTGCATCACTAGCACCTAGAACAGTGACCATCACAGACTACACGCTCAGTAAGAATTTGGTAAGTGAACATGCAAACATCTTTGCCATGAGCTGGCCCTGAGACCAGGATTTTGTAAAAAATACTTAATTCAATGATTTTCTCTTCTGTCACTAACAGATGTGAACTTTTAAGTGTCACACGGACAGGGCATTGGCCAAGTTTGAGACATATTATAAAAAAATCCATTCCCTTTCCATTTCATCTGATTACATCAGTAATGAGATTCTTTGGAGATTAAAATGTCATGAACACTTACTAATTTCATTTTTGATAAAAAAAAAAAGGTCAAGTCTTAGATCTTTGGTAGGCAGCTGAATCTGGCTGAAATTTAATAACATTTTTTGTTTTCATTGTTTTTTTATTTAATTATTAAGTAATATAGTGACATATAATTTATTTATTTAAAATTTCATTTACTAAAAAAAGGAAGAAAAAACAAGAGGGAAAGAAAAAGAGGAAGCGAGGGAGTGAGGGGAAGGAAGAAGAGAAATAGAAAAAGGGAAGGAAGGAAAGAAGAAAGAAATGAAAGAAGGAAGGGAGGGAGGAAGAAAGTTCTAAGGAAATACCAGTTTAGGTGGTGTATGCATTTTTCAAAAAAAATAAAAAGGTACAATAATAATTAGCATTTCCAAAGCAAGTACACATATCCCTATCCCTAGGGACACAGCTGGCATGTCCTTGGACACTAATCTGTGCTATCTGTAGCAGCCCAAGATCCCAGTTGCACACACAGTGAGAGTGTATATATTTCCTTCCTTCAATATGTACACTGTGGCATAGCCCCTAAGTTCCAACAAAGGGTTGGGAAGGTTACATGAAGATATTTTTGAAAGGAGTCCAAATTCTTCTCTCTTATCAGTCTCCTGTTAGGTTGGGACTGATATTTAGAAAGTGGTAAGAATAGAGTGGCCCCATGCAAATGCTGGGAGCATCCTATAGAATAGCAGTCCCCAACCTTTTTGTCAACAGGGACCAGTTTCATAGAAGACAATTTTTCTATGGACTGGGGAAGGAGGGGGGAGGTGGAGCTCAGGTGGTGATGCAAATTATGGGGAGTGGAGCGGCTGTAAATACTGACAAAGCTTCTCTCGCTTGCTCACTCGCCCACTGCTCACCTCTTACTGTCCGCTATGTGGCTCCCCAGTTCCTAAGTTTCATGGAAGACAATTTTTCCACAGACCGGTGGGGGAAGGGACAGGGGGGTGAGGCAGAGCTCAGGCAGCGATGCACCACCCAGTTCCTAACAGACCATGGACCCGTACCAGGCCACTACCGGGGGTTGGAGACTGCAGCTCTAGAAGGACCCCAGAGGTTGATGTGTGATTTCAACATGCCATTGCATGACAATGTGGATCCTAATATCAATCAGGCTGTGCATTTTGTCCCTTATGTAGTCCGTACAAGAACAATGACATGGCCCTGCCTCTGGCTGACCTCATTGTACACTACGAATGCAGCACAGCAACTTGCAGATGGCTGAGCCCCTTGGGAAGCATAGACTGACTGCATCTGAGACCATGAGCACTTGTCATTCTGAAAAAAGAGCCTTAGATATATTTGATCTGTAAAGAAATAACAAAAACAAATTAGATCTTTCTTATCTTTCATTGTGCATTTGAATGCAATTTATTTTCACTTTTGTATTTGAAGGGGAAAGTGTTGGAGACTTGATGACGGTTAGAATAGAAGGTATAAAGCATATATTAATAGTTCCCCAGCCCAGAGCTGGTGGGATAAGTGTTTTTGCCTTCAGTTCTGAAATTTGTATTCTCCCCTATCCAGGAATAAAATATAAAATAGTGTGCATTTTGCTCCATTTTCTCCCACTTTGTTTATCCTTGCAAGGTAGAATTTTAAAGAAAAATGAAATACTTTAATCTTAATCTAGTAATTTGCTTCCCTCCCATTAAATGTTTTTAAAAGCTTATTCTTATAGATGACCTTGTATGTCTTTCAGAAATCTGCATCCTTCTTGGTCCTTTTAAAGCCAAACAGTTCACTGAGCTTAATTCAGTCTCATGGGATTCTCATTCTTCTCTCCAACTATGCTCCAAATAGCATCTCTGGATCCCTTGAAGAATTTCCACGTGGAAAGGAGTCAATGGGTTTAGAAGTCATAGATCGTCCCGAGACATTACCTTCCCCATTTGATCTCTTGATATGGATTTCTGATACCACAGGCAACATCTCCCTCCACCATGGAATTTACAGAATAAAAGTGATTTTATTAAGTAAGCATGTAGTTTTCTTTACAACCACCATCCCAACCCCAAATTAAACCAGTTCCATAGATGTATCCTCTGTCAGTTTTGAAAATCCAAGGATGTCGGAGATGACTTAGAATCCTGTTTTGAAAGGAGAAGTCCGTCCATTTATTTAAAACTGAAATAAAACCAGGTAGCAATTTAAGAATGTGGGGAAGTGGTTGATGGAGCCTCTGCCCACTCCTTCCACCTCTTATGACACCTCTAATCTTCATACAACCTGAGCTCAAGCCCAACAAAGATACTAACCGTTCCCTTAATGAACACTGCTTCATGGCTAGGATTTTGCCTAGGATTTGCCTACTGTTTGCAAAGCTCTCCTTCTGACTAACTCTCCATTAGTCCTGGAAAATCACTCCCTCTTTCAAAAATCCCTTTAAGCACAAATGTCTTACAGAGTTAATAATTGTAATGTCTAGCATGTGTTGATTTTTAATATGTGGCAGGCAGTGTGGTAATCTCTTGGCATGATTGTCTCATTTAAACCTATCACAACCACCATGAGATATACATTGTTATTTCCATTTATAGATGATATAGCTCAAAGTAAGTCAAGAATTAAAACTACAGGCCACCTAAGAGGGAATGGGGTGGTATTTTGATTGAGATTGGATTTAGTCTATTTGCTATTGAATCTTCCAAACCATGAAATTAGTATATTCTTCTATTTATTTGTTTTTTTTTTAATTTTTTTCTCTTAATAATGTTTTTTATCTTTTTAGGTAGGGGGTTTTTATAGCCTTATATATATTTTTCTAAATTCAATTATATGGTTTTTTGGATGCTACTATAAGTCATACTTTTATTAAAATTTCATATTTGATTTATTTGTCATTACATAGAGAAACACAACTGGTTTTTATATTTTGATGCTATGTCTAGCAAACATACAGAAGGATTACATAATTTTTCAAATTTACATAGCTGGTAAATGGCAAGGTTGGGGTGCAAATCAACATCTGTAGAACATCAGACACTGTGGCTTTAATTCTCTCCTAAATAGCTTTCCTCAGCCAATCTTGCAAATATTCATCTAGCCATCACCTCTACCAAATTAGAGCAACACCTTTTTTAGTCCCATATAGTCTTTCCCTCTCTATTCAGAATTTCTTCATATTGTATTTGCAAATAATTATTTATGTTTTCTTCTTTCTTCTTCCTATCTAGGATTACATATATAGATATTGTTATTATATATATGTTATATATGTTATTATCCAAATATATTTATATTCTTCAGCAATTCATAGAGCCTATATGTCTTAGGGCAGAAATATTGAGATTTTGGCATGGATAACTATTTGTCTGGGGCCTTGTCCAATGCATTGTAACATGTTTACCAAACTCTCTGGTCTCTATCTACTAGATGCCAATAGCAAGTGACTCCTTCTTGTGATAATTTTTTTTTTTAAGTCTCCAGACTTTACCAATTGCCCCTGCCTGAGAACTACCACATTGGGTGGTTCTAGATCCCCATTTCTAGATCCATTGGTGGGACTAATTTCCTAGGATAATCAGTCCTATCACCTTGCCAGTGATTGATTCGGGAAAGGACATCTGACTAAATTTGAACTAATAAGACTGGAGTTGAGGTCTGTAGTTTGGGGGAAAGTTCTTTCTTCTAAGAGAACATCCAACAACTATCATCTCTCTTGTATCTGAAGATTATTGAGTACAGGTGGGATTGGAGCTGCTGCAACCATCTTGCTGCCAGCTGAGGATGAATTGCAACACGGAGTAGAGAGAGCATACCGAGAGACACTCAGAGAAGAGGGGACGGGGCTGCTGGATTACATCTTCCAGGTATGTGAGACAATAAATTTCCTGTTTAAATTAGTTAGTGATAGAATTCCTTTCCTCCCTTCCTAATATTTTTTTCCCTCCTCCTTCCCTCCCTCCCTGCCCTCTCCCTTTCTACTTAGAACCTTACGTTTATAAAAAACTGAATTGATTTATTTAGATATATATACGTGTGTACTTACAGTTATTTGTTATGTGTGTGTGTTTGGTTTCCATGAAAACTATTGTATATACTGTTTCCAACTTTCTTTCATGATGGTAATTCCTTAACTATTTTACCACATGTGCTTATTATATTTGTTATCCCATTTTATAGTGAGGACCATGTTCTTCTTACCCTATTTTTACCATAAACAATTATGAAATGGACATTATTGTACATGTCTCACTGTGGAGCCGAGATATAAATGGAAGTATTGGGACACTAGCTTACAGGATATTCACATACTTTTGCTGAGCACACAGTTTCTTTAACTATGCCTTTGTAAGAGATGTTTATGTCTTGTTTCTTTAAAAGCTGTCTTTTCTTTTTGTCCTAAAAGTGTGACTGCTAAAATTTCTGTTAAGATTCTCTAGCTCCTAGCAGCTACATTACATATTGTTTCTTAGTCTTACTGGTTGAGCTAATAATAAATTTGCAAATGCATTAAAGGGAAAGTTGGCTTATCCTGGCCTCTCAAGTCCTGCCTTTTTAGCCCTCTGTTTCTTTCACATGTACGGTTTCCATATTTTGCTCTGCCTTCTTCTTCTTATTAGTGAGAAATTAAATCTTTAAATTGGCTAGTCCAGCATAGCCAGAAATTGATTTTTAAAAAATATCGATCCTCTAATTAGCAACCTTTCTAAATTTCTTATTAATTACGTTTTCTGTGTCAATGATCACATCTTTGTTTCCTTCTGTCACGGATTGGGTTGTACGAGATTGTAAGATTGAGTTAGGATTCAAGGTGTTAACTGGAGGATAAACGCTTATGAAAGGAAAGAGGGGGCACAGCTATGGGCGGGGAGAAAAGATGAACTGCTGTGCAGGCCCAACAAAACCTTAGCCATCTCAGCAGGGAGTTCTGAAGTGGGCTCAGACAATCACTGTCGCCTCCTATTGGTTCAAAATAGTCAGGGCTTTGTATATTGCCTTCTTCAATCAGCAGGTAACAGGTGATCCAGGAAGGGCATGACCTCAGGTGAGACAGTTCTCTGCAAGTGTGTGGAGCTCTAAATAAACAGGCTGTCGAAGGCCTTCTACTGACTATACTTCCTGCAGCCGGTGGCAAGGCTTTTGTTGAAGGGGAGTATAAGCAGTCCATCTCTATGTCTACCCCATCTTCTAAGTCATTACATATATGTACACATCACACATATATGTCTATTCACACATATGTATACACATACAAAGCGACTAAGAGGGAAAGAGAGAGAGAGAACTCTGTTAATCAATAAGAATGGTAGCAAGCATTCTTGTCATATATCTGACCTTAAAGGAAAATGTTTAAAGTTTTTCATTAAGTATGATATTTGCTGTAGTCCTCATTGGATAACCTTTATCATAATAAGAAAATTACCTTCTATTTCTGGTTTTCTAAAAGTCTGTATTTCTTTAAATAATAATAGGTGTTGAACTTTCAGTTGCTTTATTTGTACCTATGGCATAATCATGTGTTTTTCTCCTTTATTTCTTAATGGGAAAAATAATAGCAATACATTTTCTGACTTGAACTATTATTGCATTCTTGGGATTAATCCTTCATGTTTGTGATATATATGTAAACATTTATCCTCAGGTACTTAATATTTCATTTAGGATATTTTTCATTTATGTATATCTATAAAATTGATTTTACTTTTACTTTACTAGATTGTCTTTTTTCACTTGTTCAGATTGCCTTTCTTAATTCTACAATAGTAAAACCTTCATTAAAAAGGATTATCTGTTTCTTGAAACTTTTATAGAACTCAACCATAAAGTTATCTGGATTTAAGTC
Source organism: Cheirogaleus medius (assembly GCA_008086735.1). Lineage (NCBI taxonomy): Eukaryota > Metazoa > Chordata > Mammalia > Primates > Cheirogaleidae > Cheirogaleus > Cheirogaleus medius. Next base: position 136,836,429 of record VBSM01002608.1, read on the forward strand.
TTTTTGTAAATAAATGTTTTGATTTCCATTTAAATTTAATAAATGTTAAAATGAATATATCTTTATCTTTATTCTGAAAGTTTGTCTATATTAAATTTTCAAATAAATTGTTATTCATAACAGTTGCTTCATATATAGATATTTCTACATTTTAATACTCTAAATATTTATTTGTATGAACTTTTTTTCCTTTTAAGTTGTGCCAAATTTTTCCTATCACATTAATCTTTCTAACTGATCAGCTTCTTAATTATTAACCACCTTTAGTGGCTTTTAAAAAAATTATTGATTTATACCCTTAACTTTAATATTTATTTTCTTATCTTTTGCTGTTTTTCTAGTTTTTTGTGTGGAAAGTTTAGATAATTTCATTTTTATTGTTGCTTGCTATTTTTCTGATGTATGAATTCAAACTAATAACTGACATTTAGTGCTTTAATTGGCATTCGGCTCTAAGTGTTTTTAGATTTCTTTTTCCTAAACCAAATGTTACTTAGAGGTTATTTGATTTCAAGAAATATGAGATTTTTTTGTTAGCTATGCTTTTATTAGGAATTTTATAGCATTCCATCAGGGGACATGTTATTTATGTTACTAATTTCTGAAATTAACTGAGGCTGGCTTCTTTTTACTTTTTAAAAATTTTGTGTTAAAACATACACAACATAAAATTTACCATTTTAAGGCTGAATAATAGTCTGTTGCATGTGTATACTGCATTTTGTTTATCCATTGATGGTCATTTGGGTTGTTTCTACCTTTGGCTATTGTGAATAATGCTGCTATTAATATGGGTGTGCAAATATCTGTTTGAGTCTTTGCTTTCAATTCTTTTGTGTATATATCCAGAAGTGAAATTATTAGATCAAATGGTAATTCTATGTTTAACTTTTGAGGAACCACCATACTGCTTATCACAGAAGCTATACCATTTTATATTCCCACCGGCTGTGCCAAAGGTTTCCAGTTTTTTTCACATATGTATCAATACTTGTTATTTTCTGTTTTCTTGATAATAGCCATCTTAATGGTCATGAAGAGGTATCTTGTTTTGATTTGCATATTTCTACATATCAGTGATCTTGAGCATCTTTTTCATGTACTTATTAATCATTTATATATCTTCTTCAGAAAAATGTCTAAGTCTTTTGCCCATTTTTGAATTAGGGTTTTTTTATTGCTATTGAGTTTTAAGAGTTCTGCATATATTATAGACATTAATTCTTTATCAGACATGTGATTTGCAAACATTTTACCCATTCTGTTGGTTCCCTTTTTACTTTGTTGATAGTGTCTTTTGATGCAAAAAATTTTAGATTTTGATGAAGTCCAATTTGTCTATTTTTTCTTTTGTGTGTGCCTTTGATGTCATATCTAGGAAAGTATTGCTTATTCCAATATCATAAAGCAGTTTTCATATGCTTTCTTTTAATAGTTTTATAGGGTTAGCTTTTTAAAAATAGTTTTATAGGGTTATCTCTTACATTTAGGTCTTTGATACATTTTGAGTTAATTTTTCTATACAGTGTTAGATAAAGGTCCATTCTTTTGCATGAGGATGTCCAGTTTTCCCAGCACCATTTATTGAAAAGACTATCATTTCTCCATTGAGTAGTTCTTGGCACCCTTGTCAAAAATCACTCAACCTTATGTAATGAGGGTTGATTTCCAGATTCTTGATTCTGTTCTATATGTCTGTCTTTATGTCAGTCCCATATTGTTTTGATTACATTAGCTTTACAGTAAATTTTAAGATCTAAAAGTATGTATAATCCAACTTTGTTCATTTTTTTCAAGATTGTTTTGGCTATTCTAGGTCCCTTGAAATTCCATATGAATTTTTTAATGGATTCATTGCATTTTGATAGTGATTATATTGAAACTGTAGATTGCTTTGGGTAGTACTGACATTTAACAACATTAAGTCTCTCAATCACGAGCATGAGATGTATTTCCATTTATTTATGTCTTTTTAAATTTCAGCAATGTTTTGTAGTTTTCATTATACAAGTATTTTACCTCCTTGGTTAATTCTTAAGTATTTTATTCTTTTGATGCTATTATAATTGAAATTATTTTCTTAATTTCCTTTTTGGATTATTCATTCTTAGTGGATAGAAACACAACTGATTTTTGTGTTTAAAGAAATAAATCATTTTAGTTGTTTTTTTTTTTTTTTTTTTTTTTTTTTTGAGACAAAGTCTCACTCTGTTGCCTAGGCTAGAGTGCCATGGCATCTGCCTAGCTCACAGCAACCTCAAACTCCTGGGCTTATGTGATCTTCCTGCCTCAGCCTCCTGAGTAGCTGGGACTACCGGCATGCGCCACCATGCTCAGATAATTTTTTCTGTATATTTTTGGTTGTCCAGCTAATTTTTTTCTACTTTTTAGTAGAGACAGGGTCTCGCTCTTTCTCAGGCTGCTCTCGAACTGCTGAGCTCAAATGATCCACCCACCTTGGCCTCCCAGAATGCTAAGATTACAGGCATGAGCCACCGTACCTGTCCTATTTTAGTTTTATTATATCTGGAAATATGTTTTTGCCTTTATTTTTAAAATATGTGTTTACTGGATATAAGATTTTTGGTTGAGCCTTTTTCTTTCAGTGCTTGAATATGTCATTCACTGCATTTTGTCTTCTATTGTTTCTAATGAGAAGGCAGCTATTACTTTATTAAAGTTTTCTTGTTTGCAAGGAGTTTTTTTCTCTTGTTGCTTCTATAATTTCTTTATCTTTGACTTGCAGCATTTTTATTATCATATGTCTTGGTGAGGATCCCCTTGTGTTTATCATATGTGGGAAAAATCTCTCAGCCGGAGCTCTGGAGTTGAGGGTGGGAGCAGTGATTGACCTTTTCAAATGGCATCAGTGCTTTATCAGCAGGTTGCTTGGTGAGGCACTGGCTTCTGGTCTTCTCAGCCTACCTATCCCAGTGTGAAACTGTTGGAGAGGAGACTAGGAGACAGGGCTGGTACCAGATGCAGGGGCTTGAAGATTGGGCGCAGCTGTTAAAGTAAACAACCCTCAGGTAAAAGCTAACAAAAAGGCTCATAACCACAGGCAAGAACTGGCTTCAAAGGACTTGTCAGCTATCTCTTTTACTTTACATTAACTTTGGCTAATTATAATATCATTTACATTGCAGTTTTAAAGTGTCTCCACCCTTGAAATCATCATAACAGTTCTGTGACAACCATAAAAGCTGCGGTCCCCAACCCCTGGGCTGCTGCAGCCCAATACTGGTCCTATCTGAGGCCTGTTAGGAACTGGGCCAGGCATCACGGCCTGAGCTCCGCCCCCTCACCTCCCCATGTCCCCACCTGGCCATCCAGGGCCACACAGCAGGTGAGCAGTGGACAAGAGATTGAAGTTTCATCCATATTTACAGCCACTCTGATATTGCTCACCCCTCCCCTGGTCCATGGAAAAATTGTTCATGAAACTGGTCCCTGGTGCCAAAATGATTGGGGACTGCTGATATAAAGTATGAAATTGGGAAGGAACCCAATTCTAGGAATTTCTACCCAAATTCTTAGTAAAAGTCTACCCCTCAGCCTTGAATATTCCTCCCCTCAATTAGCAAGACTTCAAAAGATCGAAACCACTTCCTTTTGTTGCAGCTGCTCTTTTTTAACCTGTTTGCTGTCTCTGAAAGTGCATTTTTGCTTTTAATTTATAATAAAAAATCTGCTTACTTGGCTTACATGGTGCATACTGAAATTCTTGTCCCCACAATCACCAAGAACTTGGAAAAACCTCCACTCAGAGGCTGCTACACAACCTAGGCCCTACAGATAAGCTGGAGCAAGGGTAATGGGACCACAGTATTCTCTACCTACCACAACTGAGATTGAGCCTTTACTTTACTAGTTGGGGCTGAGTGGAAGAAGGGAGACCCTAACCTCTAAGCCACACTTAAAGGAATTTAGCCTCTGCAACTTGGAAGTGGGAGTGATGAGAAATGTTAGTGCCCTGTTCCTCCCAGTGAGGTACTATATCCCTTGACTGGGAGGTGAGAGGAGATAGATCCCTGTCTTCTTAGCCAAACTTGACCAGAGTAGAGCTTTCATCATGCTAAACTGGGGGCAGTTAGAGAAGAAGTGGGTTGTAACTCAAGTGCCATACTTTGGCTTTTCTTACTAATATTAAGTAGATTTTCTTGAATGAATGCTTCTTGATTTGTTGTATGCATTCTGGATTATTTCCAGAGATGCTAAGTGATTTAATCAATGATAGGTGATAATATTCACCAGTTATAGTTATTTCTCTAAAAAACATATCCTCAGAGATCCTAGGCCCCCTTTTCTCCCTGTGAAATTTCTGATCTATCCCTTCTTGATGTCTTCTGAGATAATTCTCAACCCAATCATCCAATACATTAGTTGAGATTATAGTTTAACCTTTCTTTTTCACATCTCTCACCTTTCCCATAGGCATCTTCTGACTCCAGGGAATCTCCCAATACCTCAATCCCAGGTAATACTCTTCTCTAGCTTCTTCACTACCCCTTATATTTAGTTGGCTCCACCAGGCATGATGGAAGGACTAGCAAGCAAGGTGAAGGATGGTCTGAGACAGAACCATATGCCTAAAATCCTTGATACAGCCTCTATCCATCCCCACCCAGTTTCCATGCTGATATGTGCACACTGCCTGTGGTTGGTACTGGACTGGATCTGCTACTTCTCTCTCCCATGGTAGCTACTGGGCATGTTGTGTTTAACTCAAAGCAATATAATAGAGAGGGAAGGGCATGATTAGAAAACTGTTTTTGGCAACCCTCAGTGTGCCCTTATCCCTCTCATGTTATAATCCATTTTCTATTCCCTTATTCTTCTCTTGGTCTGTAGCCCCACTCCAATTCCCATCCCCGAAACAAACATCCACAAATCAAATCATCTTATTCCAAAAGTGTTTCATATGTTTT
>VBSM01002608.1:136841366-136858574 GCA_008086735.1 Cheirogaleus medius
TTTTTTTTTTTTGGTACACTTGTTCTAAGACCCATTAACCTTCTTATCCCTTTTGTGACAGTTGCAAGATTCTAAGGAAGGGAGCCAGTAGCCTCTGCTTGTTTTCCTACTGGTCTAGAATTAGACATCAATTTTCTATTACTTGTACTTTAAGGCATCTGTATTTGCCCTTTCCTCCTAGAATATGAAGACAGGAAGCATTTATTCTTTCTCTTTGTGTTCCCAGTGCCTGGACAGTATTGGACAGGCATACTGAGGACCTGGTATGGGTTGAGTGTTGTGGCTCCTATGTGGGCTAATAAAATGGAATCCCAGTTGTCAGGAAGCTTAGTATTTAGCAACGGTGAAGATGTAGAGATACTTGGGTTGGTCTTTTCTATTGATTTTCAGTGCTGCAGTAATTAACCCGATTTATCAAGGGTTAAACACATAAATTACATCCATATTTTCAGAATGCCCATAAATGGAAGAATGATATATTGCTTACCAACATTATTGTATTGATAACTAATGCAGATCTAGCTTTTCATATGTGTATCAAACCCTTTTCTTCTGCTAGATATCACTGTACTTAAGTGCTTCCCAAAGCAATTGCTTTTTGTTTCTACTTTTAATACCAGGCCATTAATCCCAATGTTCTGTTTGGAGTAAGGTGATATGTGTGAACCCAGGCTTAGGAATTGTGATAGTTAAAAGCCCACATTAAAGAATCAGATGCAAAATGGGATTTCATTTCTTTCTAGCATTAGGCTTTTAAGTGTCAGAAAAATAACAATCTACAGAGAGGAATTTTTCAATAAGAACTGCATCTCTGATATTTTAGTTACAGTTCTCTTCAAATCAGCTGCAGATGTGAGTCTTGGAGTAATGATAGTTTAAGAAAGTGATTGTATAAAATTGATTTAAATCCTTTGACTGTATGTCTACATTCTATAGCCAATAAAAAAAAGTTTCATAAAAGTGATTGTTACAAAGCGGATATACCTCTTCCTCAAAAATCATAATGCAGGGCTTCATTTTATAATGTTTTGGCTGCTTCTTTCCCCAGCAGGCTTTGCAGGCCACTTGAATCAGGCCCATTTACTTGATATATACGATGAAAGAAGTAAAGATGATTGAAAGACATGCATTTGGGGTTATCATTGAAATGAAAACATTTTTTAATTATTATGGAAAATGAGAACTTTTTTACCAGAAGTTCTCAGATTTTTGATGGTTTCTATGATTAGGAGGGACAAGGATCTATGTGGTCACACAGACCAAAGTCTCTGTTCTTGAGACAGCTCAATGGGACACTAAAATTATCTATGACCCAGATCCTGGAAGAAATGACTTATGCACATTAATACACTTAACAAGGGAGGTGGTTTTCATCTCCTTATTATAGACCAGGACATGAGGCTCATTGAAGCAAGTTCATAGAGAGAATTAGTGTCATAGCTGAGATCCGACCCCAGACTTTGCTTTTTCTACTCTGCTGACTCCTAGATGACCAATGATTGGTTAGAACTCTCTTTTTTCATCAAATCAACATATGAAGATCCATAACCACTAAATAACAAATTAGGTGATTCTTCATAGTACCAAATGATTTCCTAGTGGGTCCCTTTATGTAGTCAGCACATTTAAAATACTAAAATTTTAAAAATATTAAAAGGTTTATATTTAATTGCCTTCACCATTCCAATAATAGTTTTTGTCTATGAAGCACTTATGTATTTTATACATATTGTGCCATTATTTCTTTGCAAACCCCCGGTAAGGTGGATTCTGTTTTAGCCCCATTTTATGAGCAAAGGAGCTAGGGCACTGGGATTAAACAAATATCCTAAATTCATAAACCTATGAGGTGGCTAAAGCAGGATTTGAATTCACTTTGATCCCTGATCTCATGCACAAGACAATACACCATATCTCTGTTGGGTAGAACATTTCCTTGACCTGTAATATGATACTATGAAAATCAAGAATTTCATTCTTTTGACAAGTCATTTTACTGATGGGACATAATGAATTTGATTTCAGGCAGACACCAATTGTAAGCTGTTATTTGCCCATCACTTTACTGAGTGAGGATGTAGAGAATGGTGGAATATACCATGTGCTCATTGCCCTTGTGGAATCCCTTAATCAGTTGAAGGAATCTCTTGATTCCTGTCTATTGAGTTTCAGTGTTGCTTTTCAGTCACAAAGGAAGCATCCCTTCATGGAGCTCAGACACACCAACAGGTCTTCCAATATTCTAGCCTGGTTCAGTAAGCTTTGGAAATGGTTGTCAGAATGGAGGGCACAGGATACATTTTCCCAGCTTTTCCTCTTGCTGCTCTTTCACTGGAGTTGGGGAGGACTTATTAAAATATTTTTACCATAATTAGATATAAATTTTAAACTTACAGACAGAATGGAGTGAGAGTGAAAAAGTATTGCCTTAGAAACTTCTGTTGTTCTGGTGGCTTAGAAGTTGCTGCTAGTTTCTCTCCATGAGTCTGAAGGATGGTCCCAGAGGATTTGCACCACATGCTTGGTCCTCTGCTGCTACACTGCTTTTGTTTACCATCAGGCTGTGAATTGTTTCCAGCCAAGGTTCCCAAGCTACAGATTGGTTTAGATGCTGCCTGTGCCTATTCCGCTCTCCAGGGAAGCCCACAAGTGGGTGCAGGGAGTTCTGCTGCTTCATTTTCATAAAAGAAGAAGTATGTCTGAGAATTTGGCATGCAAATAAAAAATAAAATATGGAGTGCCAGTATAAAAATACAAGTACTTTGAAGTCATAGGGCATTCAGAATACCTGCAGCCCCCAAGTGCTCTCTTGTCCTACTGCCACCAAACCTCATCCTTTTATGCTTGAACTATCGTGACAGCTTTTGGGTTGTTCCTTTCTCCATAATGCCTCCCTCGAATTTTTCTTGGGTACTTTAGTCAAATAAAATATCTTCAAACAGTTTTAAGCCTGCTATTCTCCAGTGCAAATGTTTTCAGTGGTCCCTCATTGTATGTAGAATAAAATTTCCAGCTCGTTGACATGGCATGTGGCTCCCATGTCTCCCCACTATAAACTTTTACTGCAGCACAATGATTCTCGACTGGGGGGCAATTTTGCTTCTCAGGGTACATTTGGTTGTCACAACTCCAAGTGGGAGGAGAGCCACTGACATCTAGAGATGCTGCTAAACATCCTACAATACCCAAGACATCTCCCCACCCCTGCCAAGCAAAGAATTATACAGTCTGGAATGTCAATAGTGCTGAGGCTGAGAAACCCTCCTGTAGACAAATGAGGCTGGGAGTTGCTTCTTGAGCATTCTGTGAACATACTTAACACCAGGCATCTTCAGCTTTCCATCTTTAATGCTTAAGTGTGACTCCTGCCTTTATTCCTTCCAACTTCCCAAAGCTTTCCTAGTGAAATGCTCCCTCCCTCTTCTGAATTTTTATAGTATGTACTGGTTTCACTCTAGAGTTACTTTTCTTAAATATTTTATTGCCTCGGCTGTATTATACATTTTTTGAAGTATAAAGCATCTATCTTCTCTCCCTCATATCTCCAGCAGTACTTATCACAGGGCTACACACATAATAGGTGCTGAAAAATATTTGTTGTTTGGACACAGCAAAGCAGTTCACTTTGACTGTGGTCTCCCTTTATAGCCCTGTCTGTCCACTTGCTACATAATGTGATCACTGCTACTGCAGTCATTGAATTCCTAATATGTAGACTCAAGCACAGTTCCTGTGTTTTAAGATACTGACAGTTTTACCAGGCCCACAGCTCAAGGGAGCATAATGGAATATTGGTGATCAGGTATGGCCCCGTCTCCGTCTGTCACGCCTCTCTTGGCCTGCTATTATCCTAAATGAGTGGCCATGTGGAACAAATCACTAATGTGAAGGACAAGGCAAAATCACCAGGAAAGAAAGCATGAAATGGTAAATGTTTTATTTAATGTAGAATGATATGGAAATGTTTCATCTGATGCCAGCCTGCTGTTTTAAACAACCTCAGCCTCATTATTCAGAACCACTAACGTTAATGTATCTTTGCAGTGGAAAGCTTGCTAAGTAGGCTACGAGAACACATTAGTGGGATTGTGTCTGTCCTAGTCGCTGCTTCTCATGCAGATAAATGGTTCAATTTAATTTAATTTTCCAAACATGCATAGAGTACCTAGTATATGAAATGTACATATGTACGGTGCCTGGCATATGTACGGCAGATGATATAAAGATGCCCTTGGAGAACTCACAATCTGGTAGGGATAGAAGCTACAAAAAGATGAATGGTAGTAGAATATAGTTCTATGGGTACTCAGAGTAACCAGCTTTAGGAAAAGCAGGTGAATGTCACCTTTAAGATACTTCATAAAAGAAGGATAGGAATGTTTTGTTTTCAATTTCTTCTTTCTTTAGCTATATGAGTTTTCTATTGCTGCCATAACAAATTACCATAAACTATGTGGCTTCAAACAATGCAAATGTACCACTTTACAGTTCTTTAGGCCAGGAGTCTGACATGAGTCTCACTGGGCTGAAATAGTGGTATCATCAGGATGACACTGCTTTCTGAAAGTTTAGGAGAGAATCTGTTCCCTTGCCTTTTCCAGTTTGTAAGCTGCCCACATTGCTTGGCTCACAGCCCCCTTTCCCCGTCTTTGAAGCCAGCAGTGGTGGATTGAGTGCTTCTCTCTGACTATTCTTCCTTTCATTTCCAATTTTAAGGACCCATGTGATTAGGTTGGGCCTTCCCAAAGACATGAAGTTATTCTCCTAGGTTGTTGAAATGCTTTATTGTTTTTCCTTTTACACTTAGGTTATAGTTTATCCAAAATTACTTTGTATATGGTATGAGATAGAGGTCCTAAATTATATTTATTTCACAGATGAATATCCTTGCCACTAAGCACCATTTATTAAAAAGACCATCCTTTTCTCCCTGAATTTGTAATGATACCTTTGCTGTATATCAGATATTTAATAACTATAGATATGAGGGTATATTTTTGGGCATTCTATTCTATTGGTCTGTTTATCTATCCCCTTGCCAATATCACACTAACTCTAGGACCAAAGATGGAATAACTTTATAGGGAATTGTGACCAATAACTCTTTCATTGATTAGGACAACTAATAAGTTTTCAAGCTGAGTATTACAATTAGTCTACCCCATGTGAAGGTGATCTTATACATCAATATTTACATTCTAAGTTTTTTGAGGAGAGCAATTTTGCTGCCTGTTTTGTAATTGGCCCATTCTATACCTAATAGATATTCAATGATTACTTTAAACTGTGAAGTTTCTCAAATAATTGGTAAATAGGAATGATGTTAAATATTCTAATATTTAAAGGCTAGGGATTTGTTGAAAAAATATTTTAAAAATTAGATACATTTTAGGTAAATCAAACAGAAATTCTCTGATTAGGCTAAAAGACTGAAGAAAACTGCAATATAGTCCTGGCTTTGCCAGCAAAGTTATTACAAGTAAAGTTATTCTACATATCCCCAGGCAAGTCACTTAATCTTTTTGTGTTCTGTTGACCTATCTGTAAAATGAGAAAAATAATAGTGTAATAATGTTTTAACCTTATAGGACTACTGTAAGACTGAATTAAAAACAAATTTGAAGAGGAAATTTTTGCTATGAAAAGACCTTACCTTGGATGTAATTCTTTTCTAAAAATATACAACTCGTCTACATTTCTATTGTGAAATTATTATTGATATATATAGTGCAGACTCTAACACCCTGAAAGACACTAAAGAATATTTTAATTTAGCAAAGAGGATAGATTAATTTTAAAACAGATTTAGAGTTAAGTTCATTTTATTATAATCTTTAACTGAAAATGGATCATCAAATTATATTATGAATATAGACAGCTACTCTATTAACTAGAGCCACCTCTTCATTAATTTGACCCAGGAAATGAATGTTGATAATTGCCACAAATGCTCAGGTAAATTTGGGGGTCTTACTTTTGATTATGTGGTTTGAGTATACACATGAAGTCAATATCAAAGGTAAATAGCAGTTAGAAAAGGTACGATCTAAAAAATGCTTATGTGATGGAACACAGAGATCAAACGATTTCTTTAAAAGAACAATTTTACAGGTGAAAAAAAGCCAGAATATATGCCTTTCTTACCTTTGCTCTTTTAATTTATTTTTAATATCACTTTTCCTCCCCACTGTGCCTGTCTAGCCCATAGTTGGTGCTCAGTACATGTGTGAGTTAATAAAAAGTTGCTCCTTTTCTGTGCTCCCACAGTCCTCTATATTATTAGTTGCATATCCTCTTTTGATCATTTATTTACATGCTGTTTCTTTCTGGGCCGTGAAGTCCTTGAGAGTAAAAACTGCCCTTTAATCATCTGGCCATCCCCAGCACCTGACACATGGTAGACACTTAGAATATGCCTCTCAACTAATCCTGATGGATTTCTCACAATAACCTCATGGTGATCGAGGAAAACCATAACCTTCTCTCAGGCTTTGTCAAAGACAACTCAAGAAAAATGGGTAAGTTTTAATCAGCACATTGTATTGGACAGTGCATGTTTGCACACAAGTGAAAGGGAATTGATAGAGAGGAGGAATTATCTTGCCAAGGTTGGAAAATGGACAAAATAAATGCTAGACCGAGAGACTATCAGCTTCCCATCATGAGCAGTTGACCTGAGTATGCCTGGATATGAGTTCTGAAAAAAACAAATATTTATGAAAATGTAATGGATATACTTTTAATATGGGCTGCCTTTGACATGATAATGAGTTTGTATCTTTTATGCATCACACCCACTAGAAGACAAAATGAATGGATTAGTTAGCCATTTATCTAGCCAGATTGGCCCAGCCATTTGTTCTCTTCCTAACATTGGCCAAAATGTTGATTTTGTGTCTCTGCAGAGGAAGCCTGACAGCAATATGATATATGGCCTAATGGATTATGCTGTGCAGGTGAACCTGCTTGATGGGAAGATGCATTCAAGAATTCTTTTTTTCCCTCCTGCTTTTTGTTATTTGACTTGCAATAAAGGTGGAATGAATATCAGTTGAAATAAAAAGAAACTGAAAGGGCTTAGTGATTATTTTTTAATTTTCATTTTTCTTAGGCACAGCTAAACATGACTTAATTAACAGCAGATAGGAGTAAGCAGAAGCGAACTTGGGTTCTTTGGGGAGATGCAGTCTTTTGCAAGCCCAATGAGTGTCCAGTTAGACACAGAGCAGGTTGTCCAAAGGATGGAGCATGAGTGCTGTTTCAGGCAAGAGGCTAGCACAAGGGGAACTTAATACTAAAGTTCTCTGATGATAGCAAAGGTACAGACAGAGCTATTTCATTTATCAAGTGCTTACTATATTCCAGGCACTGTATGCATTATTTTATGTCACTCTCCTAACAACTCTTTGAAGAGCAACTACTATTATTTCCCTAATGCAAATATTGAAACTGAGATTCAAAGAGATTAAATAATTATTTCAAGCTCATAGTGTCAGAAAGAGATATAGAAACATTTAAACCAGGTACATCTGACACCAAAGCGCCTGCTTATATCACTGTGAGATTCTGATTCTCAAAATGAGTTGTAAAGGAGGGAGTATTTTAAAAATCTAGATCAGTGCTGCCCATACAATTGCCACCAGCCACATGTGGCTATTAGGAACTTGAAGTATGGCTAGTCCAAATTGAGATGTGCTGTTAAGTGTAAAATACACACCAGATGTCAAAGACTTACAATAGAAATAATAATAATTTGGATATATTGGATAAAATAAAATGTACTATTAAAATTAATTTCACTTGTTACTTTTTACTTTGCTAATGTATCTACCAGAACATTTAAAATGACATTGGTGACTCACATCTAAGCCTTACATTACATTTCTATCGGGCAGCACTGACATCAGAAAAGCCTCTTGGTGATTGCTGGCAACCATACTGGCATGCAAGGACAATGCACTGGTCCCTGGGTAGAATTAAAACACTAGTTCTCAGCCAGTGGCAATTTGCTCTACCCCCTTCATGGAATATTTGTCAATGCCTGTAGACATTTTTGACTGTCATGACTGGGGTGGGGGTGCCATGACATCTAATGGGTAGGGGTCAGGGATGTTGCTAAATATCCCACAATGCCCAGGACAGTCCCCACAACAGGTATTTATCAGGCCTAAAATATTAATAGTGCCAAGGTTGGGAAACCCTGGACTTGGGGATTAGGAGGATTAGCGTAAGCAGGTGAGTTGCTCCATTCTCTGAAGAATTAAGTGACTAAATGGGAGGCAAGCAAGAACTTGAGCATAAGGAGCTGGGAGTTCAGTACTAGGACCAAGGTACAATGTGAGGATCAGGTCTCAGAAACAGCGTGGGTCTATTTATGAGAACTGGAACACACTCTAGAAGCGAAGTCTCATTCTAGGCCCCAGCCCCTCTACCACCACACAGAAATTCCCATCCCATCCAAAGGTAGACTGGACTTCCCTGGATCCAAGGATTAGGAAGAACCCACCTTGCCAGTCAAGCAGCTTTCAGCTATCGAGGAAAAGGGCATGCAGAGACTTGGGACCAGGTAGGGACTGACAAACCTAACAAATGAGATAAATTATGTGATTTATTCCCACGGATTTTTCCACGCAAACTCTGGCCTGAGTGTCAGCCCCAGCACTGGCTTAGGTCAGGGCTCAGAGAACAGTCTCTTCAACCAAATAATACAAATTGAATTTATGAAAAAGAGAATTGCCTATGTGGGTTAAACCAGCATTTTCCGGAGAAGCTTTATTGGTTTCAATAGACCTTCATTATATATTTTAGAACACATTTCAAGTCAAAGAGACAGTTAGGTTTTTGTTGAAGACTGAATTTAACAGCAAAATTTGAAATCTGTGATGTGTGCATATTAAATCACAGAGGCCTTCACATCAGAAGATAAAATGATTAAATTCTGCCTCTGTTCCTGAGATCCTGCAGCATGAGGGAGGGTGTGTGTACTGTAAACAGAGTTTATTTTTAGCCTGGCTTGAGACAGTATTCTCTCTGTGTGCTCTACAACAGATGTCTCTCTGTCTCTTTAGGTATTTGTCTGCACCATGTTGGCCAGTATCTGATTATAAATGCTAAGAAAGGGATCACAGCAGAGCATGCATGAGCCACAGGTGACCTTAGTCCCTGGAATCCTGTTGGGCCCCTCCACTGCACATATTTCCTTGAACACCCTGTACCTCCCACCTGTGCTCATCTCTGCAGGTAAGAGTGAGCTGGGAAACACAACAGGCAGTCAGGACACTCCATTACCCTCTCAGGGGAATCTGATTATTTTTTTAAAGAGGAACCAGGAGGAATGCAGGTATCTTCATTCATTTGGACTTCTGTAACAAAATCCATAGACTGAGTCACTTATAAACCAGAGAAATCGATTTCTCACAGTTCTGGAGGCTGGAAAGTCTAAGATAAAGTGCAGGCAGATTCAGTGCCTGGTAAGGGCCTGCTTTCTTGTTCATGAACAGCCATCTCTTCACTGCAGCCTCACATGGCAGAAAGAGCAAGCAAGCTCTCTGGGGTCTCTTTTATAAGGGCACTAATCCCATTTATGAGGCTGTACCCTCAAAACCCAATCAGCTCCCAAAGACCTTACCTTCAAATATCATCATCACTTTGGGGGATAGGGTTTAACATATTAATTTGGAAGGGACACAAACATTTATTCTATAGCAACAGGGTTTAAAGAGAAAAAATGAGAACTATGGGACTGGAAATGTCTGGGTTTGGGTCTGAACTCTGTTCTCACTCTCATGGTTGAGGAATGTGAGCAAGTGACAGAACCCATACCTGCCTCAGTTCTGCCATTGTAAAGTAGGAGTCAGAATACTGCCGACTTCTCACGCTTATGTGAGATTTAAAAAGAGTGGCATGTGTTCAGAGTACACTCTGGGAGCCACAGCATCTGGGCTCAAATTCTGGCATTGCCACTTACTTTCTGTGTAACCTTGCACTAGTTATTTAACATCTCTGTTATCTCTGTAAAATGGAGAAAACAATAGCCCCTGTCTGCTAGGGTAGTGCAGGACTGAATTTTGACAGGTAAACACAGAGATCTCTCTGGTCCTCTGTTACAGTGTCATTTACCACTATGCAGCCACAGAAAACAGAGACGTGGGAAATTTGGACTGAGTCCAGGCAAGAGTGGGGATCATACATCACAGTGGGAAAGAGCATCTAGATTGATATATTTATTAACTAACTGCTTTATTTACTTATTGTTTTATTTACTTATATATAGTTTTATTAAATAATTATTCTTCCAAAGGGTTACCATTCATATCACAGTCTGTGTGCATGCTGCTCCCTGACCAGTCGTGTGTGGCAGCCATGTGATCTCAGAAAGCTGGGCCTAGGTACCCTTTTGATCATATAAAACCTCTAAATGAAAAACTTTGCTCATTTCAGTTCAGGGAGGGATTCCCAATGAACACTTAGCTTTAATTTTTTTGTCATCTGTGTGCGCTTAGCCTCTGAGTTGGATTTAACCTGATTGAAAGGAAATAAAGAAATATAGCAATTCTTGTGTACCCCCAAAGTTAATTGGTTTCATTTCTACCACAGAAGCATGGAGCAGTGATATGTTATCCTCTATCGAATTATCTTCCATCCCAGTCCCCATGAAATTACCCAGGTCCTTCTCTAGTGATAAAAAAGAATCTATCCTGAATAAGTGAAATAAACACTGACAACATTAAAGCTCTGCAGGAGACTAAAGGCAGAAGACTGGAGAAAGTTGGAGAAGGCCCTAGCCCCCAGCCCATGAGAATCATGGCGTAGGAGATAGTACCAGCTGTAGCAAGAACAGATGACACCACAAGGAAATGGCAGGAGCCACACTAGACCCAGGTGGACCATTTGTCTGAGAAATGTGCCGTTCATTGGAAATCTTGATAAGAGCAGTTTGGGCAAAGTGGTGCAGATGGAGACTTAACTGAAGTGGGTTCATTAGACAGAGTGGGTGGTGAAATTGACTAGCCTGCCGACATATTAAAACATATTACAGAACTTCAAAAAGTAAGACAGGTTTCTATTGGCACACGAATAGAAAGTCAGGCCAATATAACAAAATAGAATTTCCAGAAATAGATTCAAATATATACAAGAATTCAGTATATGATAAAGGTAACATTTCAAGTGTAAATGGTGTTGAAATAAACTACGTGCCATCTGGAAAAAGATAAATTGGATCCAACTGTATCCTTTTAAAATTTCCAATGAACTGCTTTGATAAAGGAAAAAAAATTCTGAAAGAAAACATGAGTGAATTACTTTATAAATTTGGAGTAGAGAAATCTTTCCTAACACTCAAATTCCAGAAACTACATAAAAGATTAATAAATTAGTCTAAACAAAAACAAATCAGTACTTCAAAAGACAAATGATAAACTGGGAAGATATTTTCAATACATACAACAAAGAACTAATACTCTAATATAATTATGAATTGAAAAAAAACAACAATAACTAAACAGGAAAAAAAATGACACAAGATATAAACAGAATTCACAGAAAAGACATATTAATAGCCCCTAAATATGTGGTAAAACACTCATTAAAACATTATAAATTAAAATTATACTGAAGTAGCATTTATTATCACCAATCAGATGAGCAGCAATCCAGAAATTTAACAGTATAATCTGTCAGTGATGCTAAAGCACAGCGAGCATTGCCACGCTTTGCTGGTGAGAGGACAGCATGGTACAATGTCCACGCAGCATAATCCAGGAGTATTTATCAAAATTACAAAGGCATCATATTTGTTTCCTAGGCCACCATAACCATGTGCCACAAATTTAGTGCCCTAACACAACAGAAATTTATTCTTTCACAGTTCTGGAGACTAGAAGTCCAAAATCAAGATGTTGGCAAGGCCAAGGGGAGGGCTCGGCAGAACAATCCTCCCTTGCTTCTTGCTAGCTTCTGGGGGTTGCTGGCAATCCTTGGTGTTCTTTGGTCTGTAGATGCATCGCTCCAATCTCTGCTTCCATCTTCCCATGGCATTCTTCTCTGTATGTCTCTGCCTAAATTTCCCTCTTTTCATAAGGATACCAGTCATTGGATCAGACCACACAGTAATCCAGCATAAATAATATATACTGAATTCTCGTATATATTTGAATCTATTTCTGGAAATTCTGTTTTGTTATGTTGGCCTGACTTTCTATTCGTGTGCCAATAGAAACCTGTCTTACTTTTTGAAGTTCTGTAATATGTTTTAATATGTAGGCAGGCTAATCAATTTCACCACCCACTCTGTCTAATGAACCCACTCTGGTTAAGTCTCCATCTGCACCACTTTGCCCAAACTGCTCTTATCAAGATTTCCAATGAACAGCACGTTTCTCAGACAAATAATCCACCTGGGTCTAGTGTGGCTCCTGCCATTTCCTTGTCGTATCATCTGTTCTTCCTACAACTGGTATTATATATATATATATATATAAAATCATCTCAGCTTGATAACCTCTTTGAAGACCCTATTTCCAAGTAAGGTCACATTCACAGGTTCCAAAGGTTAGGATTTGAACATATCTTTCTAAGGACACGATTCAACCCAAGACATATGTTTTCCCTTTGACCCATCAATACCATTTAGGGGGATTTATCTTATACATTTATATCTACATGAAATTATGTGTATATAAAGCTATTGCAGCATTTTTTGTAATCACAATTGTTTAAAAATAACTGAGGTGTCTACAAATAAAGGCCAAACCAACCACAGAATACCTGCACAATGTGGAGTGTGTATAGCTAAAGACATGCTGGAGGAAACTCTATGCACTAATACCCAATGACCTCTAGTATCTGTTGTTATGCAAAAACAGCAAAGAGAAAAAACATTGGCCTTCTGGGTAAGAACAAGATAAAATATGAATATATGCTTACTTTGGCTCTATTTGCATAAAGAATCATTGGAAAGATACATAAAAAATTTACTAAGATAGGTTTCCTATTGGAGGAGAGAGAAGGAACCAGGAAGATGAGACAGAGACAGAAGCAAGATTTCTCACTGCAAACTTTTTAATTATTTTCACTTTTGAACTATGTAAACATATTACTTACCCAAAATACTTTGTTAAGATCTCCATGGAAATAATTAGAGAACAAGAGGAGAAGATTGGAGAGTGTCAATACCAACACCCATTCTGAAGTTTGAGACTGCTTTTATACTATTCTTGATGACAGAGTTTGCCACTGACTGTCACTTGCATCTTGATTTCAAAGATATTAAAATGTGAAAAACTATGAATCTTAAGGATGGGTTTAATGCATACTTGAAGGGATGCACCAAGGATCTCTTGCATATGGCATATTCTCATTTCTTGCATGTATTTATTCATTTGACAAATACTGAGTATCTCTATATGTGCCATACACCATTGTAAGAACTGAGGATATAATATAAAACAAAAATTCCCACATGTCATCCAGTTACATTGTGGTCAGAGAGAAACCAAGCTTTGATAAACCACACACACACACACACACACACACACAAAACAAATAAGAACAAATCAAATAATGCTCGGAGACATGCAGAGAAATAAAATCAGGTAATGTGAGAAAGATTAATAGGGCAACTGACACATTTAGGGGGGTCAAGAAAAGCCTCTGCAACAAGGTGATATTTATGCTGAGATCTGAAAGACAAGAATGACCCAGCCATGTAAATGTGAAGAATGAATAAAGTGTCCAGGCATAGGAAAAGGCCATATGCAAAGGTCCTACTGTGGGATCCCACTTAGGTTGTTAGAAATATAGAAAGGAGGTCAGTGTAACAGGAGCATGGTAGTGGAGGTATAAAGTGGAGAAATGAGATGGGAGAAGAGGTAAATGTGGACCAGATCCTGTAGAGCTTTGTAAGCCAAGATAAAGGGTTTGGATTTTATTCTGAGTGTACATGTTGTGATGTGATCTGGTTGGTTTTCATAAATGCTCAATCTAGAAGCTGTGCAATGGATTGTAGAACAGGTAACAGTGGAAGCAGGGAGACCAATTAGGACAGTAATATATGCGAGAAATCAAAGTTTGGTTGTGGAGATTAAGAGAAATAGTTTTAAGATAAATATTCAATATTTTGCACTTTTGTTGTGGTCAGTGCATTATCCCTGCAAATGGTCACAGTTGATAGAGAAAAATCATTCAAGGAGGTGAGTGAATACTTGACTCCAATGTTTGAATATTGTCCCATATTGTATTTACCACCCCTCCCCACCTTTAGCTGTGAGTACCAGAGGGAACCTTAGGCATATTCTTTTGTAACAAATGGTTCCATTCTGTCAAAAGCTTACTGAACTGCCAATAGAAAATTCACTTACTTGTCTTGAAGGATAGAAGGGAGGGAGGGAAAGATCGAAAAGATGGCAAGATCCTTATGTATGGAACCTTTTAGGGGAAAAGATACAGAGATTATGTACCTTTCGTAATTGGATACCTAAATTTTTAAGATTTAGCACATCCTTCCCAAAGGAATGTTTGAAAAGGATGGCATTTCCATTTCTCTGGGCAATGATTAAGCACGGACTTGTCCTAATTTTCTCAGCTTACATGTGGTGGTGAGCAAACCCATCCTTGCTGTACTCTGTAAACAATGCAAGTATTAATGCTCCCGAAAATCACTGTACTGTTTTTGAGATCATGGAATTTGACCATCCACCTTAACCTTTAAGATGAGGGATAACATTTAGTTTTGTATAAGATGGGAGGAGGGAAAATAAAAGACCCCCAAAGATATGAGGGGCACCAACAGGTTGTCAATGACATAAATAATCATTGTGTCTTAGTCTGGAATGACATCTGAGAAAAGCCTTTGTAATAATAGACTAAAAAGAAAAAAAAATTTAAACTGAAAACTACAAGTGTGTTCTAAGGAATAAAGACACAGACCAGTTCAGCAGATTCCACTGGAAGCAGTGGAAGTAGTCTGGATAGGGAACTATGCCTTTAAACATTTTCCTGCAGGACAGCCAACTTGGGAATGCTGGTCCCAATATCCAGTCGTATCATTCTGAGCAGCAATATAGGAGGAAATATAGAGGTGTCTGAACCTGGAGGCTAATCTTTACATAATTTAATTGTGCTGTGGACAGCCACACCTATACTATTGCTGTTCATAACTCAATCTTTAGTCATTAGAATTAACTCTAACCTTAACAGGATGTGGTAGGTAAACAGACAATTTAATTTTCTCTGTCTTTAGAATGGCTTTGAAAAATTCCTCCATTTTGGCCTCAGTTATTCATGAGTTACTAAAAGAATGATACAGCTTACAAACTGGAGAAATAAGGCCCACAAACTCAGATGTTTCTCATTCACATATGGGATTTTAGAGAAAGTCCTAAGAATAAATGCCAGGTTATCATTGACATTTTCTGGAGAGGATACATTTTGATGACATAAATTGGAACCACAAGTTAATCATTAAGCAAAATTGTAATGCAGGTGAATTGACTGAATCTCCATGCATGAAGTTTGTTTCAGAAACTTAAAGCCTATTAGAGTACCCCCTGAAATAGTGTGATATTTTACCTGCTGCTTAATCATGTGCCTCTCTATGAAATACAGCATTCATTTTAGAGGTGCTGATGCCAAGTAGCAAAAACATGAGCCAAGAAATGTTATTGGAACGTGTTGTGAAGAGATTAAAGCAGGCAAGATTGAGAAGTATTCTAGAACCAAATTAAAATGGCACCGGTGAAAGCAGGTTTATGCTGGAAAATTGAAGCAGAAAATTCTTCTTTCGCAATGCAAGGAATTGCTGGGGGAAAAGCCAGAGAGAGGGCTGTTCCAGCATCTCACCAATGGGAATGTTTCTCTAGTGCCAATATCTTCAGAAAACATAAATGCCACCTTCAGCTAATTCATTTGTTGGGTGACCAAACTTTAGTCAGACTCCTGAACCTTCTCCTAGGCCCATCTGTGCATTTGATACTTGATTTTGGTCTGTTCAAGATTTCTGTTTCTTTCTGATTTAGGCTTGGATGGTTTATGTGTGCAGAAAATTTCATAATATCTCCAGATGATATTTTGTATTTCTTTGTTTTAATGTTTTTTATTTCAGCATGTTACGGGGGTACAAACGTTTAGGTTGTATATGTTTCCCTTGCCCCACCCAAGATATTTTGTATTTCTATGTTGGCAATTGTAACGTTTCCTTTTTAATTTCCGATTGAGCTTATTTTGGTCCTTCTCTTCTATTTCTGGTTAAATAGCTAGAGGTCTATCGATTTTGTTTATCTTTTCAAAGAACCAGCTTTTTGTTTCATTGATCCTTTGTATTATTGTTTTGGATTTCATTTCATTTAGATCTAGTCTGAACTTTGTTATTTCTTTTCTTCTGCTGGCTTTGGGTTTGGTTTGCTCTTCCTTTTCTAGTTCCTTCAGATGTGACATTAGGTTGTTAGTTTGTGATCTTTCTGTCTTTTTAATGTATGCATTTAAGGCTATAAATTTTCCCCTTAGTAGTGCTTTCTCTGTATCCCACAGATTTTTATAGCTTGTTTCCCATTTGTTATTAAGTTCAAGGAATCTTTTGATTCCTCAATAATCTTTTGATTATTTACCCAAGGATCAGTCAGCATCTGGTTGTTCAATTTCCATGGCTTTGTGTAGATTTGAGTGTTTCTCTTGGGATTGATTTCTAGCTTTATTCCACTGTGGTCTGAGAAGATACATGGTATGATTTCAATTTTTTATTTTTTGTATTTGTTGAGACATATTTTGTGGCTTAAGATATGATCAATCTTGGAGAATGTCTCATGTGCTGATGAGAAGACTGTATATTCAGTAGTTTGGGGGTAGAATGTTCTATAAACGTCTTTTAGGTCCATTTGTTCTAGAGTCCTGTTTAAGTCCAATGTCTTTTTATTGATTTTTCTGCTTCAATAATTTGTCCAGTTCTGCCAGTGGGGTGTTGAATTTCTAGACAATTACAATGCTACTGTTTATCTCTTTGCTTAGATATAGTAGGATATGCTTTACGAATCTGGGTAGTCCTGTGTTAGGTGCATATATATTTTATTAAGTCTTTTTGTTGAATTTCTCCCTTTACCATTATATAATGATCATCTTTGCCTTTCTATACTATTGTTGATTTAAAGTTTATTTTATCTGATATGAGAGTGGCTATACTTGCTCTCTTGCAGTTTCCATTTATGTGGATTTTTT
>VBSM01002608.1:136858674-136874597 GCA_008086735.1 Cheirogaleus medius
TACCAAATTCGTTTATCAGATTTAGGAGTCTCTTGGATGAATCCATGGGTTTTTTTAGGTATAATATCATATCATCATAGTCTTCCGCCGAACAGGGATCCCTTTCTGTCAGCACCTTTGTGCTGTTTTATTAGAGCTGTGAGCTTTAACTTCGGGCTGTTTTTGCAGTGGTGGATATCTATTGTGCTAATTTATATATAATGCAGTTCTTAGTATTTCCTTGTAGGGCAGCTGTAATAGCGACAAATTTATACAGCCTTTGCTTGTCTGGAAAGTATCTCTCCATCAATTACAAAACTTAATTTTTCAGGATATAAAATTCTTGACTGACAGTTGTTTTGTTTAAGAAGACTAAAAATGGGGCCCTAATCCTTTCTAGCTTGTAAGATATCCACTGAGAAGTCTGCCGTTAGCCTGATGGGTTTGTCTTTGTAGGTTAGTTGTTGTTTTCACCTTGCAGCTTGTAGAATTTTCTTCATTTTGACTTTGGCCAGGTTAATGACTATGTGTCTTGGAGATGTCCTATTTGCTCTGAATCTTCTTGGTGTTCGGGGACCATCTTGTACCTGGATATCTGAATCTCTGGCAGTAACAGGGAAGTTTCCCTCAATAATTCCCTAGAATAGATTTGTGATGCTTTTTGCTTTTTCTTCTTCTCCCTAAGGGATACCTATAATTAATATATTAGTTTGCTTTACATAGTCTCATATTTCTCTGAGTGATTGTTCATTCTTCTTTACTCTCTTTTCTACATGTTTGAATGACTGAGTTAGCCTGAGGGCCTTGTCTTCAAGCTCTGAGATGCTTTCTTCCACTTGGTTTAGCCTGTTGTTGAAGCTTTCTGCTGGATTTGGAAGTTCCCTGTATGACTCTTTCATTTCTTTAAGCCCTATCATATCCTTTCTTATGTTGTTTAGCTCTTTAGCAACTGTTTAATCTTTTTCAATGATGTCCTGAAATATACTTTTGGCTTCTTTTTATGAGTTTTCAACATTCTCTTCAATTCCATTCATCTTATTTGACATCCATATTCTGAATTCCATTTCTGACATTTTGACAATTTCCTTTTGGTTGGGGTCCATTGCTGTAGACCCACTGTGATCCTTTGTGGGTATTGAACTCTTCTGTTTTTTCATGTTGCCAGAGTTCTTTCGCTGGTTTCTTCTCATTGGAATCCTATTCTCTCAGCTCAGGGCTGATATATTTTCCATGGCACCTGTTCTTTGCTGGGAACTCTCCTCCTATTTAGTGAGAAGAAGGAGAGGTCCCTAAATTGCATTTTTGTGTCCTACTCTGGAAGATTAATCCAGCAGAGTAGGGGTGGGTGCACTGAGAGTCTGTAATGCATCTGTTCTCTTTTGTCCCATTCCTCTTGAAGAAATATTTTTTAACTTCCCAAGTGTTTTTCTCCATGATTTTTCCCAGTGTTTCCCCCATTTATTTCACCCTGGAACCCATTTTTCCCCAAATACTCATTGACATCACAAGGCTCTAGTGTTCTAAATGACTGTAATTTAGAAAATGCTGGAAGATATTATCTCTCCACTAGAGGACAGAGACTTGGCCATGAATTTAGGGGCACAAGACTGGACTTTGTTTATCTTTGTCACCCAGTGCTTTGCTTTACCTACTGCTTTGCACATAGGAACTTAGAAAATATTGGTTGAATGAATAAAATTTATACTTGACTTAAGAGGACATAAATGGCTACTGACAGAATGTAAACTTTGGATGTTCTTCCACAAAACTTGATTTTGGAAGTCTTCACTTATAGGTATCCAACTGAGTAGCATCCCTATCACAAAATTAGGCCCAAGAGTAGTCTAAGCAGCAGTTTAAAAAGAACATCAGAAGGAATGTGCCTGATTCCTCTTCAATTTACGTCTTTAGTAGGACAAAATAACAGCAAGAATTTAGGAAACATCAATGTAACCTTTCATTACTGCTAAGGTATCTCTACCACTGGATTGCCAGAAGTTCAAAATTCTTATAGAGGTTCTTTCCTTTGGTTTAGGCTTCTTCCTTATACCTCTTAAATGCAGCCTTCCTTGGTAGGAGGCTCTTTTTCCATACCTAGTCATTTTATCCTATGATTCTCTTTTTTTCCAGGGTTGAGAGGGCTATAGGAGACAATGGTTGCCTTCCATGGTGAGGCTTCTGGAAGAAAAACAAAAAGAATTTAGGAAAAGGTCACCAAAGGCCTAACTTATCTAATGTCATAAGTTTCCCAAATGTGTGTGGGGGTATATGTATTTGTGTGGAGCTGTGTGTAAAAAGGATTCCTTTTTTCGATACTACTTTTTTCAGCTATTGACAAACATGAAAACTTCAAACACTTAGAATAAAATTTTTCTTAACAACAAAATTATTTTTCCTTTACCTTCACCCAGAGCTGCCAAGAGAAAAGCTCAGTGGAAAAGCATGAAAACTGTTGACACAGGGAACCCAAGTTCTGCACAGTCTAGCAAACTGATAGGAAGATGAATCTTCATTAAAAATTACAGGCTGACTGCTATGCTCCCTGAAAAATGATCAAATCTCGTACCTCCTAAAAGCAAGTCACTGATGCATGCTCCTCCTCTACCCACCCATCTGGGGCTGCATCACTCCTGTCTAGTTTTCAAACACAATCTTCTCCACCATGCTATATGATTTAGAAAGAGGAGGATTGCTAGATGAGTTTTAGACAAGGGCAGAATGAAACCTAGACAAACCAACAATGGAGGAAAGTAAGAGGATGGAAAGAACAGGAAAAAAAATGGAACAACGTTTAAATAATTGAGGCTAATTGCTCAAAGGAAAATAGACACTAAATGGGAATGAAGGAAGTAAATAGATCAAGGTATATAGCAGAAGGAAAAAATAGAATGGAAAGAAGATGGAGATGAAAGAACTTACCTAAGGGAGAAAATCAAGAAGGCATTGCTAGTCCTGGTAGGAATGTTAATAACTGCATATAGAATGGAAAAGAAATAGCTCATAATTTCCTGACACCCTCTAGAGAGGCTCTGGACAGTGGCTCCTTATGATTCACATAAGTTTGTAATTCCTTCAGAAAGCTGATTTCTCTGCCCCAGTCAGAGGCCCTTTGGAGCAGTTAAGTCAGTGGCAATGGGGCAAACAGAAACTTCTGGAAGTAGTGACCTCTGGCTGAGGATAGAAAGAAAGGAATTTTGATTTCTTTCTAGACTTGAGATACCACACTTTCTGATGTTAACAGTGGGGCCTGAGAATGTGGAATCTATCCCACCTAAACATATTGACCCAGCCAGAGTTGAGTAAGCAGGATTTATTTCATACTGTGGATGTTGTTCCATTGCCCAAAAAATATTCAACTAGGGCTACTTTGTTTTCCTTGAGTAATGAATACAGCAAATATGAGGCAGCCAGTGAGAATGTAAACCATACTTGAAAAGAGTAAATCTATATGGGAAAAATATCCTGTGACTATTCTGAAAATGAGAAGTTAAGGGAGCAAATAATTATTCAGAAGACATTTATTGAGCACCTGCTGTGTGCCAGGCTCTCTCCCTTTCCAAGTGAGGGAAGCAGGAAATCTGGACTGGAACCCATAATCTGCATTTAGCAAACACTTGAACTGATTCTGGGTAATAATCTTCTGACTATTTTACCAAAAACACTATTCTAGAACAGTGTTTCTTAGCCTTTTCAATTACTACCACCTGAGGAACTTTTTCAGACTTTTTTTCCCCTATTCACACTCCCTCATAAAATTGTAATACTATAAATATACATAAATATACTCTATGTCTATTCATGTGGCCCTTTGGAAGGCCCAATCTTTTTAATGTCTACATTATTTTCACCTTCTAAGAATTAATATTAATATTCACCCTCTTGGGGGGCACATTTCATCCCTGTTGAAATGTCACCCATGTTCTGGGGGTTCAGTGACAGATGAGACCACCATAGAAAGTTCAGTTGGGTTCAATAGATAGATACTCAATGAGCACAAATTATGTGTCAGGAACTGTGCTAAATCCTGGTGGTGCTATGTACATATATGAGTACTACATCATCCCTATCTGGCACTCTCTAGGAGACAGATAAAGTAAACAGAAAATTACAATGTAATACACTAAGTGGTAGAATAGAGTTTACTATAGGATGCCCTCATTTCCTAGGGGAGGGTTATCAGATGGAGATTGAAAAAAGACATCCTAGAGAGAGCATTTAAATAGATTCATAAAGTTAAGAAAGTTAGCCAAAGAAAAGTGGATAGTTAAACTAATCTTTAAGGAGGATATAGGTTTTGAACTGGTTTTAAAATTATGCCTTACCATTTGGATGGACAGTCATTTGAGATTTGTCTGTTGGGTATAACAAGTAGACATGGAATGAGAAAGTTTCTCCTTTGCAAATATAATTGGTTCATGTGTACAGTGAGTATACAACCTAAGAAACCTTCTACAAATCCACTTTTAGAAATAGGATAAGGTTAAGATGTGTGTGTGTGTGTGTGTGCATGTACACGTATATATGGATACCAATTCTGCAGAGTACTAGAAACCTAGCAAGCTATATAGAAACTATGTAAGTATGGGATTTTTGATTTATTAGTTTATTTATGTGAACAATGTCAGTGAACAAATCCCACCCTACCACAAAATGTGTTAAGTCTATAGCATTTCTTGCCCTTTGTCTCAACCTATCAGTAAATAGCCAAGTGGTAAGTAGCAAAGCCACCAGG
The DNA here is from genome assembly GCA_008086735.1 of Cheirogaleus medius. Lineage (NCBI taxonomy): Eukaryota > Metazoa > Chordata > Mammalia > Primates > Cheirogaleidae > Cheirogaleus > Cheirogaleus medius. The sequence goes on from VBSM01002608.1 coordinate 136,863,386, forward strand.
AAGAAACATGGATATAGCATAGCTGTTCAAAGTTGAGACTCCTTCCTGTCTCACAAAGAGAGGAAGTTTCCAGAGTGGTGAGTTTCACAATCACAAACCCACCAGCATAAGGAAGCTCTTACTTGTCTATCTTACCTCAAATGATCAGAGTTGAGCTAAAAGATTACACAGTCCCTTAGGTCTGCTTTCACCCAAATGCAATGCTCTGCTCACATTTCACATCTCTGTAGAGTGTGAGTGAACAGTGAAATTTTGCCCTGCCCCATAAAGTCTCTATTCAAGAATATGGGTTTTATTTTTGCCTAAATCAATTTAAATTAACAATCATTGACTGAAAATCTGTCATGCACCCAGAAAGTTGCTGTGTAAGGATATAGAGTGAAAGATATATGCTTAGGAGTGCATGTTCTAGTTGTACACATATATAAAAGGATAGATAGATAACACAAGAAGATGCATGTGGGTTGACATTCACCAAAGTATTGAAAGATGTTACCTGAGTAAAATTAAAAGGTCCCATGCTTACATAAATTTGAAAAACAGGGTTAAACAAAGTTCAATAACCTTTTCAAGTACTTCCTGGAGTTCTTAAAATGTGAGTGTGAGTTATTGAGCTGTGAATCTCTAAAATTAGAGTAGCTATATAATGTAATATCCAACCTGGAATCCTAGTGAGAGGAAAAGGGAAAACTAATAAGTATGTGCCAGACTAACAGACACAAAACAGAACTATTCCAGGCATCCTGGGATGTATGGTCACCCCATTTGAAAAGGAAGTAAAGTATCTGTACTTGCCAAACTTACTCCATGTAACTTGTTGTCAAGCTAAGTTTATGTTAAAATAAAAAACTTTGGGCAAATTAAATTCAAAGAGTTTAATTGAGCAAAAAACAATTTGTGAAAGGGTACCTTCCCACCCCCCTCTCCTGAACAAGAATAGATTCAGAGAGACTCCAGCACTGCCACATGGGCAAAGAGTATCTGTGAGCAGAAAAGGGAAAGTGACTTACAGAAAACAGAAGCAAGGTATAGAAACAGCTGGATTGGTTACAGCTTAGCATTTGCCTTATTTGTATGCAGTTTGAACAGTTGGCCTCTTTTGGCGGAAACTCAGTGATTAGTACAAGAGTCAGTTACAGTCTTGTTTATACATCCAGTTAGGTTACGATTCACTACTTTCAGAAAACCTTTAGGCTTAATTTAAAGTATGTAAAGAGGTAGCTTTAGGCTAAACTTAACACTTCCATGAGAGAAACATTAAGAGCAATACTTGCGTGAGAAGAGAAAGTGTGGTGTAATGGAAAGGGCACAGTTATCATGGGCAGACAGACTTGGGTTCATAACACAGCTCTCCCTGATACTAACAAATACTAGAGCAGTGGTTCTCAAAGTGTGATTCCCAGACTAGCAGAGTTAGTATCATTTGGAAATTTGTTGGAAATGCAAATTCTACCACCTCATGCCAGACCTACTGAATCAGAAATTCTGGGAATAGAGACCAGCATTCTGTGCTTAACAAACCTTCCAGATGATTCTGAAACACACCAAATCAAGCATTTTATTTGACCTATCGGTTCAAATAAATGAACTCTCAGAGCCTCAGTTTACCTGTTTGTGAAATGACACCAATAACCTGTGTGATCCAAGAGACCAAAATAGACACCCTTTTATAAACTAAGACAGACCCTAAGGTTACAGAAACAAAGTTAGCTATGGGTTGAGGGTTCAGGACCCAGCTTGCATAACAAATTTCTAAATTCCTCAGGCTCTAAAATCCCTCACACTAGGAGCTATCAGACCCCTCCTAACTCTGATTTACAACCCACACCACTACAACTCTGACTGGACATAGGACCAGCCTTATGTTCTCTTCTGATAAGCAATTGCAGACCTTAAGCCAGTTTATAGAGATTGCACACAAATTGTCTTTGTGTCCTATAGTTCACTTTTTGACATAAAGAGCCAAATTCACCTCATTTCATGAGTGCTAAAACGCTACCCCAAAGTGAACATGGGGTGTATGTTACATATATGTTTACCCATTGTTCAGGCACTCAGCACCCCTCATAAATAAGTTTAGCTTTTCCCCAAAATCTGCTGAATATGTGACTCTATTGTGTGATACAGACTCTGTGAGGCATAAAACCCAGCGTATCCTTCCATTCTTCAAAGAGAGAGCACCTTTAGCACATGCTGGAGACAGTCTCTTTTTTGTTTGCAAACTAGTATTACCAATAAAGCTCTCCTTTTTACTATTTAACTATTCTGGTAGTATTGCAGATGATGCCTGTCTTGTGGGTTATCCATGGCTTGAGGTAGGTTCTTTAAAATGTTTGCGGCTTATATCAGTGTGAAGGTATCAGATTTGGCAATCTTGTTCTGTGTTCGCAGTTCTTGTGCTCTTGGCCAAGGAATGATCAGACACACCAAAGTAAGGAAAGCACAGAGTGAAATTTATTGAGGGGGTGCAAGATAGGACTTAGGGCAAGAGCAAGATATAGGTTTAAAGAGCAAGATACATATGCCACAGATGATGACCAGACCCCTTGTCAGAGTGAAAGAGATCTTGGTTATGGTCTGGGTCTGTTTTGTAGTGTCTGGGTAGGTATCTCCCCATGGTTCAGACATCATCATGGAAACACTTTGATGGACAGTTGGGAGTTATATGACCTGAGTCTTATTGCACATGCAGATTTCCCATAAGCCTCTCTGAAAGCCCATTTGGGGGGTTGAACTACAATGTCGATTTAAACTAATGACATGATAATTAGCCTTAGGCTGTCCTAAGTCACTTTCCATACTCTGTTGTACCTATGCCACTTGGCCCATGGGTTAGAGGGTCCTCTATATTCTTCTGCAGTTGGCATGCTAAGTTCTGATTGGTACATTGGTAGAGTGTTCCCTCCACCCCCAGGTATGGCAGTCAGTCAGGACAGGATTAAGGTGGAGCAGCAACCAAGATGGGGCTCTCGGGCCTGCCCTTGTCCTTCTTCCCCAGGTGGAACAATTGCTCGAGGCAGCACCAAGGCAAGGTACCCACTTTCGTCCCTAGGAGACCAGGAATCCCTTGCTATCTACCTAATAAAGGTTCTTACAGAATTACAGATGGCAAACTCACAATGTTAAATTAAAGAGAGTCCAATGAAGACATAGATGTGGACAGGGTTAACAAAACCCCTTCCATGGGCTAGGGTCAGTCATCCCTACTATTCGCTATAGGCCAGGTAGAATGGAGGTTGGGGAGACACCTACCATGTGCACTATACATGTATTATATATAGCACCTACAATTATTTTAACTCTCTGATATATATTCACAGTCCCCTCACTGGACAGTGAATTCCTCAAGGGCAGAGACCACATCCTCCAAATTTATTTTTCTATATCCAGCACACAGTAGGTTCCTAATTCATCTTTGAATAAAGGATCACATAAGTTTAAAAAATACAGTCTCTGCATTGTCTTGACACATCAGAAAAGAGAGGAGGGAACTGACAAGGAGATAGCAATTCCTCTTGCCATGAACCAGCCCACAGGATTTGTCACCAGCCCAGAGCAAATCATTCCAGTTCCTTCCTTAGATTTCTGCCTCTTTTAAAACAAAGGCATAATGCATGAGGCTAAAGATGGAGCTTCAGCAGCACCTCTTTTCTGGATATTGCTATTTCAAGCTTCCTTCTGCTAGGCCCACAGCTCCATAGCAATAGTATATATACCTCATTGGAACAAAGTTTGTTCTGGGTTTGGTCAGTTTGATAATTATCCTTCTTTAGGCAGACCAGTGAAAAGATGAGAAACTAAATGTCTCACTATGACTTACTGGGTAAATTACTCTTCCATTTACATATAAATACACCAAGGCTCAGAAAATTCATGTTGGCCAAAAACAGCATTGCACTTGAGGGTCTAATTGTAATTCAGAAGAGAGTGTGACTCTCCTGGTCTTAAACAGAGTGCTTTATCTAATCTTTCCCATCTCTTTATATAACACTGAAAGTCTGAACATAGGGTCACAGTCAGCTAAGGAGATTATATCCATCCCATCCACTTGTTCTGCCTGGTCACAAAACCCTTTCAGAGCCTAGCTTTGACCCATTCAATTCCTCAGCAGCCTCAAATCTTTCTGCTTCCTTTCTATATATTTCTTTCTCTCCTTGAAATTCTTTCTCTAATCCAACTTTAGGCTCCTCTGTATTTAATAAGCAATGGCTAGCATATCTTTAGGAAATATTTAGTTCTAGTTCTAGTTCTCATTTGAACTCCTATTTGGTTCTGCTATCTGCCTATCTCTACCCAATTGATACTTGTTTTGGTTCTTCTGCCCTCTTTAAGCTACTTATGTCCCCCAATATTTTTGGGATCTCAGCTAAAGACATCAATATAATCTCCCTAGTTGATTAATTATTACAATTTGTCAAAAATCATTCTCCCTGTGGTGTGCAAGCTTGTTCATTTTCTGTGGTCCCCTCCGCCTCCAGTCAGTAGCACCTTTCTCAGAGTATTCACTCAGAGCCTTGCATGGTTCAGGATATCATTCCCAGGCTTCAAGTTGTACTTTACAAGGTTATCAGTCTGAAATACAATTTTTAGGAGGCCATCGGTTTGGACTGAGCCTGTAGTAGGCCCCAACAAACCAAACCAAAATGGAGTTACTCATGCTGAAGTTCTAGGCCACCAAGCCAAAACTAAGTTGTTTATCTGACCTTCTGATAAGTCAGGAAAGAGAGAGAGAATAGCCAAATCCCTAAACAGTTCAGTTTTAGTCAGAATGATAAAGAAGTCCTCTCTCCTTTTACCTTTCCAAGAAAAGTAACTTTGAATAACCAATCAGCTTTTCGTTCTCTGTTTCTGCTTTCCTCAGCCCTTTTCTGTCTATAAAAGCCTACCTCCTCTGCTCAGCTCATCAGAATACTCATTCTACTTTATAGAATCACAAATAAAAGTCAATTAAAATCTTTAAATTTGTTATATTTTTTTCTTTTGATACCAAAGATACTAATACTACCAAATCCAACAGCTATTTTTCTCTCAATATCTTAATCAACCTCAATAGCATTGACACAGTTGACCACACTGTGTTTCCAAATGCTCGTTTTGTTTTGCTGTGACACCATGCCCTCCTGGTTTTCATCCTATCTTACCATCCTTTGCCAATTCGTTTCCTCTACTTGATGTCGGAATGCTGTGGCACCCAAGAGCTCCACCTCTGCTCTCTTCTATTTCTCCATCAATACCCCTCTCTCTTCCTGGCTGATCATAGAGCTTGGATTTAGGGTTTTAGAGTAGGGACAGGTCCAGTAACATCAGGATCTAGATAGATCTGAGTAGAGATTTCTGAAGAAGGATAGATATGAATGTCACTAAGATTGAGTAGGTTAAGAAACCAAGAGTGAAATGTTTTAGGAAAGTTGCCCACACAGACCTTGACATCAGCCAAAAATGTGGCAGGCAGTGGAGTGAAGATAGCAGCTATGAGCCAGCTTCCAGATTATTTGATGAGTTTGGAGGCAAAATTGGAGGCACATATGAGAGAGCCTAATTGTAAGGAGCAAACAGAAGCTGAGTTCCAGGGTACATGCCTATAGTTCCGGCTGAGTTGGGAGGGTTGCTTGAGTCCAGGTGTTTGAGTCCAGCCTGAGCAACATAATGAGACCCTGCCTCAAAAATAAAATAAGAAAATAAAAAAAAATAACCAAACAGAGCCTGGAGGGCTAGGATGTCCTTGGGACCTGAAAAGTATAATAATCTCATCTTTCGACCCCTGATAACCTCAGTCACTACTGACCTTCCTCATCAGACCACTTACAGTAATTTACTGAACATGAATTCATGACACTTGATTGTATTTACCTTTCAATAAATATGTCAGCATATATGGCTTTTTACTGTTTCTATCTTTGGCTATATTATAAGCTCTGGGCCCAGAACAGAAGGAATTGGGCCATATATTCTTTTAGCATTGCTCATATGCACAACCTTACACAACTAACAGAATAGGACCTAGCACAGGTCTGGATAAAAGGGGCTCAATTAAGTATTAATATGCTTGTGGAAACAGTGTTGTCTTTTCCCTCAGGGCTGTAAAGGTTTTTTGTCCTTTGTGGTTCACTGTATCTTCTTTTCCCATAAGTGGTAGTCAGCCCATTTGGACAGATCCAGTGTAGCCATGTACCATCAAGATGGTAAAGTGGGATGGAAGAATAAAGGATGCAGTCTTTCCCCTTTACTATGAGTCTGGCCTTGAGTATCCTGGTTCTTAATCATCTAGTGCACAGAACAATCTGGGGAGGTGTTTGCCTCTATGCTAAGGAAAGTGACAAGAGCTGTTCCGTTCATCTCAGGGAAACAGTTTGTGGAATGGGAAAAGCATCATCCCAGTGACTAGAGACCCCAGGCCTGCCATACATGACTCAGAACTTTAATTGATTTTGAAAATTAGATCAATCCAAGAAATACCTGAAACATCCTTTCCACTTTTCTTTTCCTTCTACCATATCTTCATTTGTCAAAGCACACTGGATAATTTCTTTGGAACACCCTTACTCTTTTATTCAAAAACATGTATTGCATCCCCAATATCTGCCAGATGTGCTCATTAAAGAAACAACAGAGATGAATAAAATATATGACCTGCCTTTAAGGAGTTCATAATTCAGTGTGTGTGTGTGTGTGTGTAAAGGAAACTGAAGTCAGCAACCTAAGTCAGAAAAGCAAATAATAGGGTTGGTGAACATATAGGAACTTATGGAGTACAAAGGAGTGACAACTATCCCACAGTGTAGTGTACTAGAATGTTCCTAGAAGACATGATCCTGGGCTGAGTGTTGTGGATCTAGTAGGCAGTAACCAGCAGTGTCTGGAGTTGCAGACAGAACTTATGCTAAGGCACAGGGGTGAGAGAACATGGAGCATTCTGGGAACTGCCTCAGCATGGCATATTTTCTCACTACCATTTACATTTGAGTGTTATAGACATGAATATTATAAACTCAGCTTTCTTGGTGTCTATTTAGGACAATTTAAGATGGCCAGGGGCATGATTTCAGTGAGTAGATTTAAGTTAAAGGCTGCAAAAGGCCACTTATAAAACACTCTAGAAAAGAAATGAAGTTTTTGAGGATTCTCCAATTCATCAGGACTCATTTAGTGCTTTGGTAGAGAAAACAAAGAGAGGATCCTCTCTTCTTTCTACTTCTTCCAGCCCAGTTAGAGATGATGGGAAGTTAAATAGTATTTAATGCTTATACTAATCAGAGTTCTCCAGAGAAACAGAACCAATAAGAGCTATATGTACCCATATAGGAGATTTATTATGGTAATTGACTCATACAATTATGGAGGCAAAGAAGCCACACAATATGCCATCTGTGAGATAGAGTACCAGAAAACCTGGTAGTATAATTCAGTTGAGTCTGAAGGAATGAAAACCAGTGGAGCCAATGCTCTAACTCCCAGTCCTAGGACCAAGGGAGCCCCTGGTGTAAGTCCTGGAGTTCAAAAGCATGAGAACCAAAAGCTCTGAATGTCTGAGGACAGGAGAATATGGATGTCCCAGGTGAAAACAAGAGAGAGAAAATACACCCTTTCTCCATCTTTTTGTTCTATTTGGTCCCCCAATAGATTGGATAATGACTGCCCACATTGGTGGAGGTAGATCTTCTTTACTCAGTGTACTGACTGATTCAAATACTATTCTTTTGCAGGAACACCCTCACAAACACACCCACAAATAATGTTTTACCAACTATCTGGGTAGCCCTTAACCCAGTCAAGCTGACACACAAAAATTAACCGTCATAGTACTCTTAGGTTTGGGGGGGATTCACTCAGTCTATACATATTTGATAAACTCATAAAGACAAAGCCACAGCAGCAGCTCCTCTTGGGCATTAAAAGATGTACTCAGTTCAAGGAACACGTGCTACAGGCCTCCTTTGTCCCAGATACAGTTCTGGGCACTGCAGATACAAAAAGAAAGAAAGCATGTGGTGAAGCCTCTGAACGAGATGACTCATTTTTTCTCCTCGCAGTCACCTCACAGCCAGGATCATTGAGGAGAGCTGCCCAAGATTGTAGCTAGGGAAGACATTAGCAGCCACTCAGTGCAAGTCTTATCAGAAGCAGGTACACTCCCTGGGCACTCTGGGCCCTGAAGCTTCATAATTAAAGAACATAACATCAAACTAGCCTAAGAATTGTTGTAGACTCAAGAAAATAAACGGATGAGTCCTAAAAATCCCCTGACACCTGTGCACTTCTGTAGCTGCCTGGTATACTGTCTCCCTTATCACTGAGAGATGTGCATGCCAGCTTTCTAAGTCTAAGTGACTTGAACAAATCTCCTGTCCCTCTCCATTCCCCACCCAGCACTCTCTGTACATTTTGAATTTATGGCTGTGTTTCTATTAGTTCCCAACAATATTCACTAGATTAAAGCTGCATCAGAAATTGGTTTTTTTTTTCTATTTTTGCCCCTAAAGAGTGTAATAAAAAATAACTCAATAAATCTGACAAATTAGCAATAAGATCTCAAACTTTGGGGCATATGTGCAACTATGCCGTCGGGGAAGAAATGTGAAACTATTGGCAGCTGAACCAATCAGATTACATATTACTATTTACAAGCAAGAAGAGTGAAAGACAATTCTTCCATCTAGATTGAACCAAGTTCACCACAAGGAAAAAAAAAAGTCTCAGGGGTAAAGAATATTATTGTTTTATTTCCTATGTAGCTACTATAATCTTAGATAAAACAGAACATTTTGAAAGGTTGTTTCTTAATTTTTTTTTCACTTAAAAGTTGAGACCTTATACAGATGTGGGTTTGGGCCTCATAGACTAACATTGGCTGAGGTATTGAGCTAGAACTGAACAAATCACAAATCACTTTATCCTAATGTATGGTCTCCTGATTATAATAAAAAAATATAAATTCAAAGTTTATAAGCAGCTCTTAAAAAGGAAATTCTAGGATATTATGCATTAAAAAATATATGGGCATTTAGACATCCAGGATCCACTTTATTTGAAAGAAAAACTGAAGAACATGGGGCCATAGGGTGGCATGTTGTTTATGATCTGTAATCATTTAAGTCACAAGTAATCAACATCCCTGTCTTCATCACCGTTCTTCCCCTGAAATACTTCTCTTCCCAGTCAGTGGCTTATAGCTCTCACTACAGTAGCCATTATGGACTAAAGCAAAGGAAAAAAACAAACACTTTGGTCCCTAAATCTTCCATACCAAAATATACAGCCATATGTGTATGTGTGTGTATGTGTATGGGTGTGTGTGTATGTGTGTTTGAGTGTGTATGAGCTAAATGTAGATGCCCGTGTGACTTTGATTGAAGTCTTACCCGTGAACTCAGCATTTATCCAGCATGTACCACATGTTCCTAGGTCCCAGGACTTTTGTTGGACATTCAGTGACAGAAGGCATATTCCCTGCTCTGAAGAGGTCACAGGCAGATCTTCTCCAATAGGAAGAGGCTTAGCATACACACTGCTGTCTATCTATAATGTGTCTCTTTACCTTATTTCCATTTATACCAAGCCTACATTTTCATAAAAGCCCTATTACAGTCGTATCACTCCTGTGAAACATTACCTGAGTTTATATTCTTTCCCTGCTCTGAGCACAGAGCGTCTTGTCTGGTTTGACCTTTTGGCATGTAATTGTCTCTAATCTAACTTGTGACATAAATTACATTAGTATTAGTATTATTTGACATTTAATGTTTCCTGTCTGTCTGTTCCATTTTCCAAACTACAAAATCATTGAGGGCAAAGACATCTTCATCTATGTCTTTTGGAATCCTTCACTAAACGTAGTACAGTATGGATAATACACATTCAATGACTATGTTTTATTTTTATTTTTTTTAATTTCAGAATATTATGGGGATATAAATGTTTTGGTTACATAATTTGCTTTCATACAGTTTGAGTCAAAGTTATTAACTGTGCCCATCACCAAGATAGTGTGCATTATTGTACCCATTAGGTGTGAATTTACCCGTCCCTTCCTCCTCCCACCCTCCCACCTGTTTGGTTTCTGTTCGGTTTTATTACTATATGTGCATATGGGTGTTGATCAATTAGTTCCAATCTAATAGTGAGTACATGTGGTGTTTCTTTTTCTATTCTTGGGATACTTCGCTTAGAAGAATAGTCTCCAGTTCCATCCAGGTTGCTACAAAAGGCATTAGTTCACAATTTTTATGGCTTAGTAGTACTCTATAGTATGCATATACCATATTTCATTAATCCAATCATGTATTGATGGACACTTGGGTTGATTCCACATCTTTTGTGAATTACAGCAGCGCAATTGTGAATTACGCTGCAGTAAACATTCAAGTATGTGTGTCTTTTTAATAAAATGAATTTTTTTCGCTTTGGATAAATACCCAATAGTAGGATGGCTGGATCAAATGGTAGGTACACTTTTAGTTCTTTGATATGTCTCCATACTATTTTCCATGGAGGTTGTACTAGTTTTCAGTCCCACCAACACTGGGAACACAACAGTATATAAGTGTTCCCTTCTCTCTACATCCACACCAGCATCTGTTGTTTCGGGACTTTTTGATAAAAGCCATTCTCACTGGAGTTAAGTGAGAATGGTTGTTGTGGTTTTGATTTGCAATGGTCTCATTGTGGTTTTGATTTGCATTTTCCTGATGATTAGAGATGTTGAGCAATTTTTCATATGTTTATTGGCTATTAGTCTATCTTCTTTTGAAAAGCTTCTGTTCATGTCTTTCGTCCATATTTTTATTGGATTCTTTGATTTTTTTTCTTGCTCATTTGTTTAAGTTCTTTGTAGATTCTGGTTATCAGCCCTTTATCAGATGTATAGCATGCAAATATTTTCTTCCATTCTGTAAGTTGTCTAGTCACTCTATTGATTGTTTCCTTGGCTGTGTAGAAGCTTGTTAATTTAATCAAGTCTCATTTATAAATTTTTGTGGTTGCTGTGATTGCCTTTGGGATCTTCTTTATAAATTCTTTGCCTAGGCCAATGTTAAGAAGAGTTTTTCTAACATTTTCTTCTAGACTTCTTACAGTTTCATGTCTTAGGTTTAAGTCTGTTATCCATTGTGAATTCATTTTTGTGCATGGTGAGAGGTGCAGATCCTGTTACAGTCTTCTACATGTGGCTATCTAATTTTCCAGCACCATTTGTTGAACAGTGATTCTTTTTCCC
>VBSM01002608.1:136874697-136923447 GCA_008086735.1 Cheirogaleus medius
TTTGGTTACTATAGCCTTGTAATATAGCTTGAAGTCTGGTAAAGTGATGCCTCCTGATTTATTCTTATTGTTTAAGGTCGCTTTGGCTATTTGGGGCCTTTTCTGGTTCCATAGAAAGCAAATAAATATATTTCCTAGATCTGTAAAAAATCAGACTGATATTTTAATGGGGACTGCATTAAATCTGTAGATAACTTTGGTTAATATATACATTTTAACAATGTGGGTTCTGCCCATCCATGAGCATGATATCTTTTTCCACCTGTTTATGTCCTCTGCTGTTTCCTTCCTCAGTGTTTTGTGGTTTTCCCTGTAGAGGTCTTTCACCTCCCCTAGTTATTTTATTTTCTTTGTTATTATTGTAAAAGGTATTGAGTCTTTGATTTAATTCTCAGCTTGACTGCTGTTGCTGTATATGAACACTACTGATTTGTGTACATTGAATTTGTAACCTGAAACCTTGCTGAATTTCTTTATCAATTTCAGGATTCTCTTGGCAGAATCTTTGGGGTTTTCTAGATATAAGATTATATCATCAACAAAGAGTGATAGTTTGACCTCTTCTTTCCCTATTTGGATACCCTTGATTTCCTTCTTTTATGTGATTGCTCTGGCTAGGACATCCAGCACTCTTTTGAATAGAAGTGGTGATAGAGGGCACCCTTGTTTGGTTCCAGTTCTAAGTGGGAATGCTTTGAATTTTTTATTATTCAGTATGATCTTGGCAGTATGATGTTTTCTGTATATTGCTTTTATAATTTTGAGATAAGTCCTATCCATGCCTATTTTGTTAGTCATTCTTATCATAAAAGGGTGATGTATCTTGTCAAATGCTTTTTCTGTGTCTATTGATCATGTGGTCTTTGATTTTGCTTCTAGTTATGTGGTGAATTATATTTATAGATTTGCATATGTTGAACCATCTTTACATGTCTGTTATGAAGCGCACTTGGTCATGGTAGATTTTTTTCTTTTGAGGTGTAGCTGAATGCAGTTTGCTAGGATTTTACTAAGAATTTTTGATTCTGTATTCATAAGAGATATTGGTCTTTCATTTTCTGTTGTATCCTTTCGTATCCTTTCCTGGTATCAAGGTGATATTGGCTTCATAAAATTAGCTGGGGAAGATTCCTTCCTTCTCCGTCTTATGGACTAATTTCTGTAGTGTAGGTACCAGCTCTTCTTTGAAGATCTGGTAAAATTTGGTGTGAAACCCTCTGGTCTAGGACTTTTTTTCCTTGGAAGATTTTTATTGCTGCTTCAATTTTAATGCTTGATATTAGTCTGTTCAGGAATTCTATTTCTTCCTGATTGAGCCTAGGGAAGCTGTGTGCTTTCAAGAATTTGTCCATTTCTTCCAGGTTTTCACATTTATGGGCACAGAGATTTTTATAGTATTCCAGGATGATATTTTGTATTTCCATGGTATCAATTGCGATTTCCCATTTTTCATTTCTGATTGAACTTATTAGAGTCCTTTTTTTTCTGGTTCTGGTTAATCTAGTGAGAGGTCTACCTGTTTTGTTTACCTTTTCTATGAACCAAATTTTGTTTAATTGATCTTCTGTATAATTCTTTTGTTATTGAATTCATTTAGCTCTGCTCTGATCTTGGTTATTTCTTTTCTTCTCTTGAGTTTGGGATTGGTTCGCTCTTCCTTTTCCAGTTCCTTGAGATTATTCATTAAATTATTGATTTGTGATCTTTCTGTCTTTTGGATGTAGGCATTTTAGGGCTATGAATTTTCCTCTCAGGACTGCTTTAGCTTTATCCCACAGATATTGATAACTTGTGTCTCCTTTATTAATAGTTCAAAGAATTTTTAATTTCCATTTTAATTTCCTTTTTAATCCAACTATCATTCAGCAGTAGTTTGTTTAGTTTCCATGACTTTGTGTGTAGATGAGTGTTTCTTTTGGAGTTGATATCTAATTTTATTCCATTGTGGTCTGAGAAGATACATGGTATAATTTCTATTTCTTAAATTTGTTGAGACATGTTGTGGTCTAGGATGTGATCGACTTTAAAGAATAATCCATGAGCTAATGATAAGAATGCATATTCAGTGTTTTTAGGGTAGAATTTTGTATAGATGTCTGTTAAGCCCATTTGCTGTAAGGTTCTCTTTAAGTCCATTGTTTCTTCATTTATTTTATGTTTGGAGGATCTGTCCCATTCTGTCACTGTGGTGTTGAAAACCCAAGGTATTACAGTGCTGCTGTTAATCATTTTGTTTAGATCAAGTAGTATTTGCTTTATGAATCTGGGTGCTCCTGTGTTAGGTACATAAATATTTAGAATCGTTATGTCTTCTTGTTGAATACTTCCCTTTACCATTATATAATGACCATCTTTGTCTTTCTTTACTTTTGTTGATTTGAAGTCTATATTATCTGATATGAGAACAGCTACACCAGCTTTCTTTTGGTTTCCATTTGCATGGAATATTGTGTCCCATTTCTTTATCTTGAGTCTGAATGATTCCTTATGTGTTACATGTGTTTCCTGGAGACAGAAGACACTTGGCTTATATTTTTTATACATTCAACCAGCCTATATCTCTTGAGTGGGGAGTTCAAACCATTCACATTTATTGAAAGAATAGATAAGTGGGGTGGATTTCTCTTCATCCTGTTGATTAGAACTTTATTGCTTTGTTTTACCCTCTTGAGTCATTGTGGTATCTGGGCTCTGACTTTTAGCTTTTCATTGATTTTACACTATGGGGTCTCTATTGTGCTAATTCAATGTATAATACAGTTCTGAGTACTTCCTGCTGGTCTTGACAAATTCCCTCAGTGTTTGCTTGTCTAAGAAGGTCTTTATTTCTCCCTCATATAAAAAACTAAGTTTTGCAGGATACAGAATTCTAGGCTGGACATTATTATGTTTGAGAAGACTGAGAATGTGTCCCCAATACCTTCTGTCTGGTAAGGTCTTAGTTGAGCAGTCTGTAATTAATCTGGTAGGTTTTCCTTTGTAAATTACCTGTTTTTTTCCTTTGTCAAGTCTAACGACTATGTGTCATGGTGATTGCCTGTTTGTAATGAATCTCCCAGGAGTCCTTTGAGCTTCTTGTATCTGGATATCTCAATTTCTAGCAAGGCCAGGGAAATTTTCTTCAATTATTCCTCCAAATAGATTTTCCAACCTTTGTGTATTTTCTTCTTCACCCTCATGGATGCCTATGATTCTTATGTTAGTCCTCTTTACATAATCCCACTTTTCTTGTAGGTTCTGTTCGTTCCTCTTATTTCTCTGTTTTTTCTCTTCAACTGACTTATTTAGCTCAAGTTGTTATCTTCAAGATCTGAGATTCTTTCTTCTGCCTGACTTAACCTATTATTAAGGCTTTTCACTGTGTTTTTTAAATCCTTGAATGAATTTTTCATTTCCAGAAGTTCTGTTTGTTTTTTCTTTAATAATTCAAATTTATTTCCTGCATTGTTTCTGTAACTTCTTTGTGTTGGGTTTCTATTTTGTCTTGTATTTCATTGAACTTCCTTACAATCCATATTTGAAATTCTTCATCTGTCATTTTAATATTTCCATTTAGGTTGGTTTCCATTGGTAAAGAGTTATTGTTTTCTTTTGGGGATGTCCTTTCCTTTGATTTTTCATATTTCCAGAGTTCTTTTACTGGTTCCTTCTCATCAGGACTCTCAATCAAGAGCTCAGAGTGCTAGGGCTGGTTTATGGACCTGTTTCCAAGTCTATGAAGATCGGTACCTACCATGTCAGGGAGAGGAGTGCTGGACCTGAGTTGCCTTGGGGGTGCCTTAGCAGGTTTGATGAACCTCTTGGGTTATGCCACTGTGGTGGGTCTGCTCTCAGTGCTGGGCTTGGCAGGGAATGCACCCCCACTGCAGAGTAACAGGCTTCTCAGCACCAAGCACTCTCATGGTTGCTATGGGGGGGCAGGGGCTGTGGTCTCCCTATACCACTCTCATGACATGGGAGCATGGGGTCCTATACACCTGTCTAAGCTGCCAGCATGCAATTCTGTGAAATGCAACTGCTGTTGCTCTGCTCTCAGTGGCAGCCTCAGCTGGGAACACACCCCTGCAGCAGAGGAACAGATTTCTCAGCACCAAGCACTCTCACAGTTGCTATAGGGGAAAGGGGCCATGGTCTACCTACACCACTTTTGTTTCCAGGGGGTGCCAGGTCCTGCCCACCTGTATAAGTTTCCAACAGGAGGTCCCATGAAACATCACTGTGGTATCTCTTCCTTCAGTGGTAGGCTCAGCTGGAAACACACCCCTACTGCAGAGAAACAGGCTTCTCAGCACCAAGCACTCTCAAAGTTGCTATGCCATGGCCCCAGGCTGTCTTGAGCCAAAATTCCTTTCTGTGATGCCAGGAATGGAGGAGGTGGTCTCTCGTGGCATTCTCCCAGTGGGTGAGAGTTCTGTGTCCTGCTGCTTGCCAGAGTTACCCATGTAGGGGAGGAGAACCCCCTTACCCTTTCCCTGGGCTCTGAGCCTCTCTGGATTTGATCTGCACCACTCTCCTCTCTTCTCTTTCTCTTTCTCAGCTTCACAGCCCTTCTGGGTGGGGTCCCTGGATGCTACTGCTGTCTCTCCCTGTGACCCACACAAAGGCCACAGTCGTTCTGCACTCTCCTCAGTCAGGACAGTCTGATAAGGTATGTTTCTAGTTGGCCTTCTTAGCTTTTTCTCCAGTGACTGTGTTTTAAAAGAAGGAAAGGATAGAAGAAGGAATATAAGAAGGTAAGCAGGAAGGAAACACAAATTCTCATCAACCAATCTAATCTTCATTCATATTAGCAAGTCTCACAAAAAGCTAAAGTCCTAATGAGAATTGTGGTGTATGCCAGGTAAGCAAGTAAGAATATTGTGATAATATTGAGTTTGCATTTTGAACTAGATAGGTGGGTTTAGTCGCCTTATGTGATGACATGACTTTTTATAATTTACATTGAGCTGTGTGTGTGTGTGTGTCAGAGAGAAAGGGTGAGGGAGAGAGGGAGGGAGAAGGAGGAGGAGGGAGCAAGAAGGAGAGAAAAGAGGGAATACATGAATAAAACTGACATACTGAAAATATAATCCAAAGAGCCTGGCTCCTATGTGTTTAATCATTTTAGTTACTGTTTGTCATAATTTTAGAATCACATTTTTTTCTCACTCATCCAGTCCTGTTTTTCCTCTTTTCCCAAGACCTACTACTTCTTTACCAAATAGGATATGCTACTATGAATGATTGGCAGTGAGAAATGTCAGCTGTCAGCACACTGACACTAGCTAGTGTAAGTGCATGTGGGAATTTGGCCCAGGATCTCAACTCAGCTGGTGAGAGGGATCTTGGAAGTTACAGAGACAGCTGTCCTTCACAATAAATGTTAGGAAAGACGATTTGGACCCCTTCCAGGTAATATACCCTGAGCAAGGAACAAGGTTGACAGAAATGAATTGGCAATTCAGCTGTTATTTGGGTAATCTGATCAATATATACAGGGAGCAACATTACTGGCCTGCTGATGGACTTCCAGGTCTACCTAGGCAGACAGAACTGAGGCCAGGCAGGGGCACTGAAAAGGTACTTCTCTAGCTCATCTTCACACTCCAGAATTTTGGGAAAAGAGTAGAAAATAGAACCATGTGCCTTTGACTATAACACCAACATGCTTTGTACCTTATTGAGGGTGCAGGATGGAGAGACTACATGGGATAGGAGATGAATAAAAAATAAAATAAAATGGAAACTTATTAGAAGATTTCAGAAATGTAAACAGTAGAAAATCAATACCTCCAGGCTTATAGGAACACATTTGTTTTCTCTATTTCCCAAATTTTAAAAAAATTGGTATTCCCAACTTTCAAACACTCAGCTGACAAATATAAAAACAACTGCCTGATAGCTGTGAAGGTCTTGAACTTCCCAGTAATTGCATGGCAAGATGTAGAATTCTCTGCATAATGGGGTAACCAGCAAAGATTAAGGCAACCATTTTCTCAGCAATAAAAAGCCTTCCATTTTAGAAGATATAAGTCATTTCTGCTTCTAGGGTTTGCCTTTAGGACAGGCATGTTTGTTCTAGGAAGGGATGATTTGCAAAGCCCATTTGATTACACAGATGTAAAGCAAGCAGTAATCATTTTTCTTAGGTGCAGCAATAGGTCTCTTTCTGGATTGGAGGCTTTTTGCTGGGTCTGAATTGTAAAGTGTAGAGAGCTCTGGAGATTTTTAGTAATCTTTGGAAAATGGGGATAATGTAAACTGGTTGTGGTGTAGTGAACAGCAGGGAGCTAGGTAAGGAACTCATACACCAAGGGATTCTGAAGTCTGATTTGGGTGTATGATCTTTAGAAATTGCCTCTTTTTGCAGTAGTTGGAAGACCTGGTTCATACTTCAAAGTAACTCAGGAGAAAATAGTGTCCCCTCCAGAGGCCAGAGTAGAGATGTTGGCAATGTCCACCAGCAAAGTGGTGATCTGCAAAGGGTCACTAGCCTGTAGATGTGGTACAAAAAAAGCTGGTGAACCTAAAATCAGATGCAAGAAGACAAAAGGTGATAGGCAGAAGCTCAAATGGCAGCTAGGAGCCAGAGGCTTGCTGAGTAGGAAGAGAACATCAGGCTTATTTGTGGAAAATGTAAGTGGTCTATGGCTATCAGCAGAATCTGGGGAAGAGAAATCTGGTAAAAAGATTAGATTTTCTGAAGTTGTGGGATAGGAGCTCTCAATGATAACCTGGATATCAGTATAATTGTGTCATTAATTTGTAGATTCATACTATTCAGGCCTAGGACATGGGAGTTATATTTAATATCTGTAATTAAGGTATAAGTTCTAATATAAGGATATTCCTATTATACAGATAAGGATGTGATATATACTCATATAGGATACAAAAAATGCAAAAAGTATATAAAAGGTGAGAAGAGACACATTTCCTTAAGTCACATAGAGATGAAGATTTCATCAATATTCTGTTAGGAAGGATGAGTTAGCACTGTGACATAGTTTATAATAATGTAGCTTTTTATGTTTTAATTATGCTTAACGTATTCAGTTAACTAGATATAGTTTACCCTATAATACAGAAGGCTTAGAAGAATCCTTATATGTTAACTTACAGTGGTTATACTAAATTGACAAACTCTTAAGACACCTATCTAGGAAATCAACATAAAAAAAGTCTAACCACGTCCTATCCCTCTTCTTCATATATTACATATTCCCTAAGAATGCACATCTCTGAGAACAATTTAAAGGTGTCATGCATTGACATTTTTATCAAATACTGTTATAGTCTAAATGTGTCCCCCAAAATTCACATGTTAAAACTTAATTGTTAATGTAATGGTATTAAGAAGTGGGGCCTTTAGAATTTATTAAATCATGAGGGCAGAGCCTGCATGGAAAGGGCTTGAGAAAGGGTGGGTTCACTCTCTTTCACCAAATGAGGATGCAGTGTTCATCACCTTTTTGGCCTTTCATCCCTTCTGTCATGTAAAGATCCTAGACTGTGCCATCTGTGAGGAATGAGCCTTAACCAGACACCAAATCTGCTGATGCCTTGATCTTGAACTCCCCAACTTCCAGAATTGTAAGAAAATAAATTTATGTTCTTTATAAATTACCCAGTCTTAGATATTCTGTTATAGCAGCACAAAAAGACTAATACAGAAATTAGTACTGAGAAAACAAGTTTTGCTACAACAAATGGCTACAAATGTGGAACAGGTTTGGAACTGGAAAATTGGTAAGAAGCTGGAAAAGTTTTGAAGTGCATGCTAGAAAAAGCCTAGATTTCCCTGAACAGAGCCTTAAGGGAATTGTGGTGAGGGCTCAAAAGAAGAGAAGAGCTGTAGTGAAAGGGTGAGATGTCTTAGAGATTACTTGAGTGGTGTTGGTAGAAATAGGGACAGTAAAGGCCATTCTGATGAGGTCTTAGACAGAAATGAGGAATATCTTATTGGAAACTGGAGGAAAGGTCATCCTTGTCACCTATTGGCAAAGAATTTGACTGAATTGTGTCTGTGTCCTAGTATATTGTAGAAGGCAGAATTTATATAAAAGTGATGAACTAAGGTATTTGGCAGAAGAAATCTCTAAGCAAAGTATTTAGGGTGCTACATGGCTTCTCTTGACTGATTACAGTAAAATGTGAGAAGAAATAAATGAATTAAAGACAATTTGCAATAAAAAAAGAGGAGAATTTAAAAGATTTGGAAAATTCTCAATAAAGTAAAAAAACGAAAGTGTGTTTGAAAGAGAATACCAGGGGTATAGCCAAGTGAATATTTGAGATTAGTATGGGTAGAAGAAAGGCAGATCCCATTCATCTAGACAATGAAAGAATGATGCAAAGGCATTTCAGAGATCTTCAAGGAGGCTACTACCTTCATGGACCCAGAGTATCAGGGCCTTGAGAACAGGACATTTTCAAGGGAGGGGCCTAAAGTGCCCATAGGACCTTAGGACTTGCTACCCAGGCCTGTCTCAAGTCTCTGCTCCCTAAATTCCAGTGCAGTACTCCTTGGCTGCCCTAGCTGTGGTTAAAGCAGGCCCAGATGTGGTTCAGGCCACCACACCAAAGGACACTAGTGGTAAATCTTGGTGGCATCCAGATGGTGCTAACTCTGTAGGCATGCAGAGTAGGAGAACTGTGAAAGCATGGTTACCTACACCTAGATTTTGAAGGATGCCTTGGAGAACTTCGAGGCACAGGCAGAGAACTGCCACAGCGGCAGAGCTACCATAGAAAGTCTCCACTAGGACAATGCCCTGTGGAATTGTGAGTTTGGGGCCATGTCAGAGAATGCCCACAAAAACAATGCCTAGAGGAGCTGTTGGGGCAGGGCCACCCTGAGACCCTATAACTGTAGCCACCAACATACAATGCCAGCCTGGGAGAGCTGCATGTATCAGACTCCAACCTGTGGAGCTACTATGTGGGCTGAACCCAGCAAAGCCTTGGGGGCAGAGTTCCCAAGACCTTAGAGGCCCAACCTCTGCCCCACTGTCTGGAAGGAAGGGCATGGAGTCAAAAAACATTATTCTCAATCCTTAAGATTTAATGTTGTTTGCCTTGTTAGGTTTTGGACTTACTTGGGACCTGCTACTCCTTTCTTCTTTCCTATTGCTCCCTTTTGAAATGGGAATATCTATCCTATCCCTGTCCCACTACTGTGTCTTAGAAGTATATAACTTATTATATGTGAACTCCAGGTTCACAGCTGGAGAGCAATTTGCCTCAGGATAAACCTTACCTTGGGTCTCACCCATATCTGATTTAGATGAGACTCTGAACTTTAGACTTTTGAGTTGCTGGAATGAGTTAAAACTTCTAGAACTATGGGGATGGAATGAATGTATTTTATATGGAACAAGGACATAAATTTTAGTTGGCCAGGGAAAAACTGCTATTATTTGAATGTGTCCCCCAAAATCCATGTTTTGAAGCTTAATCACCAATGTAAGAGTATTAAGAAGTGAGGAGTTTAGGAGATAATTAAGTCAGGAGGGTGGAGCCCTCATGGATGGAATTGGGGCTCTTATCAAAAGGCTTGAGGAAAAGCGAGGTTTCTCCCTTCTGCTCTTCTACCATGTGAGGACACAGTGCTCATCCCCTTTTAGCCCTTCTGTCCCTCTGCCATCTGAGGACACCTACACTGTACCACGTGAGGAATAGAACCTCACCAGACACTAAACATGCCATTGCCTTGATCTTGGACTTCTAGTCTCCAGAACTGTCAGAAAACAAATTTCTGTTCTTTACAAATTACCCAGTGTCAGGTATTTAGTTATAGAAGAACAAACAGACTAAGGTACACACCAATGCTTTCGGGGCTCAATCACCACATTCCCAAATTAAGGGCCAAGCAGAGGTATAGAAATCTGGCAGGCCCAAAACAGGGAAGGTGTCTATCTATGTTAAATATCTTTCCTTGGCCATCAGTAGATTCTTTCCCTTATATTACTTTTACTTTTTTGCAGTGACATTGACTTCTAGAAGTAGGGCAAAATTTGAACTATCTCCTGATTTTGAGAGTTGGATTAATAGAGGGATAAATGCCCTAAAGGCATCCTTAGGAAAGAAACTTAAAATAAAGTCCAGCAAATTTCACAAGTCCAGAAAGTTAGCTCAGGCCTATTTTTCTCTGGCCAAGGGCAGCATGGTATAGGCTTTGGAGTTAAAAGTTAAGTCTTGCGTCTGCCACTTAATGCATGCGAATGACCTTGGACAATCAACTTGACCTCCTTGAGCCTCAACTTCTCCTACTTTAAAATGAAAATATTTATGATAACTAGCACACAAGTTCTGAATATTAAGTGAAGTCATATATTTGAAAATGCTTTGTAAACTATATTTACTCTTCATAACAAATTATAATCTTAAAGAGACCTGATTTGCAGAGTCAAAAATGCATACACATAAGTCATTCTGCCTTTATAGATGTGGATAAGATAGGAGTGGTGAAATATTTTGTAGGAAGGAAGGATACTGAGTGGAATGTGGAAGAACAGAGACTGAAAAAACACCTCTATGTAAAAATCCCCACACCTGAGCTGAGGATGGTGTCGAAAGGGTGTCCCATTCAAATCAGCCACTACCATCACTGCACAACTAGGCATTTCTCAGTACTTCAGGGTCTACCCTAAACCACATCTTGTAGCCTGTCGAGGGTCAGAAACATTGGGTAGGTGAAAAATTAGCTCTTGGGAAATCTATTCAACCAACTGTAAGTTTGAAAAGAGGGAAAGAAAAAAATCTTATATAGAAACTCTTTATAGGCGATGGAGGGCACAAGCTGTAAAGGTGAGATATTTTATTTTGCTGTACACTGTCTGTAAGGCAATCTCTTCTCTTAGAAAATGATGTTTCTATTGGACTGTGAGCTATTTGTCATTCTGGGCCCCAAACAAAACATTTTTTATAAGAACATCAGAAATGCCATACTGGATCAAACCAGTGGTCCCTCTAGTCCCATGTTTTGCCCTTGAAAGTGGTGCCAAGAGAGGGTTCATGAGAGGACATGGATGCTCTATTTTAGTGGCTTTAAAACATTTTTGATTGTGGCTCGCAGTTAGAAATAGTTTGCATTATGATCCGATTCTCACACTCACACACATGCACAAAAACATACCTATACATACTTATGTATATAAAACTAACATTTTGTATCCTATTCTATTCTTTTTTTTTTTAACTACTGGCCCCAACCCACTAAACTGATTTTTTGATGCACTAATAGGATCTCAACTCACAGAGAGAAAAAACCTTCTTCTATTTGCTGTCAGCCTCAAAGGCTAGGGACGTACCTCTAATACTCCTATTTATCTTTAACCCAATGAGGATCTATTACCCATGAATTTACCTACAGCCACCTCATGGAGAAATAAGTTCTGCAAGGGTAAATACTCAAAGTGTGAAGCAAACCCAACTCTTGTGATTCTGTAGTATTTTAGGTAAGATAAATGTGGTCAATATCTAGGTGAAGGGCAGTAGGCTTGGGTGCTTTTCCTCAGATTCCATTGCTATGGCAGAAAGGCTACACAAATAAACTTGTGCTAGATTATACATTTTCACAGTGAGAGACCTTGAACTTTCCTAGTGGATTAATTGACTTTTATAACAAGGACCTTTAGGTACTGATTTATTAAATATTATATCAATCGTGTCAGAATTATGTTTCTCAAAAATGGCTATAACATCATGCTCCATCATACATGCTTTTCTTCAATGGATCTCACCATGTCTCATTAAGAGGTGGTATCTACTTCTCTACCCCATCAAATCTGGGTAGGCTTTGTTACTGCTTTGACCAATAGTGTATGGAGGAAATTACCAGTGCCAGTTTCAGGGATAGCCCTTAACTGGCCTATGGCACTCGCCTTCTGCCTCTGCAAGGCCAGTCACCAGGTAAGAAATGTAGCTACTCAGAAACCATCACAGGAGAAGTCCAAGCTATGTCAGGAGGCCCTGGAGGATAAGATGTCACATGGAGGGGCAAAGAGAGAGAGAAGCCATGAAGCATCAAATGCCCATATATAAAGCAACTATCTTAAAGGAGATCCTACAGCCTTAACTATAGAGACCAACCATCTGGTCAAATTATTCCTGAATTCCTGACCCACAACATTTTGAATAAAATAATAAATTTTATTTTAAGTTTGTAGGCTCTAGGGTGGCTTGTTATGAAGAAATAGATAATCAAAACAATTATCCATATCATGTAAATCTAAAGTTCTATGGACTAACAAAAAAAAATAGGACTTAGTGATTTACTTTTGAATTTTAATGGTTTATTTTCCAGTAACAAAACAAATATGACTAATGAAATTGTGTAAGTTAAAATATGAATTGCATGTTTAAAAGACAGTCATGTAATTGTTAATGTAGTTCCTTTCTCACCAATATTTGTATTTCACTAATATCTATCCATTATTTTATCAATGTTGTTTTTCTTACTGGGTACTTAGTATGCGTCAATGCTCTCTTGGGTACTGGGGAATATAGGAGTTAATGAAACACCATCTTTGACCATGAATGAGCCAGTTTATTAGAGAAGAGACAAGTAAAGGGATCATTTTACTACATCCGGATCAGGAGAGTTGCTTCAGAGCACTTCACAGAGGTGACTTTTAACCTGAATCTTTGAGGATGAGCAGGTAAGGAAGAGAAGTTGGAGAGGACATATGCTACAGAGAGTAAAATAATGGCATTTTAAGTAGATTAGGCAGACTAGTCAAAGGCAAGAAGAAATGAAAGTGTGGTGGGCTGGATGTAGTTCTAGGGTTGCATGATCAATGAACAGAGAGACACAGTAAGGCCTAGTATTATGAAGGAGTTTGGATGCCATGCTGAGAAATCTAGACTTGAGCCAGCAAATGATAAGAAACCAAGGTAATATTTTCTAGTAGAGATGTGTCCTGAGCACTCTCATGTTTAGGAATAACTCCAACAGAGAGACTCACAGGAATGTGCAATGCAAGCATGAGCCCAAGGGTCCAAGTTCCCCTCCCCCACAAGCTCTGGATTAATCTACAATAGACAAAAGCATGTCAATGGGAATCACTTCCTCTATTTGTTTCCCTTACCAAGGTGGAGGGAGAGCAGCCAATAGGATCACCATTGACCTATTGGTATCACATAACAGGAAACATATATTTTTCAAAAATAAAAGGAAGAAAACAGTTAACCAAAATTACAGCAACTCAGAGTGAGAAAAGTTTGCACTGGGGATATATATTTCGAACACTAGGATATTACACTTTATCCTCATATCTAAGACCATATTTCTGTCACAGCTTACAAAGCAGAAAACATAAATCACTAGCAGAGATAAAACTTTCTGAGGTATGCTTAGGGATTTTTCCCCCTATAACACAGGATTTAGCTTCAGAATTTACACTTCCTTAACATTAGAGAACAAGTTTCAGCAAAGACAGGGGTTCAAGATTTGGGGTTTTTTGGTGTTAATCTTATTATTACTTCAGTGGAGCATCTCAGCAAATAAAAAGCAACCAGACTAGATTGCCTGTGGCTAAATATTTTAACACAAATGGACATCATAGCTCAACGAATCCTGCTGCCAGAAACAAAGAGGCAGGAAAGAATCTTAGCCTCTTAACATGCAAACCTCATGGGAGTGACAGAGGAAAATAAAATTCTCCTTGGTGGTATATAATGCTCTATTATCATGGCCCAATCTCCAGGGCTATTTAAAATTCTGAACTCAAGTTCCCTGAGTTCTGATTCCCTTCTCATCAAAATCACTATCCTAATTTTAACTGCACTTCCCTGGAGGCAGAAAACATCAACTCACCATATTTATAGCTGGTGCATAATTACTATATGCAATATTTATCTGGCTATTCATCTGTTTTTGTGTCTTCTGTCTCGCTGTTGGGATTGTCAATAGACAAGTTTCTCAGCATCTTGTACAGGAATGTATCATTCACTGGATATTTTATCCACTTTGTCCCCTTGGCTTCAACAGAGAAATGCTCATTGCTTGAGTCTCTTAAAGTGGTAGTCCATATTTACAAGCCCTTCCTAAGGAGTTTCTCTTGCTTCCTATTGAGGTTTAGGCCCCAGTTAGACCTTTAATTCTATCTAATTATTCATGTCACTAATGTAGACCAAGGTCCGAAGTTATATGTTCAATCACTCTGGTACTTACTCAAAGACCCTTACCTTATATAATCACAGTGCAATTTCAGGCTACTAGAATTGATAAATAGAAAGAATGTTTTGCTATCCTTTAAAACACTCCACCAAATTCTGTGCATTTCAGCACTCGTAACAATGAAAGTACCATCTCCACACTACTTGGATATTCTAATCTCGGTGTGTATGAGGAGGCAAGAAGGAGGCGGACAAAATGTCCCTAGATTTCACCCTCTTCTACACTGAGCCAATTGGAATATCTGGCTTGTGAGCAAAGCTCTAAGTTGTCCGGCATGGTATAATCTCCTTAACTTCCCAATACCTCTTGGGTGTTGATAGGTAAAATCCAAACTACGCCTTAGAGCAAGTATTTGGCTCAAGACTGGAGAAGAGGGTTGATTGCTAAAGTTAACCTGGTTTACTCATTACCCTGTCAGAAATGTACAACTTTTTCTTCAACTCCTTTATTCTTGAAAATATTTGACCAGGGGACATTTTTACATCCTAGATTGGTACTGATTCAGCACTAATCTACAATAACAAGAGTGGCTGCATTCTCAAGGACTGTTTGACTTCACTTGAAATCTGACTTTCTATCAACTTCTGATTCAGCTGTAACTCTTTCTTCCCCAACATAAAAGACTTGTGGTACTGGACGAATAAACTTTGACATTCAAGCTTTCTTTCACCCTTTGTAAATTTTTGAGGGAAGAAATTTTGACCCTTTTCCCCCCACTGTGCCTAGCAAAATGCTGGGAAAATGGCAAGTAGACAGTCATTAATTTTTCATCAGTCAATCTTATAAGATTTACCTTTGGTATTTATTGATCTATTTATTTTTTCCTTGAACATAGTTTTGAATTTCTACCTCTCTATGATTATATGTCTATCATCTCCATTTCTATCTTTTCTCCCATTCTTCTTTCCTTTCCTTTTTAAATTTCTTATGACTCTCAGCCTTCCTTTACATTCTCCCTCTTAATTTAAATGCGAGCAACAGGGAATGGTATCTAAACACCTGGGCTATTCAGGAGCAGGGGGTGGAAATGGAGTCAAAGATTCACTTATCTGAATGGAGGAACCCTCTTCCTTTGAGCCAGCCTTCTTCCCTGGTGGCCCAGTTCTCCTGTTCTCTCTGCCTCACCCTCTCTGTTGTGGATGCTAATGGGGATGGTCCCCCTGCAGTGCCAGAGATTGCCCTTGTGGATTTCAGCCTCCTACTCTTGGCATTTGTGTGTTGTAGCTCTCAGCAACCATCTCTTTTCAGTTCTATCCACCCCCCTTACTGTCAGTGAAAATGACAATCCCCAGCTCTTTCTTCCCTGCTGTTTGCAATCATTTTAGGAGTCAGTTTCCCTAGTTACCCTGAGACAGAGTAAGTGCTAACAGCTGTGCGTGGGCCAGACACCAACTAATAATCCATAGATTTCTTTGAGAATGTCCCCTTCTCCTTAGATTGGACACAACTTCTATATAATATCTGAAGAGACAAGGATTGGCATATCTTCATCTCTTTTCTACTACTGGCATCCAGGTTAAAAAAAAAAAAGTCTAGTATTCTTTGGTATTGTTGTAAAGCCTGTTTACTAAGTGGTAAGTAAACAGGTGGAAGATGGGAGTCCCAACCCCTCTTGCTACTTATAGTCCATATCAGGGCTTTATTTTTTTACTACTGCCTCTTCTCAGATCAGTATTTTTTACTATTTTTACAGTATTTTTTATCTGATCAGTATCAGATCTTTAGTTTTTACAATTGCCTCTTGCTCTCTTGAGCAACCTGTAAATTGTCAATGGGATCCATGGAAACAAATTGGCAAATGGACAGTGACAGTGCACTTAAAAACAAAAAGAGAGAATGCAAAAGACAAAAAGCACCCTGTTAAAAAAAATAAAACCATGTTTCTTTCTAAAATCACACAGATGTCACTGTCATTACACTAATGATTTCAAAAGGCGGAAATCAGGACCACTTTTCACCCCAGTGCATACTTCTTCCTTCTCCAGGGAAGCTGGGCAGGGCTGGCCAAGAGGAAGTGGGCAGGACATGTGGGCAAACCCACAAGATCTGGAATTTTTGTCCTGCATGTTTCTTCATTCCCTCCTCTCTTCCCCTCCCCCTTCTTTTTCTTTCTCTCTTACTCCCTCTCTGGTATCCATTGTTCACATTCTCCCCAGAGAGAAGTTTCCTAATAACCTACTTTTAGGCAGAGATTAAACAACTGACCATGCATCATGGATGTTGAGAAGAGATTCCCTCACAAAAAAGGAAACTCAACTTGCTGAGCTTTAAGTTTTATTCTGACAACATTTGATTTGTTATAAGTCACAATAAAGTGTTAAGGATATAAGATACTACCCCTCCTGTTATTCCCGCAATTTTAGAAATCTTTAGGGGACAGCACTTGTAGAAATCATTCAAATGGCTCTCTGTGCTTTATGTCCAGCCTGTGCTAAGCCCAAAGGAGACACCAGGAAAACAGTCTTGCCATAAAACCAGTTGGGTAGGAGGAGGGAAACTCACTCATTTGTTCCTTCCATATGTCTTTATTGAGCTCCTTTATGTCATGTAAGAGCAAGTTGGGTGGGTGTTGGAAAAGTGGCAAGATATAAAGAATAAATAAAAATAAATAAGAGATATTTTTATCATCCTAGTGGAAAAACATATAAGTATCATAATAATAGCCAAGATTTTAGTGAGCATATTTTTACATGCTGGACACCACTCTAAGAGCTTTGCAATGTAAACTCATTTAATACCCACAGCAACCTGTGCCACTTCTCAGATCTACTTAAACAAGCTGTAAATTTTCAGTGGTTTCTATGGGAACACATTGGCAAAATGGACAGTGCATGTAAAAAAAAAAAATAGAATGCAGAAGACAAAAAAGACCTTGTCAAAAATAAAATCAGTTTCATTTCTGGAATTACACATAATTCATAGGCAATGCAGTTATGTTTTCAAAGATAGAAACCAGGACCAATTTTTCCTCCAGCATATATATTCATCTCCTCTTTAGGAAAAGTGGTGCCAGCTTGATTAAGGGGAAGCAGGACAGGTCTGCAAGCAAACCCACAAGGTCGGGAACTTTTACCTTGG
This sequence comes from Cheirogaleus medius, assembly GCA_008086735.1. Taxonomy (NCBI): domain Eukaryota; kingdom Metazoa; phylum Chordata; class Mammalia; order Primates; family Cheirogaleidae; genus Cheirogaleus; species Cheirogaleus medius. The sequence continues at coordinate 136,891,937 of VBSM01002608.1, forward strand.
GTGTTCCTTGTTTCTACATCCTCTGTGCCTTTCCCCCCTTTTTATATCTTTCTCACTTCCACTCCAGTGGGTCAGTTTGATTGCGCACATTTTAGAAAAAAGGAAACTGGGACGTAGAGATTGAGAAACTTTCCCAAGGTGACACAGCTGGTAAATGGCATAACTATAATTTGATCCCAGGGAACCTGGCACCAGAGTCCACAAGCTTAATCATGGTAACTCCCTCCCTAAAAAGTCACAAATCAGCTCATCCCATCAAAAGCACTCATAAAGTACCATAGGAGCCTGGAGGCAAAAGCAATTTTTTCTGCCTTGTAGAGTTAAAAAGGAAATTAGAGAATAAGTGTCTTTTAAAATGAATTTTGAGAGAGATGTAGAAGTTCACCAGAAAGGAAAGAGAGTTTCACAGAAAACCAACAGCACCTGCATAATAAAATAACATGACATGTTAGACAAATGACAGGCATTTTGATGCAAATGAAGCTTCACCTGTGCATGTTTGGAGGCAAGGATATTGTGATAAGTGGTAAAGCTGGTGAGTTTAGCAGTAGTGAACTTCTGAAAGAACTTTTACTATTCTTCTCATACCCAGTTAGATTAGTTGATGCATCTTTTGAATTCTTTGAGAAAATCTTCTCTCATCCTGTTTCCAAGGCTGAGTTCTGTACTCCTGGGGTAATTCCATGCATTGCTATATTTTAACACGATACTGTGTTATAATTGTTAGTTTACTAATCTTTCTCCCCACTGCTCTGTGCTGTCTTTATGGGCAGAAAATAAATTTTTATGCTATATACATTTAGTTCTTTGAACGATGTCTACCACATAACAAATGCTCACTATACTCTGTCCTCTCTTTTCCACTCAAGGGCCTTATCCCTGGAAGTATGTCAATGGTCTTCTGCCATCATCATTTTCCTTTCATTGAATTATTCTCATAAACTACAAATAGGTCCTGTTTCTTCCTTGTTTAAAAAAATGTATTTGACCTCATATCCTTCTATAGCTACAAACTATTTATCTTTTCAGTCTTACAGCAAAATGTCTTAAAAGACTTTTCAATTCTTGATTTCTTGACTTCCTTACTTCCATTTTCACTTTGACCCAGTTCAAGCAAGCTTGTATTCCTACCTACTTTTTCACCAGAACTACTATTGTTATAATTATTAATGAGATTCATCTTGTCAAAGAGAAAAGTTTGTCTTCCTCTTGCTCAACTAACCCTTCCTTCTTGAAATACTCTTTTCTGTTTGCTTCCATGACACCACATTCACTTGAGTACCCTAGGATTTGGTCCTGGTTCCATTGTCTTCTCCCTATGCACTCCAAAAAGGAACGGGTGATTCCTCCCTTCAAAGTTGTTCCTCCCTTGTTCTCCTTCTCAGTCAATGGCCCCATCATCTACATAGTTAATCCAAAAACCAAGATTCTACTCTTTACACCATTTTGTGGAGGGAATGGGGCTCAGTCTGCATGTACATTCTATTAACAAGTCTCGTTGATTCTGTTGCCAAACTGTGTCTGGAGTCCACCCATCTCTCCTATTTCCTTGGCTACTGCTTGGGTCCACACCACCACCATCTAGTGCCCAGACTATGGCAAGTCTCTCCTATCTCCCTGTTTCCATTATCTCTTCAAGTCTATTTTCCATATAGCAATCAGAGGAATCATTTTTTTTTCTCATTTTTAAACTTTTGTCCTAAAATAAACACATATACAGAAAATACATAAAACATAAATGTTCAGTTCAGTAAATTAATATAAAGCAAAAATCTATGTAACAACCCCCAGTTCAAGGTTTAGACTTTACCAACACATATATTTTATACATGTTTCTCCCCAATGCCCAACTTTCTTCCTCTCTCCTACCAATAACTGCTATCTTGACATATACAGTAATAAATTACTAGTTTTTACTTATACTTTTAGCACTTAATTATGCGTCTGTCAACTGAGTAAAAATATACAACAAAATAAAATTATATAGTATGCATTATTTTAACTCTGGCTTCTTTTATTCAATATTGTAGTTATAAGAATCATGAAAATTGTTGTCTGTAGTTGTAGGTAATTTATTCCACTGCTTTATAATATTCTATAGTATTCCATTGTGTATTTATGTCACAATTTATCTACTATATTGTTGATGGCAATTTGAGTGTTTCCAGTTTGGGATCATTGCAAATAATATTGCTTTGAACATTCTTATATGTGTCTCTTAGTAGTTGTGTACAAATATTTTTCTTGGATACATATCTAGCAGTGGAATTGTTGATGGTATGTATCTTCCACTCTAATGAAAATGTTTGCAAAACTATTTTCCAAAGTGATTTTTCCAAATTGCAAGAATAGTACTGTGAACATTTGTCTCTTCACCTAGATTCACCAATTATAAACACTTTGCCACATTTATACTCTCATTATAATAGCATGTGATTCCTTATAATTTTCACTATATATTTTCACTTATTGTCATTCTTCATTTTGATGAACTATTTCAGATTAAGTTGCAAACATTGTGATCCTTCAACCCTAAATATTAATATATCATCAGCATGCATCTCAAGAGAGCAAAGACATTTTCCAACATATCACATTTTGTTTTCAAAGTCAGGAAATTTAACATAAATAAAATATAACTAACTAAACAGTGCTACCCAAACTTTAATGCACAAACAATCATTTAGGGATCTTGTTAAAATGTGAACCCAATCTACTAGGTCTGGAATAGTGCCTTTGATGATACTCATAGTTAATAAACTCACAGGTGAGGCTGATGCAACTGATCCACAGATAGCACTATGAGTGACAAGTATGTAATGTACATATTCACATATTTCCAGTAGTATCAGTAATATCCTCCATAGCATTATTTTTTCCTTATCTAGAATTAGTCCAGGACCAAATGTTGCATTTAGTTGTCATGTTCACCTTTACTATTGAAGGATATGTCACTGGGCTAAAATTTTAGGTTGACGATATTTTCTCTCAACATTCTAAACATATTCATTACTTTCTTCTAATTTTCAAAAGCTATCATGCTTTTTAGAGGTTGGCTTTCAGTCAAACTATTGCTTCCTTAAAAGGAATCTTCTCTCCCCTTATGGTTATTTTTAAGATGATATCTCCTTTTTGTTTTCTGTGATTTCATTGTGATTTGTCTAGGTATTGATTTTATTTTATTATGCTATGGACTTTTTGAATCTATTGAGGTCTTTCATCAGTTTTTAAATATTTTTAGCCATTAACACTTCAAATATAGTCTATGTTCCTTCCATTGTAAGCATATATTAGATCCAACTGAGTCATCTTTCTCTTACCCACTTTCCTAAATTTTTCATTCTTTTGTCTCTTTGTGCTTTTTTGTGGATATTTCCTTTCAACCTATATCCCAGTTCACTAATCTTCTGTTTACCTATGTAAAATATACTTTTAAAAAAATCCACTGAATGTTTAATTTTGCTTATTGCATTTTCATTTTGAGAATTTATATTGGTTCCTTTTCAAATATGCTGTGTCATTTTTCAGAGTTTTGAGTTTTCTGCCAACATTTTGAATCTTATCTTTTATTTCTTTGTAGGTGATAAGAAAATTGTTTTAAATTCTAATATCTGGACTCCTTGTTGGTCGGTTTTCTATTTTCTGTGTTTCTACTGTTTCTAATTTATATATTTTTTCTGCATACATTTGATTCTTTGATTCTATGCCATACATTGTATTTCAAAAAATTCTTATGGAAATACTCATATAATAATGTTAATTTCCTCGACATAGGACTTTATTAGTTTCATCCACGTGTCTGTGGGAACTACTATCAGGGATCACCTTAATAAAATTTTAGGGCCTAAAAATTCCTGACTCACTGAGAGGACTCTGAACTGATCTGCAGTCCATGCAACAGCTGATTTACTTCAAGGTTGCCCTTTCTCCTAGGACAAAGTTCTACAGGGGTGTTGCAGAGAAACTCCTAGACTTCAAATCTGTTCCATTAGCCCTTCTAAGCTATCAAAAGGCCTTCTCATCTTCATCTTCCTAGATGTGTCTTTCAACGCCCACCTTGCTCTCCAAGGTGGTGTTGTGGTAATTTCTCACCAACTTGTTACTCCAAGGCCTTCCAGCAAATTAAAAATCACAATTCGCTCTATGTTTTGTCCTCTGGAATGGCTAGTCTGGATTGCCTAGCCTACCAGTTCCAACAATTGGAATGTAAATAACCTTTTAAAAATAATGTAATGAAATTGACATTTTAGGGCCAAACAATAGGTATCAAATATAAAAGTGAGGTGACAAACATATGTTTCGAAGTAGGTTTTAGAAAGCCAGTTTGACCCACCAGGAAGACAAAAAGGTGTTGAGAAAATGCAACCAAGCAGTGAATTTTTGAGGAGGGAGCCTTCATCTCAAGACAAGAGAAATGGTTTATGATACTAGTCTGAGAATTTGAGAAACATCTTCTGCAGGTAGAGAACACATAAGAACAGTGCTGACTCAGTCTGAAAGAATCCAAAGATGAGAGGCCAGCTAAAGCATCCCATGGTAGCAGAGTAAAATGCCTTGTTTAGCAGGCAACCATTCTCCCTCCAGTGATGGTCAAAGATGCATGAATCCTGGGGACCAGACAGAACTTATCATAAGAATATGTGAGCCTAGAATCATGTTTAAAATGATCCTGGGTTAAATGATTTTCTTCCAGGGAAATGAAATTCCAACAGAGGGTCTATATGGAGTGGACTGCCAAAAACCAAAAACTGAGTGGCGTGTGGAGCAGCAAGTTAAAAAAGAGACATTTTCCAAATGAAAGTATCTGTAATCTCCCAGCCAGGGAGCCTCTGAAGAACCCAAAAATGCCATTAGAGAGTTGACTTTATACATCTTTCAGTCCTAGTGAAAACAAAGCTGTCATCAACATGGTCGCCACCAGCTCCTCTTCTTCCTCTTTCTCCTCCTCCTCCTCTTCTTCCTTCTCCTCCACTTCCACTTCCACCACCACCACCAAAACCAATTCATGGGAGTCACTAAGATGTTTATTCAGAGGGGAGAAAGAGCTTTTCAGTAATTTAATTTTAAAGAGTCAATGAAAGGTAAAAATACCGTTGAGTTTTTTATGGTATCCCACTTTTCTGAGTAAGAAAAAAATGACAGCAGAGTTTCAATAAAATGATTCCAGAAGGGTGAAGTAGGATGGACTAGATGGAGAGGAGGCTGGGTGAGGAAGCCAGCAAAGCCTCTGCTACAATAATCCCACATGAGACAGTGAGAGGAGGGAGGCCTTTCAGGCTCTGGGGTACTTGGAGGTAAGAAGTGCTCATGTCCCTCCCAGAACAACTGTGGGGATGTAAGAAGAGAAAAAGAAAATTAGTCAAAAGTCTTGCATGTTTATTTCACCTCTATAGCTTACTCTGAGTGTGGCTTTCAACTAATTATTCACTTTGTTAACTAATTTTTAACTCACTTTCTTCTTGTATAAAATGGAAAATGTAATGCTTGGGAAATTAATGTGATAAAATATATAATGATGTATGAGCTCACCAAAAGTGAAATGAATAATAATTAGGTTACCTAAAAGAATGAATGAATGAATGAATGAAACAAAACGCCTCGCTCTGGAGTAAAGGAGAAAGTTCTACCTCTAAAACACCATCCAGATGCTTCACTGGAGCTGAACTTTCCCATGTAAACATTTCATTGTGTGTGTGTGTGTGTGTGTGTGTGTTTTCTTTTAATAATCTAAGTGGTGTTTAAATATTGAACAGACGATTTTACTGCCTCAAGGACTAGTCTGGAGAATCCACCTTGACTGGCAGAAACCTGTTGGGGTGAGTGATCCTACTTGTTATTCAGTTTAGTGTTTACCAGCAAGCATTCAGATAGAGCCCTGTACTAAAGGCTGTGCTGGCAAATCTTCCCATGACGGCTGAGTTGAAATGAATACCAAGGCAGTGTCAGCGTCTGGCTTTCATTAGATTCTCTTTGACTGAGTTGAATATTAAAACAAGGCCACCTGATAGAGTCATCTTGGATTCCTGCAGGAAAGAATTGAAGGTGCTGGAAGCAAAATGAGGTGCAGGTGGGATAGCATAATAAGTTCTGCAATTTACAAGTGTTAATATGAAAAATCAGAATGTGAACCTCACTGGAAAGAATCTATAGGCTATTTATCTATTCAAAGTGACCTTGTAATCTATCAGTCATTAAAATGATAGCAAAGAACATGAATGCCACCCTGTGGCTACCAGCAGAAATTATATTTAATATAACATAATTTTATATAAAATAGAAATGTGATTAAGAGAAATCATGCAGATGCCAGGACAAAAAGGGACAGCCCAGATAAACAGCTATCACTGCTAACTCGTGATGCAGAGAGGCATTACCCAAAATGTTAAGGAAAAATACTCCCTAATCTGTCTTGTAAAAAGTAAGCAAAAAGAAATAAATTCTTGTTATAGACACACAAAGCATTACACAGAGACATAAGTAGCTTATTGGTAATAACACCAGATTCAAGAACAGATAAGAGAAGGTATGTTTTATGGTAGTCTATGATTTTGTGAGACCCTCACATGTACACAGAGATGTTTACTCTTTGTACCCACATGCACCTTCTTATAGACAAATATGCATATTCCAATATACATACACATAAATATACCCATTTAATATTCATTTAGGATTTTTCTGTATCTGACTACTGCAAAACAACATTAATTTCATTCATTTATTCAACAAAATTTTCCTGAAGTACAACTTTGAGCCATTTACTATTTCCTAAGTTCTGGGGCTGCAACAGAAATGTGCAGAGTCCCTGCCCTCGTGCAGCTTACATTCAGTGGGGCCAACAGGCCATAAATAAATAAGCAAATATGTGTCTGGAGGTAAACAGTGCTATGGAGAAAAATAAAATTATATAACTGGACTAGTGAGTGTTGGGTGTGGGAGAGGGGAAGGCTTCCTCAATAAGACAACATTTGAAAAACTAAAGGACATAGTGAGAGAGCAAGCCATGTACTTATGGTGAAAAGAAACTTCTAGACAAAGAAGAGTGCAGTGCAAAGACTCTGAGGCAAAATATACTTAGTGTGTTTATGGAACAATGAGCAGTCCCGTGGAGCACAGAGCAAGTGAACGGAGAAGTGTTTGGGGATCCCCTTGGCCCTCCGAAGTTTTGCTGAAAAAAAAAAATCAACTTGCAAAAGGCATTAAGTAGAGAAAAGGCATACAAATGTATTTAGTGTGTATACATAGGAGCCTTCAGAATGAAGACCCAAAGATACAGGGGAAATTGTCCATTTTTATGCTGATGTTCAACAACAAATATGATTGGATGAAAAGGATGTGATCTAATCCTAATAGAGTGAGGAAACCCAACAAGGCCTATCTGTCAAGATTCTTCCTGGCCTCTGAGCAAGCACTCTTTTCTTCTGGGTATGGGGCAAGCCCTCTCTGGAATGGGTGTCTTATGACCTACAGTTAAACAGCTTAGGTCAGATAATTTCTTTATGGCCAGTTTTACACAGAATATTTTTAGGTTTTATGGCTGGCTTTGGGGAAAATGAGTTCTCATTTCTATGACCCACCTTGGGCGAGGAGGATTCTAGTTTCTTCGGCCAGCCTTGGGAAGTAACAGGGCTGGGAGACAGAAGGGCAGGAGAAGATCAGAGCGAAACCTTTGCTTCTGAGGCTGCTTCTGAAGCCTTCATTTTGGGGAATCGTTTTTTGAGCCCCAACAAAGACAATCTTGAAGACTTCTGTTTTTCCTTGAAATGATAGCTTTCTGATATGCTCTGACATATTTTTAAAGAATCAGTCTGACTTCAGCGTGGAAAAGGGACGACAGGAGCAAAAGCAGATGGGCTACTTCAATAGTCCAGCAGATGATGGCAGTGACTTGGTTCAAGGTGGTAGCAACGAATGTGCTAAAGTTGACCAGATTTAAGACAGATAATAAAGGTAGAATCAAAATCATTTACATGTGGATCCAACATAGTATGCAAAAAAGAGAAGAGTCAAAGGTTGCGTTGTCATTTACAGATTTGAGATAGACCGTGAGAGAAGCATGTTTAAGTGAGGAAATTTGGGAGTTCTGCTTTGGACATGATAAGCTGGAGCATTTGTTAGTTATCCAGATAGAGGTGTTGAGTCAAGGAGTAGGGTTACCAGATTTAGCAAATAAAATAAAAGATGCCCAGTTAAATCTGAGTTTCAGGTAAACAATGAATTGTCTTTTCGCATAAATAAATACAACAGTTGGGACATACTTAAATTAAAAAATAATTGATTGTTTATCTGAAATTCAAATTTAACTGGGCATCTCATATTTTTCTGGCAACACTAGTTCAGGAGGCATTTGGGTTAAAAGTCTGAAGTTCAGGGGATATTTCTGGATGGGGATATAAATTTAGAAGCCATCATTATATAGATGTATTTAAAAACTGAGAATGATTGAGATCACCTACGGATGAGTATGGATAGAAAAGAGACAAGACCTGTGGGTATGCTTTGGTCATCCAAAAATGAATAGCTCAGCACAGTTATCAGGCTTCAAACTATCCAAGACTCCATTAGTCTTTGAACATGAGCTACAGAACATGAGCTACAGAATTATTTGTACCTGGACCTTTCAGAAGCAGATAGAGGCTAGTTCCAAAGCTGCGTTTCTCCCAATGTGTCTGGAATAACACTTCTTCCCACATGTTGTCCCTTCTGTCACACCATGGGCTCCTATAAAAGACAGGGACAAATAGCCAGACTTCTCAATATCAAGATCTGAAGAGAAGAAATCTCATATACTCCATCCTGGGTCACCATAGTAACATAGATTCTAAAATTATTTAATCTACTTTCAAATTCCATCTCTAAGGTGAGCAAAATCAATGTAACAGAAGAAATATTAGGTCAGTGAAGGCCAGTAGAATATTTAAGTTTTAATGCCAATGTTTCAAACTTTAAGAGAAAGAGTGTGAAGGTTTGTGTGGATCCCTATTTTATTTCATTTAGAAATAGTTCAGATTTCTAAATGGAAGAACAGAAGGTCACCTGGAGATTAATGGGCAGTTAATTTGGGATAAATGAAGCAGACTACCTAAGAACATGGCCATAGGGATGTATAGCTTTATTCCAATGTAGGAAAATATATGTAGATGCCAAGAGTGTGCTTGGCTGTTTCACCAGTCCTGCCTGTCCTATCTGCATTTATCTCTCAGCCCTCTCTCCAAAGTCATTTCAAATGTCCTGCTGAATTCTTCCTTCGGTCCTTTTACAAGCTCATCAGAGTGGTATAACCTATATAGGTCATAGAAGATCACTTTGAAGATCTGCCTTTGCTGTCAGACAGATCATAATATGAGTCTTGGTTCTCCCCTTTCCTAAATGTGTGGTCTGGAGCTTGGTAATTAACCTCCCTAAATTTAAATTTTTTTATCTGCAAAATGGGGATACTAATGGCACCTCTCATGCAAGAATTATGTAAGATTAAATGAGATATGTATGTTAATCTATTAGTAGAGAACCTGCCATATAAGAAGTGCTCAATAAATGTTTGATACCATTTTTATAATCATCAGTGCTAGCTGGGCAGTGTTATGAGTGAAAAACAGTCCAACAGTATTCAAAGTGAAATCAACTGGGAGGAAAAAAGAAAGAAAAAAAATGAATCACCTATCCCTTCCATCCAATTTCCTCCCAAGCCCTCTGCTTTGTAATATGTGGCGAATTTCACCTCTCCTGAAATGACTATGGCAAACCACTGCCACTTGTACAGAAGTTACAGCTGCCACTCTGGACCTCTGCCACAATTTCAGAGGCACTATACTCTTCTTGGCATGTTTCATTGACATAGCTAGAAATATCTACCCCACTGGGCATTCTATACTCTAACATGAATTTTGAGAACTAAATTATAGAAAGAAATACAATTCATGAAGAAAGCACATACTGTATAAACTTCAAATCTGGAGATTACTAATCACAGTTAAAGAAATCACAAACTTCTGTTTTCATCATGAGAATATATGTAATACTTGCAGTAAGTGGTAAAGCGGGATTTAGGGGCAGAAATCCTATAATTTCTAGTTCGGGCTTCCCTACTCTCAGTGGATATCTTCTCAACAGTCAGAACTTTATTTCTAGAACAAAGTGATTCCCTAGAGAAAAGGCTTTGGGATCCTCACAGGACTCCTTCTCTCACTCCTACCTGGCACAGGTCACTGTCTCCTTCTTTCCCTATCCTTGTCTCTTTATTTATAGGTGTGGCCTGCATAAAGATCTCCTTTTCCCAGAGCACTGAAATGCCACAAACCTGTCGACCTGCAAACTGAGGTTACAGTGTTTACTTAAGACTGTATGATCTATACCAAGCTCCCAGCTGTGTCATCTAATGAATAATCATTCTGGATTGCAGAAGAAAAGAAAAACTTTATTACTCCACAATATCTATTAACAGAAAACCATAATGATAATATTTCCCATTAGGGAAGCAGAATAGACATAGTTCAGTTCACATATTAAAGGGTAAAAATGTATAGAGAAGAATAATCATTTGAGATACTAAACTGAACTATATGAAATTGCTGATATTTGATCATTTTTGCCCTATGAACACATCAATAGCATATGGTTCAACCTAATAGAAACATTACATTGTTTGACTAAGTGAATATTGCTTCTGGAGGAAAAATGTTCCAAGTGCTGGAACACTGAACTAGTATATGTCATCACAAAAAAGCACTGTAGGCAACCAGTGCCATTGAGATGAACCCCAAGTTTTTAAAAATGCCTTTTTGACATTTAAAATGAAGAGACCTGAGCAAATGCCATATCCCCATTTTGCAGGTAAGTACTTTAAAGGATCTTTCAAAATAAATGGACCAACCATAATACAAATCAATGGCCAAAATGTTCCTCACCATTAATGTCCAGTTCTTTGCACAAATGTTGATATTTTAGAATGCACTCTTAGAGAATGAGAACATAGGAGGGAAATTGTTGCAGAGATGTAAGAGTTGTGAAAGAAAAGGGATAGTACCTAAGGGCGTAGACTAGAGCAGGGGTCCCCAACTTATGGGGAGGATAATTATTTTATTATATATTACAATATAACAATAATAGAAATAGAGCATACAATAAATGTAATGTGCTTGAATCATCCTGAAACCATCCCCAACCCCCCGGCCCCCATCCCTGTCCATGGAAAAATTGTCTTCCATGAGAACAGTCCCTAGTACCAAAAAGGTTGGGGACTGCTGGACTAGAGGATAGTAGAAGGGATATTAACTCACCAAACCTGCAGGCAGACATCAGTAATTGTAATCACCAACTAAAAGAAATTTATCATTCTAAGTTTAGAAATCATCCCATTCATCTCAGTTCTTCTCTCACCAGACTCAAAATATGTGTTTCTAAGGCACCAGTTCTATATGGCTGTGACTTTTCCTCCCTTCAAAAACTGTTCTTGGTAAGTAGATCTCAGCCCTGTTACAAGAATTTTTTTAAAAATCCTAAAGACTGCTTTGAGACAGGAAGAAAAGAGAATCCATGAGTCACCATGAAAAGGAGGAGCAGGGCGCAGTTCAAAGGGACACTCTGAAGAGCCCTACTCTTTCTCAATCATGAGAATGGCCAAGATGCTTATAGATCATATGTGGGTTTATATTAAATTATTTAAATTCATTCAGAACCTGAGCCTTAAGGCAATATATCTCTATAAGATGTTTTAGTTTTTAAAACACATGCCCAACCATTATATCAACCCCATGAAATACATAGGAAAGATGATGTTATCCTTATGAATAAGAAAAAAAGGTGTTTTATCCCTGTATTGCTGATGAAGAAATTGAGTTCCATGTATTTGCTCAGGACTTCACAGAGATTGCAAGAACCATGACTAGAATCTCGGCCCTTTGATTGTTCGGATCCAGAGAGGTCTGAGTGTAGCTCTACAGCCAATTTCCTCCAAAATGACCTGAGTCTCAGTTTTGCTAGCTGTAAAATGTGATAATAATGTCTATGTCAGGTGCTACTGGCTCTGCTTAATTAATTTTGTTCCTCTTTCCTCTTGACCCTTTCTTCCTACTCCTGGGCTCACCCCTTAAAAGGGAGAGAATGACGTTGTAGGGAAAGTGAAGTGAAATGAGCAGATATTCAAAATGATTAACCATAACAAACAGTGAATGAAGAGTTTTCTGTGTCAAGGAGTGACACTACAAGAATGTCTTTTGAAGTTTTGATACCTCCTAGACAGTGTTATCCAAATAGCTTTAGAACTGTGTCTTCAGTCTGAAGCTGACACCCTTAAGGTTGTTCCTTTTCTCTACTAAACATGAGTAATATGGTTTAACCTAGGGATTAAATATGCTTTAAAACCTAATTTAAAGTAAAGATTACAATGTACTTCGCCTTACCAAAAAAAAAAAAAAAAAAAAAAAAAAAAAAAAAAAAAAAAGAGAGAGAGAGAGAAATATAAAAGAAGTTGCCCTAAAGGTTAATGGAAAAAGAAATTGTTATCTTGATTCTTTTACCTTTTTAAGATATTTCAATTCAAACCTAAATTGAATATTGGATTAACTTTAATGGTGGATGGTAATTTATTGAAAAACACAACATGGCCATCTCTGAATTATATTTATTTACAGAGTGAACAAAAGAAACAAAAATCCTAAAACAGTAGATTGCCTCAAAGTATTTTCTTATCATAAATATCAGAATATGGGTAAATATAGTATGATTTGAGGAAACACAAACTATTTATTCATGAATCTACACATCTTTTGGCATAGTAAACAGAGTAGACCATCAATTTAGTACAAATTTATTCATCAGGTTAGCTAATTATCACCTCCTCTAGCAGGACATTGAGAGAATGGGACATGGGAATAAAAGGTTTTGGTGAATTCAACAACACTGAGTTCAATAGAAATACTCATTTTTTAGTGTTTCTGGGCAGAATGAAAATATGAGGTAGAGAAAGAAAGTCTACCAATACCAAGCTTTCACCATAACTTTTTGCCTCAGTATGATACTGTATTAAAATGTGCAGGCTATTATTAAATGTTATTTTTCTAACTTATTTCTAAAACATATTTATTCATTTTTTCATTCAATAAGTATTTGAGCACTATTTGCCATGCACAGTGTAAGAGCTTAAGGGGAAAAAAAAGCTTATTTATTCATGGCTACTGTTCTCAAAGAGCTTAGAATATAATGATCTATAAACTTATTTTAAAATAAGTTTACATTCCCTGAATCACACATAGTAGAAATTGCATTAGGGAGTCACCAATTGAACATTAAAAATTAATTGTATGCATGTCAAACAATGAGACATTAGTCAAATGGTTTATGGTACACGTAGTAGAATATGATGAAATTATTTTAAAAATAGGTTCCTGCATTATGTTTAAGAACATAAAAAATTATTCATAGTATACTAAATGAAAAATCAGGTTTAAAACACTGCATCAGTTATACCCTAACATTTAGTGTCTTAAAATAACAATACATTATATCTCATAATTTTTTTGTTGGCTAACGAGTCCTTCTGCAAAGATTCTCCTGGGATCACTCATGCATCAGTGCTATGACTTGCAGCTAGAGGGTCACTCAGGGCCTGGCTCGTCTGGGACAACTGGGATGATTAGACTTCTTTAGAAATCTGGTATTTTATGCTCAAGGAAGCTAGACTAGGAGCTTATCAAATCTTCTGCTTGCATCATGTTTCCTGATGTCCCATTAGCTGAAGCAAGTCACACGGCTAATCCCAGAGTCAATGTGGGAATGGACTATACCAGGGCATCAGCATACAGAGGGGAATGACTCACTGGAGCCATAGTATACATAATCTGCCGCAAATTCTAACACACAGTTTCATACATACAGTTCAAACAAGACACACCAAAACATTAATTTATCTTTGGGAGAGGAGACGGTGAGGTTACAAATAATTTTTTCCTTTATTATTGTAATCTGCATATGTTTTTAAATTCTACAGTGAGCATATATAGGATGCATTATTTCTATTAAAAATTTAAAATTAGTTCAAAATAAATTGTGACTATATCCCATCCAAAATACAGAATCGGTTCAATTGTTAAAATGTCTAAACAATGCAGGTTTCATAGCAAAAGTAACAGATATTTGGAGATACTGGTCACTCCCTACATTGTTCTTAAAGGAAATTTATAATACCGCCAATGCTATTTTTTCACAATTTTGCAAAATTTTACCCATCCATTTAATATTGAAGGGTTGAAAATTAGATACAAGTCATGTGTTATTCATCAAAAATTACAGCAATATTAGCATACTTTCAGAGAGTAATTTAAATATACACACTTGTAGCCAAATCAAGTTATATTCATGAGCATCACCTCATTCTTCACTCTAATCTCTAATTTTTTGCTAGTGCAGTTTCTGTCTTCTGGATTGTCCTCACGCCTTTTGTGGTTGATCATTTCCTCAAGGCCCACTTGATTCCAAAGCCTTAACTAGTTCAGCCCACACTGATATCTCCTCTCTGCACAGTTTGATCACCTGATTATGTTGTGTTTTGTATTGTCATTTAATGGCTCATCTTAGGTATGTGCAGGCCCTAAATGAACACAGTGGTTACTCGAATATTTGAAATCTCTTGGTAGCTCTGAGCTTTGTGTGCTGCACTTAAGCAGAAAATTTTGATTATTCAATTTTTCTAATTTTAATTAATTGAGCATTTGAATTTTCAGAGGTAAAGAGCAATCCCGGCTTCCATCCTTTCCCTTGCAGCAAGAGAGAAAGGGCAATGAATTTCCTGATTATAGATACTCATCATTTCTCCCAAGCTGTAACACCACTTTTTTGGTAAGGGAAGCTCCTTCCAAGTGTAATGTGCTATTGTTTGAGCAAGTGTGCCCTTATTTTGAAGATTGTGAAGAGCATGTGACAAAAAGGCATTTTAGTAAATAAAGAAACATCTCTGCAGCAGTAGCTTTTACATGTCACAAATTGAACAAACTCATTTTGAAGACCCCCCTCTCCTTCCCCTCTACCTCCTTCCTGAGTGTCCTATCATCCGGAGATGAGAGAAGATGGTTTGGCAGGGAGAAGACTTTTGCATTAATATTTCCTGGAGCCAGAGCAGAGGCAGACGGCTCTTGTTGCATTATGGAGATATAAGGAAATGGGGCTGTTTCAAAAGCAATAAAAGTTTCCTTTATGGTCTTCTCTTTTTTATACTAGTTGTTTAAATCTGAATATTTCCTAGCATTTTGCAGATGATAAAATAGGTAGAAAGAAATATTTATCTAATAAACTGCATGCTATTAAACAAGCTGCATCATCACTTTCTTCCACCAGCATCTAAAATAGGATTTAGGAGCCTCTTCTTCTTTTTTTTTTTTTTTCTTTTGTTAAAGTCTCTGCCACTCCTTCAGGGTTCAGCGTTTTTCTCCTGATCCTACCACAGGAACATGATGGTGATCTCAGTGTCATGGTGATTATTATGAGCAGTTCTTTCACTGACATGATCCTTTTTCCCTGATATTTGTATGGAGAAAAGACTCTTTACCCAGGCCAAAAGGAGTTTGCCAGATTCAAGAGTAGAGCCTGCCCGGATAAAGTTGTGAAGTAGGCAAAGTTGCAGGCTCCAATGTCTGGAACACTCTTCTTGATTTCCAGGCCAGCCTATCTCCACACTTTCCTTTTCCCATCAGCACCAAACAGGGTATGATTTGTGCACACACTGGACAACATGCTGAGAAATGAAGTTGCCTGCACATCTGAATAGTCACTTCCAATTAAGGAGCAACGGGAGTCTTTTTGTCACCCATCTGATTGAGGCTCAGAAAAGGCTTCTTACCCCACCTCTCTGCTGAATGTGAGTACATCTGAGAGGAGTACATCTAGTCTGAGAGTCATTTTCCCCCTAGCTGTTTACTCTATGCATTAATCATACCCATGTAGTATACAGCAGGGGTCAATAGCCCAGTCCCTGGATTCAAATGCCTGGATTAGAAGCCTGGTTTTACCACACTCTCGCTGGGTAATCTTGGGCAAGTTGTGTTACTTCTTTATGTTTAAGGATTTTTTTTTAACCTACAAAGCAAGAATGATAACCAAACCTACCTCATAAGTGTGTTGTGAGGATTAAATGAATTCATATATGAAAAGCACTTTAACAATGTCTATCACACTGTAAGTGCTCAATAAATGTTACTCTTATAATATTTGTATTCATTTCTTAAACTACTTGAGAGTAGACTCCTTATCTAGTTTCTCTCCTATAGTACCTTAGAGCAGCTTACTCCCTCCATGACCAAGCATGGTTGGACCAGACAAAGAAATAAAAATAAATCTATAAAAGGAAACTAAATATGATTATAAGAATTTAATTCATGTAGCAAAATTTTATAGAATCGTAGGACTGAAAGTAAATCAGAGATGGTTTAATCTATGGTTATCACAAATCAAAATAACAGTGAGAATAACATGAAGAGTTTAAATGTACATGCCATCACCCCTAATACACAAACACACACACACACACACACCCCACCTCCTCACCTCCATCCCATCCAACATCTACCAAACCCCAACCAGAGATTCTGATAAGATTTGCTGAGGACACAACTCTGTTTTTGAAAAGGGCTATAGGATGATTCTGATATAAGTCTACCTACCCCTTGCCCACTGGTGTCTACACATCCTGACCAATACAGTTTATGGAAGAGAGAGGCCATGAGAGGAGAAATATCTCTGCCAAGGACATGTTTCTAATGATTGTGGACAAGTGCTTCTCTGCAATTCATCTCCACCCTGCTAGTTTGGGGCCTCTTGTGACATATGCTTGCCCCCAAATTAAATAATTTCTGGGACTCTTTAGAAGATATCACACTTATGCTCAACATCAAACTGTCCTATAGGTCATCGCATGGCTTTTCTGTTCCTCTTCTCCCGCTCTTAGTCAGCTCTTTGGATTTCTGGCTCATATTCTAGGTACTGCTGGGCCCACAGCACCTCCAGGTCCTCTGGCAGCTTTTGGCTCCCACAGCAGCTTCTGCTAAGCATGCTGCTCGTGTTGGGTCCTGCTACCCCTCCTGCTGGTGTTGTCATCTCCCACTGGGCACCACTGTCTCCCACTGGGCACTGTACCCTCTCCAATGCCCTGGGACATTTAAGGTACCAAAGGTATATGCTATGTAGAACTTTCTTCTGTTACACAGGAAACCAAGGTAGTGCAACTTATATTGCAGCCTGCTACTAGGTTTTAGCAAAATAGCTTTCTTTCAGTTTCTTATTTATGGTACCTGTTTTAGTCTCCGAGACTCTTGCTGGTGTTCTATCTGAAAATGAGTAGAAAAACAGGACTAAAGCACAATAATGAATTCATACAACTAAGGCTTTAGGCTTTCTGATTCTCTCTTCCGTTAGGACAGGTGCTCTGCTCTGAAACTGAATTCACAAGTGAAAAACCACAGCAATAATAAAAACCAACACTTTTTGAGCACTTACTCTGTGCAGGCACAGTGCTAAGCACTTTACCTACATTAATTCATTTAATATTCACAAGTACCCCACGACAAAGGTAATACTATTACCTTCATTTATGGATGAAACTGAAAGGTGTTTAGTCATTTGCCCAAGGGCTCACAACTGGTAATGGGCACAGAAGATATTCCATCCAAGTGTGCAGCCTTCAGAATCCAAGATCCTAACAACTTTATCTTACTGCCTATGGCTAGACTTCAGAGAGTTTGCAAACTCATTCTATGTAAAATGTTGCCTGTGTGCAAAGTTTTCTTTCTGGGGAGAAATGTCAGATGTTCACAGAGAAAAAAAATAGTCCTAATATTATGTTGAGCTTTCCTGTAGGAAGCTCTACAATCTCTTATGGAAATAGACTCCTGCCATGTCTGTCCCACTGGGTCACCCAACCTGCCCAAATATGTCTGTACTTCATAAGTGGATCAGCTCAGGTTCCCACTGTGATGAGTAGCAGAGCCAGAACTGTGTGTTTAGCTGATTTAAGCAATAAGATTATGTGCCTCTCATTTTCACACCTTCATAGACTTTGCACCTGAAGCTTTTATGGGTTACTGAAGACCTTATGGAATCAGGGGGTTGAGGAGATGGAAACAGAAAGGATCCAGTTCATGGGATGATGAAAAGACTAGAAGCCCAGTTTGTGGAACCCACCTCTCTGGGGGATGGGGCAAGAGCATCCGTCCCCACCTGTGTCTGCTCAGGCAGCACCCTGGGGTGACTTAGCACGCTGCAGCTGTGCAGATTTCCATCTCTGATAAAACTTTGCCTGAGAGGTATTTGCTGATGATTGTCAACAATCAAATGAATTATAGATGATGTTGGTAAACAAAATGCTGCCTTGATGAATGATGAGTTGGCTCTACTCTGACATGACTGCTAAGTCATTCAAAGTGCTGATTAAACCCATTACTGTAAAATAATCACCATCCATTACCTTTAATGTCGTGAACTGACAACCTAGTTAAGGCAGCTGATGTTGTCAGCAAAGTGATTTGTTGTACTGCATGTCCATTGACAATAAATCACTTCGATAAATCAATGAACAGTAGCAATAAAACAATATATTTTCATATTTCTTGACATTCAATTACAGAGTGTGTATACTGACTTATTCTTAAACACAAACACCGATATGGAAGGATTCGGCATTCACCAGCAGCGAACACAGGATTAATTCTATTTTGGCCCAGACTGGAGGAGGTTTATATAATTATGTTTGTTTGAGTATGTGTGTGTGTGCGCGTGTGTATTCCGTCTTCAGCTACAGTACTTACCTAGCTGCTGCTGCCAAGATAACACGTTACACAAACATAACAATGTTACTAAAGTTGTTCCCTGTCCAGAACTTAGATAAGGAAAGGCAGTAACATATAGAATAAAGAGCAGTGGACCAGGAATTAGGAGACCTGAGAACTCACTTTTTAACCAGCTGTTTGACCTTGAACAAATCACTTAACCTTTCTGGGACTTAGTATCTTCATCTCTAACATGGAGATAATACCTGTCCACTGAGGAGATTGATTATAACAATCAATTGAGAGAATATATATATAAGAATCCTTTGCAAAATTTAACAACTTTATGATTAAGTTTTCATTTCTCTTATTCTGAAGCCACTATTACCTCTAAAACTCTCTAATTTTTAATGTTGAGGGCTCTTTCCAACTCTAGAGGTCTTGTAAGCCAGGGGTCTCCAACCTATGGTGAGTTATAATTATTTCATTATATATTACAATGTAATAATAACAGAAATAAAGTGCACAATAAATGTAATGCACTTGAATCATCCTGAAACCATCCAAAATTGTCTTCCATGAAAAGGTCCCTGGTGCCAAAAAGGTTGGGGACTGCTATAAATATAAGCAATTAAATCTTAGCTAACTCAATTTTTAATACAGTAGTGTTTTACATTCTGAATCTTTCCTATTCACTGACATGTTATCTAGCACTTAATTTTGTGCCAAGAAATGTGCTAGGTCCTGAGAAAACAATAGTGAAAAAAAGTACACCATTTTGTGATGGAAGTAGAAAAGAAACAGTAAACTAACAGAATCTGTGTAAAAAATCATTATATAAATAAATGTTAATTTTCCAAATACCTAAAACATGTTTTCCTTTAGCTATTATGGTAGGCATTTTGAAAATTGCATTGCACGCTCTGTGTCTTCAACTTAGTTTCACAAATATTTTTCAGAAAACTATTAACTACAAAGGCTTATGCAGGTTAGACATATAAATTTAATTCAGACCCTCTGAAGGGCCTGATTTCTACTGAAAAGGAAAAATATATATACCAATAACTATGAGATGAAACAATTTGTCAAGAACAATAAAAAGGGCAACTACCAAGCTGCTTTATCTTTAGAAGAAAGAGAAATTACATCTGATTGGTTAAATAAGAAGCACCTAGACAGTGTTAACATTAGAGATGGTTCTGGAAGGATGAGGAAAATGTCAGTAAGTACAGTGATGTGATGAGGGATGGAGGAATTGATCATTCAGAGAAGGATGTGCTTATGGAGAGATACACAAAGACAAAGGTAAGAATATGAGAAAGCACAATGTGGCACAGAAATTGATGAATTTGCCCTCTTTGGTTGATGTGTCAGTTTAGAGAGGTTATGTGTGGGTAATGCTAGGTTATGCTAGGTTATGTATGGTAACAACAAATTTACTTCAAAATCTCAATGGCTCAACACACCAACACATCAAAGGTTTATTTCTTGCTCACATTGCAAATCCAGTATAGACCAGTGAGATCTCAGATTCTACTGCTTTGGTAGCTACATGATCTGAAATGTGAGACTTTCCTTGTTGCTTCAGGAAGAGAGTGAAGAAACATGGAGAACTCACATCTGTTGTATTCTCTGGCATAGAAGTAACACATCTTTTCTGCTAACAGCCAATTAACAGAACTAGCTATATGTCCTGCCCAACAGCAAGGAGCTGGGTAAGGTGGGAAAAGTAGACTACTTGGTGAGCATTACCACCTCTTTCATGGCTGGATTATAAAATATATACAATGGGGAATAAAAAGTAAATATTGGCCACTTCTATCCACAAATGCCAGGATAATGAACAGGAACTGGGGTGACACTGTATGAATAAAATCAGGAGAATGACCTGATTGGGTTTGGTTAGAATCCAGCTGTTAATCAGAAGTTCTGAAGGTGTTTTCCTGGATAAATTATGAGAGCATGGAGATATTGGTGTGGTGTCTATCTCAGAGAGAAAGAGAGAGAGGATTAAAGGCAAAACTGATCCCATGGCTGTGATGATGGAAAGAAGAAAACATGTGGGAGGAAATTTTGAAGGTGAATATCTATTGGGTTTGGCCATTAATTGAACATGGGGCATGAGGAGTAGAGAATGTAAAAAGGAGACATCCAGTAGCTCCAATAATAGTGTTGTCATTATAGCCCAGAGGAGAAGCCACTCTGGAGACTTCATACCTAGAAGATAAAGGTTACTATCATAAGAATCAGAATGTTGAGCTGAAGCACAGCAACTATAGCCAAAGCCAAAGAAGTGAGTCGGATCTAGTGTGTTTTAAAATTCATTCAAGAATTTTCTAAGATTTCTAATCAGCCAACTCTTCTATTTCTTCACCAATATGATGGTCACACAAATGATTGCTAAAAAGACACCATGCATCAGCAAACATGGTGGTTTTCCAAAAATTAAAGTGTCTCACCATCCTTAAGTAAATACTATTAATTGTTAGGTAATATCCTGCTAAAGTTTTTATTTATAGCATACCATGCTTCCCTGAAAATAAGACAGGGTCTTATATTTATTTTTCCTCAAGAAGACACCCTAGGGCTTATTTTCAGAGGATGTGTTATTTTTTTTAAGTACGGTACAACAATCTACATTTATTCAAATATAGTTAAGTCATCTTCTTCTGGAACATCATCATAACTCTCCAAACCCTGAATTCCATCCTGAATTTCTTGCGACTATATTTCCTTTAGAACCATTGGCCCCAATCTCTCATGTCGAGCAATAGAGTTCTCATGGGGCAGATGAGAAGGGCTGCTTGTCGTCTTTACCGTTCTGTGACGAAATGCATGGGTTGTGCAGATAGGCTGTGTAGCCACGCCCATCACTAGGTCTTATTTTAGGGGTAGGGCTTATATTGCATAAATGCTTAGAAATCCTGCTAGGGCTTATTTTATGGGTAGGTCTTATTTTTGGGGAAACATGGTAGTAGAGTCAGAGTTCCTGTGTTCTACCTTTTGTACTAACGAGGAAATTTGAGCTCAGACCTCAGGAAATTTGTTTCATAACTCTATATTTCCATTTCTTCATGTAATAGGTATTGTTTACTAAAAAGTCCTTTCTGTGAGCTCTTTCCTGGCCATTCTCCATAAATTTTAATTGCCCCTACCAATCTTTATTTTTTCCCTTTAGTCCTTATTACCCTCTAATATGCTATATATTTTCATTTTTATTCTTGTTTATAGTCTGTCTCTCCCACTAGAGTGTAAAGTCCCCAACAATGTAGATATTTGTTTTGTTCATAAATGCTCAGTACATTGAGGGCTCTATAAATGTTACTAATAACAAGAGGAATATAATTACCATAAAAAGGGCTTGTAATTGGATTTGGCAACAAATCGAATATAAGAACTATTTGTACCATGCTTCTTGCATTCAAATAATATTTCCCTGACTGTGAATATATTTCTATACTGCAATTTTTAATATCTGCGTAGTATTCCTATAAAGTTCTTTAAATTTACATCACCATTTCCTATTTCTTTGATATTTGGGTTAAACATTTTTAAATGCATATAAACATTTTTAACAACTTTTACAATTAAATCATTGTTTTACCAAATTGTCTCTCAGAAAGGCATTATCAATTTATACTCCCCTTAAACGGAGATAGCCTCAGAGTGATGGCTAAGACTATGGCCTCTTAGGTAGACTCTAGGTCCAAATCTTAGCTCAAGTTTATCTGGGTGAAGGTCCTGGGCATGTTATTTAACCCCTCTGGGTCTCTTTTTCCACATTTGAAAAATAGGTAAAATAACAGAAATTATTGTTCTGAAGATTAATTCAGAACATATACATAAAATGTAAAATAGGCTCTAACACATAGCATGTAGTAAATAAAATTCAACCATTGCTATTTCAGTATATGAGATTACATTTTCACCATACCTTTATCAACACTGGATATTTTTCTTTTATAATCTCAAAGCCAAAATATAATTTTTATTAAAATAGCACTTATTTGATTACTGGTGAAAATGAATATTATTCTTATGATTAATATTTCATTTTTTCCACTAGGGTTGTCATCTCTCATTGGCCTATAAGATTTCTTTAAATATTAAAGAAATAAATTCCTTATCTGTCCCTTATATATATTAAGAAATATATTAATATTAAGGAAATCAATTCTTTATATGCATTATAAATGCTTTTGCAGACTATGACTTGCCTTTTAATTATATGTGTGAATTTATTTGCCTTACCAAATTTAAAATTTTTGTGTTAACAAATCTATTGGTATTTTCTCTTATAAGCTTTGTCTTTGGAGATACGCCTAGGCAATTCTCCTCTACCAAGTATAATTATTTACTTATTTCTTCTACTGCACTCAAGCTTCTGTTATTTATATTTAAAACTTTAGTCCATCTGGAATTTATTTTGGTTTAAGGCATGCAAAAAGGATCTAGATTTTTTTTTTCATGTGCTAATTCAATCTATTGTGTTGTCTGCTCATAACTTCTGTTCTTTGGGGGTTTTTTACTGGTAAGCTAAGACCAAACCAAAAGTCTCAAGAATAAAAGGATAACCAGATTAATTAAATCCAGATCATTATTTTCGCAACAGTCTAATTTATAGGCTCTGACCTACCTTCTTTAAATTTGTTAATAAAATGAATGGGCTTTATGACAGCTATTTTCCTAATTGTGTTCTTTTATTCACTTCTGCCAAACCTGGTCTTCAGACTGAGGTTGCTACAAGAATACCACAGGCACTATAAGCATTACCCTTGCAAAGGCATTGATAGACTCCACATCACAATGCTGGTGTCTCTGGAGAAAGCTGCAGAGAGAATTTCTACATCTATATAAAACTACCCTACAGACATTGTTTCAGGGACCTCTGCCTTGAAATTTCTGTTTTTCCTCCCTGTTTCCCATTATCTCAAATGATATGGGATGAACATTATCTTCTAACTACTGGAAGTAAATATTTCAAAACATATCTTAATTATTTTTTCTTTCAGTCTGTAGAGTTAATCTTTCCAAAGATTCCTCCAAACTTATTCATATTTGAAATTTATCCGAAATAAAATAAGGAGGCCAGCTTAAAGCTTCTTTCACGCTGTATGGTTCTTTCGGCTTAGGAAGCATAAAAACTTTCTTTCTGTGTCTAGGATCTTAAAGGAATAGCACTGCAATGGAAAATTTGATTACCGAGACCTATTATTGATCTAGTGATTTCCCTCCAGTCCCACTCCTAGGTCTCTGAGTCAGAACCTTGAATGTTTTCTTTTGGCTTATAAATGCAAGTCCGAATAACTAGCTGGCCTTGGAAGCAAAGACTCAGGACCCCCTCTCTCTCTGAAGATTCTGCTCTTGTTTGATCTCATCTCAACTTTGGAACTCTCGATTCTCTAACTTGACTTTGGCAGCTGATTTTTGCCCTTATTGAATTTGGTCCTTTTATTGTCATGTGTTCTTTTGCATTTAAAATAATTTCATCGTTTTCAGGTTAGCCTCGTTCATCCAGGGTACCTGTTGTCTCTTAGGAAGAGTCAGACATTTATGAATTACATGAGTTACTGTTTGTTACAGGTATTAAATGGCTGTTGCCTTTTTGGTGGGAAGCTTTGCCATATCTGCTTACATAGGAGCTATAAACAAGGTTATAAGTCACATTTTATTTGACATAGCTACCTCTCTTTTTAACTTCCTTATTCCCTTACCTATAGTTTTACTCATTATGTTTTCTTCTCCTGAAACATCTAATCTTTTACATATTTTCTATTTTCAAATCATAACTATCTTTTGAGGCCCTACTCAAGTCCTATCTCTTCCATGAAGCCTTTTTAAACCATTCTATTCTTTTTTCTTCTCCTTAGGACTTTAACTTCTACTGCTCTTAAAATATGTACTGAGTACATATTTTCTTGTCCAATGACATGATATCTGGGTCTTATTTCTTCAACAAGATTATAATCTCCTTAAGAAAAGAGACTAGAATGTTCTGTAATTCCCACAATGGCTAGCACAGTGTGAAGTATACCATAAGCACTTAATAGATATTGTCAACTGAAGGACTAGCAGCTTTATTATACTGCACTGTAACCTAATGGAAAAATAGGATTTGCCCATTCTACTTAGAATTAGCACAAGGAGATAAAATTCCCAATGTGCTCTTTCTTTTCACTTAAAAATTTTTTATTTTCCTTTTAATGGACAAATAATAATTATATTTATGGAGTAAAATGTGATATTATGATACATGTATACATTGTAGAATAATTAAATCAGGCCAATTAACATATTCATCACCTCATATACTTATCTTTGTGGTGATCACATTTAAAATCTACTCTTTTAGCAATTTTGAAATGTACAATACATTATTATTAACTATAGTTGCCACACTGTGCAATAGATTGCTAAAAAATATTTCTCCTGCCTCACTGAAACTTTGTACCTTTTAACCAACCATCCCCCTAGCCCTTACCCTGAGGACGCTGATAACCACAATTCTATTCTCCACTTCTATGAATTTGACTTTTGTAGATTCCACACATAAGTGAGATCGTATAGTGTTTGTCTGTGTCTGGCTTATTTCAGTTAGCATAATGTCCTCCAGTTTATCTGTTGTAGCATATGTCAGAATTTCATTCCTTTTAAAGGCTGAACAGTATACTATTATGTATATGTACCACATTTTCTTTTCTTAGACTGTATCAAACTTATTTGTATTATTTTTATTTTTAATTATGGGTACATAATAACTGTATATTTTTACAGGTACATTGTGATGTTTTGATATAGGCATACAATGTGAATTAATAAAATCAGGGTAATCAGGGTATTCAAAACCTCAGGCATTCATCATTTCTTTGTGCAGGAACTTTCCAATTCTACTCTTTTAGTTATTTTAAAGTATACCGTAACTTATTTTTTCATTATACTCACTTTGTCGTGCTATCAAATATTGTTCATTCTATCTAACTATATTTTGTACCTGTTAACCATCCCCACTGTATCTCTACTTCGCAGCTTTAGCTAACTATTCATTATTCTACTCTCTGTCTTCATAAGATAGATTGTTTTTAATATCTAGCTCCTACATATGAGTGATAACATGTGCAATTTGTCTTTCTATGCTTGGCTTATTTCACTTAACATAATGTTTTCCAGTTCCATCCATGATGTTGTAAATGGCAGGATTTCATACATTTTATGGCAATATAATATTCCATTGTGTATATGGGCCACAATTTTTTTATCCATTTATCCACTGATGGACACTTAGGTTGATTCCAAATCTTGGCTATTGTGTATAGTGCTGCAATAAACATGGAAATGCAGATATCTTCTTGATATATTTATTTCCTATCCTTTGGATATATATGCAGCAGCAGGATTGCTGAGTCATATGGTAGTTCTATTTTTAGTTTTTTGAGGAACCTCCATACTGTTCTCCATAGTAGATGCACTAATTTACATTCCCACCAGCAAAAAGAGAACAAGAGTTCTCTTTTCTCCACATCCTTGACAGTATTTGTTACTGCCTGATTTTTGATAAAAGCTGTTTATCTGGGGTGAGATGATATTTCATTGTAGTTTTGATTTGCAGTTCTCTGATGACCAACAATGTTGAGCATTTTTCATATACTTGCTGGCCATTTGTATGTCTTCTTTTGAGAAATATCTATTCAGATCTTTTGCCCATTTTTAAATCATATTATTTGACTTTTTCCTATTGAGTTGTTTGAGCTCCTTATATATTCTTGTTATTAATTTCTTGTCAGATGGGTAGTTTAGAAATATTTTCTCCCATTCTGTGGCTTGTCTCTTTGTTGATTGCATCCTTTGCTGTGCAGGAGCATTTTAGCTAGATGTGACCCCATTTGTCCAATTTTGCTTTGGTTGCCTGTGCTTTGAGAGTATTACTCAAGAAGTTCTTGCCCAGAATGCCCTGAGGTATTTCCCCAATGTTTTCTGTTAGCAGTCTCATAGTTTTAGGTCTTAGATTTAAGTTTTTAATCTATTTTGATTTGATTTTTTTTATATGGCAAGAGGTAGGGTCTAGTTTCATTCTTCTGCGTATGGATATCTAGTTTTCCCAGTATCATTTATTGAAGAGACTGTCTGTTCCCCATTCACTATGTTCTTGGCACCTTTGTCAAAGGTAAGTTCACTATAGATGTGTGGATTTATTTCTGGGTTCTCTTTTCTGTTCCATTGGTCTATGTGTCTCTTTTTATGCTAGTAGCATGCTGTTGTGGTTACTACAGCTCTGTAGTGTGAAATGAGGTGAAGTAATGGGATTCCTCCAGTTTTGTTCTTTTTGCTCAGGATGGCTTTGGCTATTGTGGGTCTTTGTGGTTTCCTATAAATTTTAGGATTATTTCTTTTATTTCTGTGAAGAATGTCATTGGTATTTTAATGAGGATTGCATTGAATCTGTAGATCGCTTAGGATAGTATGGACATTTTAACATTATTGATTCTTCCAATCCATGGGTATGGAATATATTCCCATTTTTTGTGTCTTCTTCAATTTATTTCATCAATGTTTTATAGTTTTCATTATAGAGATCTTTCATTTCTTTGGTTAAGTTTATTCCTAAATATTTTATTTTATTTGTAGGTATTACAAATGGGATTACTTTCTTGCTTAGTTTTCAGATTGTTTACCATTGGCATGCAGAACTGCTACAGATTTTTGTATGTTGATTTTGTATCGTGCAAAATTACTAAAGTTGTTTATCAGTTCTAACAGTTTTTTTGTGGAATTGTTAGGTTTCTCTAGATATAAGATTATGTCATCTGCAAACAAGGATAATTTGACTTCTCCCTTTCTAATTTAGATGCACTTTATTTCTTTCTCTTGTCTGATTGCCCTGGCTAGAATTTCCAGTACTATGTTGAATAATAGTGGGGAAAATTGGCATTCTTGTCTTGTTTCAGATCTTAAATGAAAGGCTTTCAGCTTTTCCCCATTCAGTATGACACTAGCTGTGGTTCTGTCATATATGGCTTTTATCATGTTGAGGCAAGTTCCTGAGAGTTTTTATCATGAAGGGATGTTGAATTTTATCAAATGCGTTTTCAGCATCAGTTGAAAGGATCATATGGTTTTTGTTTTTTGTTCTGTTGATATGATGTATCCCTCTGATTAATTTGTATATGTTAAACCATCCTTGCATCTCTGGGAGGAATTCCATTTGATGATCATGAATAACCTATTTAATGTGTTGTTGAATTCAGTTTGCTAGTATTTTGTTGACAATTTTTACACCTATGTTCATCAGTGATATTGGCCTATAGTTTTCTTTTTTTGTTGATTTGTCTGATATTTGCATCAGGGTGATACAGGCCTCATAGAATGAAGTCTGGGAGTGTTTCCTCATCCTTGCTTTTTTGGAATAGTTTAAGCAGGATTGGTATTCTTCTTTGAATGCTTGGTAGAATTCAGCAATGAAGCCATTAGATCCTGAGCTTTTCTTTGATGGGAGATTTTTTCTTACTGCTTCTACTTTGTTACTTGTTATTCATTTACTGAGGTTTTGGATTTCTTCCTGGTTCAATCTTGGCAGGTTGTATGTGTCTAGGAATTGATCCACTTCTTTTTTTTTTCTCCCCATGTTCCCCTCCTATCCACTTCTTCTAAGTTTTCCAGCTTATTGGTATACAGTTACTCATAGTAGTCACTAATGATCCTTTGGATTTCTCTAGTATCAGTTTTAGTGCCTCCTTTTTCATCCTTGATTTTATTTATGTAGGTCTTCTCTCTTTTTTTCTTAGTCTGGCTAAAGGTGTGTCAGTTTTGTTTATCTTTTCAATAGACAAACATTTTGTTTTGTTGATCTTTTGTATTTTTTGTTTCAATT
Source organism: Cheirogaleus medius (assembly GCA_008086735.1). Classification (NCBI taxonomy): domain Eukaryota; kingdom Metazoa; phylum Chordata; class Mammalia; order Primates; family Cheirogaleidae; genus Cheirogaleus; species Cheirogaleus medius. Next base: position 136,920,551 of record VBSM01002608.1, read on the forward strand.
CCATTTATTTATGCTCTGATCTCCATTATTTCTTTTCTTCTACTAATTTTGGGTTTGGTTTGCTCTTGTTTTTCTAGTTCTTTGAAATGCATCATTAGATTGTTTATTTGAAGCTTTTCTATTTTTTGATGTAGACACTTATTGCTATAAACTCTCCTCTTATAACTGCTTTTTCTATATCCCACAGGTTTTGCTGTGTTGTGGTTTCATTTGTTTCGAGAATTATTTAAATTCTTTCTTAATCCCATCATTGACTGACTTGGCATTCAGGAGCATATTGTTTAATTTCCATGTGTTTGTGTAATTTCTAATGTTCCTCTTGTTATTGATTTCTAATTTTATTCCATTGTGGTCAGAGAAAATACTTTGTATGATTTCAATTATTTTGAATTTTTTAAGGCTTGTTTTGTGGCCTAACATATGGTCTATACATGAGAATGATCCATGGGCTCCATTTGATCTATAGTGCAAATTAAGTCCAATGTTTCTTGCTTGGTGTTCTGTCTGGATGATCTGTCTAATGCTTAAAGTAGAGCGTTGAAGTCTCCAATGATTATTGCATTGGGTTGTATCTTCTCTTTAGCTCTGATAATGTTTGCTTTATATATCTGGGTGCTTCGGTGTTAGGTACATAAATATTTAGAATTATTGTTTCCTCTTTCTGAATTGACCCCTTTGTCACTATATAATGATCTTTTTTGTCTCTTTTTATAGGTTTTGTTTTAAAATCTATTCTATATGATAGAAGTATAGCTATGCCTGCCTTTTTGTTTGTTAGTTTCCATTTGCAAGGAATATTTTTTCCATCCCTTTATTTTTATTCTACATGTGTCTTTATAGGTGAAGTGGGTTTCTTGCAGACAATATATAGTTTGCTCTAGTTTTTTTTTTTATCCATTCAGATATTCTATGTCTTTTGATTGGATTGTTTAGTTCATTTACATTCATTGTTATTATTAATAGGAAAAGACTTACTACTGCTATATTGTTATTTCATATCTGATTGTTTTGTGGTCTTTTCTTTCTTCCTTCCTGTCTTCCTTTGTTAGAAATGATTTTTCTCTGATAGTACATTTTAATTTCTTGCTTTCTATTTTTTATGTATCTTTTGCAAGTTTTTTGATTTGAGGTTACAATGAGGCTTGCAAAAAACACTTTATAAACAATTATTTTAAATATATGACAACTCTGCTTACAAACAAATAAAAAAGCAAAGAGAAATCTAAGAGAAATTCTACTTTTTAACTCCACCCCTTCCTCCCTTTTTAACTCTTTGTTATTTTCATCCATATCTTTTTGTACTATCTATCTCTCAAAAAGCTGTTGTAGTTATTTTTGGTAGGTTTGTCTTTTAGTCTTCCTACTCAAGATGTAAGTGGTTCATATACCACAATTACAGCAATAGAGTATTCTGTATCTGTGTCCTACTGTTACCAGTGAGTTATATATCTTTGCATGATTTCTTATTGTTCATTAATGTTCTTTTCTTTCATATTGAAAAATTCTTTTTAGCATTTCTTATAGGAGGTAGGGTGTTGAAATTCGTCAGCTTTTGTTTGTCTGAGAAAGTCTTTATTTCTCATTCATACTCTTACGGTATGTAATATCCTAGGGTTAAACTTCTTTTCTTTAGCAGTTTGAATATGTCATGCCATTCTCTATAAGGTTTCCACTGAAAAGTCTGCTGCCAGTTGTATTCGAGCTCTTTTATACATTATTTTTTTTCTTTTTTCCTACTTCCCTTAGGACTTTTCTTTATGTGTGACCTTTGGGAGTTTGGTTTTTTGTTTTTCCTTTTTAGGGGAGCATATTATTAAATGCCTTGAGGTAGTCTTGTTTGGGTTAAATCTGCTTGGTGTTCTATTACCTTCTTATATCTGAATATTATTATCTTTCTCTAGGTTTGGAAAGTTCTCTGTTATTATTTCTTTGAGTAAATTTTCTATCCTAATTACTCTCTCTTCCTCCACTTTAAGGCCAATAACTCTTAGATTTGTCCTTTTGAGACTATTTTCTAGATATTATAGATGTGCTTCATTTTGTTTTATTCATTTTTTCTTTTTCCCTTCTGACTGTGTATTTTCAAATAGCCTATCTTCAAGCTCACTAATTCTTTCTTCTGCTTAATCAATTCTGCTGTCAAGAGACTCTGATCAATTTCTCAGTTTGTCAACTGAATTCTCAAGCTCTAGAACTTTTGCTTGATATTTATTTCAATCTCTTTGTTACATTTCTCTGATAAGCTTCTGAATTCCTTTTCTGTGTTGTCTTAAAATTCATTGAGCTTATTCAGGACAACTATTTTGAATTCTTTATCTGAAAGGTCACATATCTCCATCACTCCAGGATTGGTCACAGATACCTTATTTAATTCGTTTGTTGAGGTCATTTTTTCCTGGATGTTCTTGGCGCTTAGGGATGCTCATCAATGTCTGGGCATTGAAGAGTTAGCTTTTTATTTTAGTCTTCACAGTCTGGGTTTGTTTGAACACATCCTTTTTGAGAAAGGTTTCCAAATACTCAATGGGAATTGAGTGTTGTGATCTGATTCTTTGGTCACTGCATCCATATCAGCACTGGGGGTGCCCAGTAGTGCTGTGACTCTTGCAGACCTCTGGTCATACCACCTTGGTAGAATTAGAAAAGATATAGGAGAATTCCCTGGTTTACCAGGCAAAGTCTCTCACTCTCTGTTTTGGGCTGCTGGAGTTTGGAAAAAAGTCATGTGGACACTCCCTCGTGGACACCAGCACCAGGTCACACCTGAAGCCAGCCCAGTGTCACCCAAAGCCAGTAGTGAGTCTTACCTGGCTACTTCTGATGTTCATTCAAAGCCCAAGGGCTCTTTGCCTAGGCCAATGTCTAGAAGAGTATTTCCAATGTTTTCCTCCAGAATT
>VBSM01002608.1:136923547-136947731 GCA_008086735.1 Cheirogaleus medius
GTGGCATGGGCAATATACATAACCATAATATTTGTACCCCCATAATATGCTGAAGAAAAACAAAAGCCCAAAGGCTCTTTAGTCAGCATGTGGTGAATCCTGTCAGAACCAGGTCCTTCTCTTCAGGGTAGCATGTTTTCTTCTGATCTAAGGTGAGTCCAGAAATGTCATCCAGGAACTAAAGCCTGGACTCAAGGGCTTCAGGAGTCTGCTTGATACTTTATTTTACTGTGGCTAAGCTGGTACCCAAGTCGCAAAACAAAGTCCTTTGAGCTCTTCCCTTTCCTTTCCCCAAGTGGAACTGCATTGCCTATAGTTGGGGGAAAGGTGACATAGGCACTGGGTTGGCCACCGTTGGTATCTCACTTAGTCACCTACTCCTCAAGTCCACTGGCTTTGAACCAGCACAGCAGGAGGAATTGCCCAACACTACTGTCTTTGTGGCCAGACTCCTTTATGAATTTAGTCCAGGCCCCAGGTTGCTTCTTGTCTGCTGGTGGTTGGGCTAGTGGGAAGTTGGGTTTCAGGGCAGAGGATTTTCTTCTGGTCGGGCTGGTCTAAATGCTCCCTTCCTGGGCACTGGTAGAATTCCACCCTGTGCTGTGTTCCTCTGTGCTAGGGTGACCCTGAGTTTCAATGTAAAGTCCCACAGTCATTTAACTCTCCCTCCCCCAGGCACATAGTTTCCCTCTCCACTCTGCATGCTGATGCAGCACAGCTGGGGAATGGGTAGGAGTAGCATAGGCAACGCAAGACTGTCTTTTCTGCACTCTTCCGTGCTGCCTCTTTCCTCGATGTAATGTTAAAACCAGGTGGTATGATTGCTCTCCTGATTTTGGTTCTTCTGAAGGTGCTTCCTTGTGTGGATAGTTGTTGAACCTGGTGTTTTGTGTGGAGGGAGGATAGCTGTAGGTTTCTATTCAGCCATCTTGCTCCCCACTCCCTGGTGTGCCATTTTTGTCCATGTGTTATCTTCCATAAAACTCATCCTTTTTATTTGCCTTTCTCCAGCCTTCCTCACAATTTTACAGATGATTGTTGTTGATAAACATCTTTTTACTAGAAATATTTACTAAAAATATTTTTTAGTTAGATTTTAATATAAGGCCTTACACTCATTTTGTAATTTTGCAAGTATTTTAGCAATCAATCCTGTAAATTAGATGAGGGAAATAATTTTTTTTTATCCTCAATATGTTGGTGAGAAAACAGAGATACGTAGTTTTCAAGTAACTTCTCCAAGTTCACTAAGTAGCACAGGTGAGACTAAAACACAGTTTATCTGGCTTAGACCCAGGGGTCTCCAGAATGAGACCAGTGTGCTTTCCACTATGCCCCACTGCCACTCAATTACCCTATGATCAAATCACATTTAAAATCCATTCCACCTAAAAATGCACATAAACTTTGAACAATAGTGATGTCTCAAACCTTATCAGAAATAATTCCTCTTTAGTGCTTTACTAAACATTTTAGAATTCAAGGCTATGATTTTTGTATTTTACCTCTTTATTCTTTCCCCCTCAGAACCAGCTATTTCCTTAATTAGACCAATCTTTAAACTACACAACATTTTCATTTTTCTATCAGAGGTATTTAAGTTCCTTTTTACTGAATTAGATATGAGGATTATGTTTGAAATTAGTTGGGGAGATATAGTGGCAAGTGTACCATGGCTACTTGCAAAATGCAATTAAGCCCTGGGATGGTGGCCAAGCGTCCTGGCAGTCAGAAACTTGAAACCAGGGGAGAGATTATATTGGAACCATATTAGTGCCATCTAATTGCTGTTTTAACTTTCTCCTTTCAGCCATACTGGTTGTCCTGGCAGGAATGTGGTGCTTCCAACACAAGAGCAAGAGCCAAAGAGAATTTACCATCACTTTTAATGTGTGTTTGAATTAGTCTGAGCCATGGCCATGAGAAATTGTTTCCTTTATACTTCTGATGTTCTTCCAGATGTTCCAGCTGCTAGTAAGTTGTTAGGCTGATGATTCTGTCCTGGCTCTAGCACTGAGAAATGATAGCTGATCAATCTTTGTTACTGCATTCTCAACTCAACTGTTAATAGATTTCTATGCATTCCAGAGATTGAGGCATTAGGAAAAACTGGTTTAGATATTACGCTGAGAAAGGAGCATTTAAATTCCTTTTTTTTTTTTTTTTTTTTTTTTAGAGACGGGGTCTCGCTCTTGGTCAGGCTGGTTTCGAACTCCTGACCTTGAGCTATCCACCCGCCTCGGCCTCCCAGAGTGCTAGGATTACAGGCGTGAGCCACCGCGCCTGGCCTTAAATTCCTTTTGATGGTAAAGGAACAGTGGATAAAATGGATATAAACCAGGATATAAAATGTAGTTATTTGCAGGAGAAAATCCTCTTTCTCCAAAATGCCTTCTCCACTGTTACCTGCAATTCTGCATTAGCTATAGTAGAAAGTGTCATTTCCTTCAGACTCCTTTTAAAAGCAAATTCTCTTGGAATGGGGAGCACGTCAGCCCTAACATGTCAGTGTGGATGCATAAGAGACCCTGTGTCAATGTGGATGAGGTAAGCATCCAAAGGAGATGTTCCATTGGCTGAAGCAGATCTTATGATGTAGCTATAACTTTCTTCCAGAGTGGAAAGTGTTAACATATAGCATCTTGAGACTTAAACACATCTTGTTAAACCAACATACCTCAAGAAGTATTGTCTTACCCAGTTCACCGAATGTGGATACCAAGATCTTAAATGCAATTATCAGATACCCATCACAAAGAATACCTCCTGTAGTTAAAATCAACTATTTTGAAATTCCCTAAGTAAAGACATTTATTTCCTTCAGGTTACTCTGCAAATGCTTGCCATTTACTTCTCTTACTATTTGCATCTCTATTTGCAAGATGCTAGAATTATATCTATCTCTGCTCTGAAAGCTTGATATAGTAGCCTCAAAAAAAAATCAGCATTCTGTATTTTGCTTGCGCTGCAGAAATGGGAGGAAAAAAGTAACTTCAAATTTAGAATCCAACTGTCAAAGGTATTAATCACATGGAAATTAGATACCATGATACATCCTGTATAACAACCTGAAACATTTTCTTTGACTGGAACAATTCTTTGTTTCCTCCTCTGGCCATTTCACTGCTAAGTCACATGAACAACTCAAATAGGACTTGAGAGAAAAAACATTTGCTGTGTTCCTCCAATGCGGAAGGACTCTAGCGTTTCCTGTCACAAGCACTCATACCACAGGCCACCTCCATAGACTCTGACATTTCCTTGAAGAGGAAAAGGGGACCAAGAGGAATTCATGGAACATGGGGCTCTATTTAGAAGTGGAGCACAGAAAGGAATCTGGTGTTCCAATAACACCCCACACAAGCCGTGTGCAGTCTGTGGAGTCTCTCTCTTAGCTGATACCTTTTTTCCCTCCCATTGCCTTTTAAACATTTCTTAATTTTGGTGAGTCAGAATGGAAAGGAGCACTGGGCAGAAAGTCTAGCGACCACAGATTTAGTTCCAACCTTTCAACCTCGCTGCAGTGAAAACTTGAACAAGTAGGTCACTCATTTAGATGCCATCCCTCCACCACTTAAAAAAATAGGAGTGCTCATTTCAGCTGGAGGGACTGGAGGCAGACCCAGCCCTGCTATTTGGCCATGTCTCCATTCACAGTGCTCCAGTGGGATTGAAGGGGTTCACAAAGAGGTTGTTTGAGTACTTCACTTTTATCCCTGGTAAGGAATTACTGAGAAATTTCTCTGGATATTTTTTCTAGATTAGTGTACCATGTTAGCACAATGGGAAATTATTTACCTATTAAATTTTTGAAAATTTTGGAAAATGCTGCAGGTAGCAGTGCCTGAAATCTCACCATTAGAGCTTTTTTTCCTTTGGATTTATTCCCATTATTCACATTATTCTCTGTGTTTCCTTACCATAAAAATACCTATAATATGTATCCAAACAATCAGTTCTCAACTCTGTCTCCCCAGCCCTTTCTAGCTGAATGTGCTGTTCACCACTACCACTGTGGCAGGCTAAATAATGGTTCCTCCCACCTCCCACAAAGATGTCCACATCCTAATCCCCAAAACATAAATGTGTTGCATTATCTGGCAAAAGGAACTTTGCAAATGTGATTAGGAGATAGGGAGATTATCCTAGACTATCCAGTCGGGCCAAAGTAATAACAAGGGTTATTTTAATAGAAAGGTATAAGGGTCAGAGATGGATACAGATTAGAAGATGCTACACCACTGACTTTGAAGATGGAGGGTGCAACCATAAGCCTAGGAATGCAGGAAGCCTCTAGCACCCAAGAAAGGCATGTAAACAGATTCTCTCCTATTGTCTCCAGAAGGAATGCAGCCCTGCCAACACCTTGATTTTAGGACCTCTAACCTCCAGAACTATAAGGTAATGAATTTCTGTTGTCTTAAGCTACTAAGTTTGTGAGATTTACAACAATAGGAAACTAATACAGCCACCCAACTTATCCTCTTGAATATGTATCTGTGGTGTTTGTGTTAGTCATTCCTTGTCATTATTTATAATCAGGATGACTTCATTTACATTATTCCAAACATTAATTAGTTAAATGTTAAACATTATCCCATAACCACCATGCCTGGAGGGGCAGGTGGTACTCCTATAGTGGGACATTATCACAAGTAGGTAAAAGCTCTAGTTCAGATCTGGGTTTGAGCCCCTTCTCTGAACTATTATAGGTCTGGGACCTCGAACAGAATTACTCTATCACTCTGAAACTAGCTTCTTCTCTGTTAAAATGTTATACTTATGTCATAAGGTTAATGAGAATATTAAATAAGATGATTTATACATAAGACCTTAACAGAAGTCCTGGTACATGGCAGATACATAGGGTAGCTTTTATTGTTTTTAAAAAGGGATAATTCACTGAACTGGAGTGGGTAGCAATGACTTGATAGAGAAAGTGTGACCCAAATTGGGCCTCAGAGATTTAGGTAGACTTGGGTAGAGATTTTCAAAAGGGAAGATACGGCGTTGGGGAATATAGGCTTTGGGGTAGAGACTTGAGTTTGCCTCTTTCTAGCCATATCATCATCTTGGGTGAGTTACTTCACTTCTCTGACCCACAGTTTCTTGAGCTAAAATTTGTATAATGTCCACCTCATAGGATCACTGTGAGAATTAAATAGAATTACGTACGTGAAGCCTGGGAAAAGCTCAGCACAGAATGCAATCCCTGGGTTTAGAAAAGCAGCAAGAACAAAGTTGTAAGGCATGTTTTTGAAACAGATAAATGGCAGGCAGTCTTCAATGTAGCCAGCAGACTGAAGGAGAACAGGTGACAAAACTAGAGGGTGGGTTGGAACAACATTGTAGGGAGTCCTGCATTCCTGGTTAGAATTTCCTAGCCCAAAGGACTGAAAACAATTTTTATAATACAAGATATAAAATATAAGCCATGGAAGGTTTTATGTAACACTATATATTCCTGTCAGCTTGCCCATAATGCAAATGATAGAGGAGTTTATGGAGAGACACTCTTGGGTAATTCTATAGGCCAGTGTTTTCCAAGTTTCTTAGCAATAGAATGCATGTATTACAATACATGTAACAAGTGAAATATTAATGAAGAATCACAATATATAAATCACAAAATTTAACATAATTGTATTCTTTTTCTAATATAAATTTATATTAAATTTAAAATTGAAACATATTCATTAGGCAGATATGTATTGAATACCTACCCTGTAAATAGGTAGAGATAAAATAATAAGCAAAAGATGCAGTCACTGTGTTTATGGAGCCTAGCTTCATGGAAGAGACAGACATGAATTAAATAATTATATAAATAAATATATATATTTTATGTAACATAATCACATAACATATATGCATATTTCATACATGTTATGGAAAGAAAGTATAAAGGGCTGTGATGATTGATAATATATACCAGAAGGAGATATTAATAATACAGTCTACTATGGACTGAATTTTGTCCCTCCCCCAAATTCATATGTTAAAGTCCTAACCCCCAATATGACAGTATGGAGACGGGGTCATGGGAGGTAATTAGGTTTGGATGAGGTCATTAGGATTAGGCCCTAGTGATGGGGCTTAGGGACTAATACACAGCCTAGGGAGTTTGTGTCCTTAACATCCATTCCTCTCTTCCCCCATGGGTAGATGCCCTGCAGGTAGAGGCAGGATTGGCTCTACTCATGGCCCTTGGAATTGGCCCCCAATTGGTGTAAGGCTGTTCCAGGCTAATGCTCTTCTTGCTTGTAGCAATTGCTTCCTCTAACCTCTTTGTGCATCCATTGACTGCACCCTCCTTTGGCAATCATAATTCTCATCACTCAGCTGTTTTCATGTGCATGTTGTTCAATGGCAATTGTGATATAATCTCCTTGATCATATACAAAGCATTTCTTCTCCTGCTCTGTACAGAGCACATACTAACTATGGTCAGTGCCCATCTCTTTTTTTTTTTTTTTTTTTTTTTAGAGACGGGGTCTCGCTCTTGGTCAGGCTGGTTTCGAACTCCTGACCTTGAGCTATCCACCCGCCTCGGCCTCCCAGAGTGCTAGGATTAGTGCCCATCTCTTGACTAGGGTGACTGAGAAGATGAGATGCTCCCTGTTTGAGCTGAAATGTCAGGGAGTCAGTGTGTCATGAGACAAGTACTGCTTGGAGGAATCGAGGAAAACTAGAAAAATAACAACAAAGAGAAGGAGGAGGAAGAGGAAGACAAGGAGAAATTGTTAGACAGCTAGGAAAGCAGACCCCAGTGGGTGAACTTGTCTCTGGCTTTGAAAGTTTATTAAGTCAGAATGATCCCAAGAAAAAGTCATTTCCTACTGTTTAGTTGATTGAATATCTCTGAACCAAAAGAAGAGTAAGTGCTTCGGACAAATGGAAGGCAAGTTAGTGCTACTGACTCGCCTTTTATGAGGAGTGAAAAGCCACCTGGTCTGTAACTAAGGCCTCTCATCACTCTCTTCCCTTTCCAATCCATTCTCCACACAGCAGCCAAAACAATATTTATTTTAAAAAAAGAATGGATATTTATAAACATAAATTGGATCACCCCCTGCTTAAATCCTCTCGGTGACTTCCTTTGCATTTAGAATAAAATGCAAGCTCCTTGCCATGGTTTACAAGGCTCTGACCGTCTGATTCCTGCCCACCCTCACTCCAACACACTTGCCACACTGGCCTTGCCCCCGTTCTTAAGCACGCCAATCTCATCCTCACCTTTGTTCCCTATGAAGGCTAAATGCTGAAACTGCAATGCTCTTCTTTCACGTCTTCACTTAACTGCCCCTTCTCATGTGTCAGGTTTCAAGCATGAATGCCACCTCCCAAAAGAGGCCTTTCAATAGGTATTCTGTCAATTAACCCCTTGTTCTTTTCCTCTATTGCACTTTGCAACATGTAAGTTTTGCCATGAGGGATGGGTTTTGCCCTTTTGTTCATCATTATACTATCAGAACCCAACCTATAGTCCTGCATCTAGTGGGCATTCAAGTATTGTTGAATGAATGGATGAATGAATATGTGGATGGTTGGATGGATGGATGGTAGTCCGGTATACCTATGGAGAAGAATGTGTGTATCAGGTAGCAATTTTAAGAAAATGAGTCAGATTTTTTAAGTTAAAGTTGAGACCCATGAGGAAGTTAAAATCTGTCTCTACTGGTCCAAGTGAAAAGTTCTCCAAATATTGTTGGAGAACAATATTTGGAGAATACTGTTGCCCTGGTTTCCCTTCCACTTGCCATCCTACCATACTAGGAGTCTGTACACTATATCTAGCCTGTTTATTTTTTGACTTTTTTTCTTCTTGTCCCACATAATTTTGTTCACTGTTTTATCTTTAGCCTCTAGACCTCTGCCCAGCATCCAATTGGTGCTAGATGAATATTTGTTAAATGGACAAAAGTAGAAATCCTTAAGGACAGGAACCATGTCAAACACCTCTCAGACATTTTGTACAATTAAGCAACATGTCAAAGCATGAGTTGACATTAATGGATTTAAGCATCAATGCTTAGAAAAATAAACATATCAAAAATCTTTCTGAAATATAAGATGAATATTTTTGCCTTCTTATATATAGGCCAGTGAACACAGTTTGATATTTTCTTGATGTCTCAGGGTTATTAATACAGACATCAATTATTATTTGCTTCTGCCTCCAAGGATATAGTTAGGTTTGACATTTGCAAGAAGGAAGGAAGGCACATAAGCAAATGTGATCCCTCAGAGTTCCCTCAGCCATCTATGCCAAATGGCCTAGAGAATGTGAGACAGAGATTCTAAGACAGTTTTCCTAACCAAACAGTTTTCCTGGGGAAAGAGAAATGGATCCAAATGCAAGTAGCTTTTCTTTTCTCTCTAAAGACAGTAACACAGACATCTCACTTGTAATGTGGGATGGCTCTCTCACTCTCACTTTAAACTTATAAACACTTAAGAAAATAAATTGCCAATTCTATCTTTGGGGCTTCCCACCTTCACTTGCAGAATTATTCTGAGAAAGTGTGATGAAAAGAACACTGCCTTTAGAGTCAGGCAGAACTGAACCTGAACCCCAGCTCTGACACCGGTAGCCATGCGAGGGAGATGTGGGAATTGAACCAAACAAAGTATTAATATATGTCATACTTTACACAGCATCTGAAACACAAATAAATGACTGAATCATAGGGTTTTGTCATGCCCCTCTAGTATGCCATCTGCACCCCCCCTAATGACCTAATTGCCCTGTGATTCTCACTCTCCATTGCCTGGGGAAGGTAGCCAGCTCCCTTCCTTTCACCTTTTGCCATCTGTCAAGAACAGTCCTATGGAAAGAACTTGATTAAGGTACTGGGTCCTGAAAATTACTTACTTCTATGGGTTTTTTTCTGGAGGCATTTGCATTTGGAAAGGGGACAATGAATTCTTCCAAAGCAGTATCTCTTAAGTGATAGAATATCAGGCATCCTAGTGAAACTGTAAGCACGGCAGTCCCTGAGTATCCATGGTTTTGTTTCCCACAGTTTCAGCTATCCATAGTCAACCATGGTCTGGAAATATTAAATGGAAATAAATGATTCATAAGTTTTAAATTGTGTACCATGCTGAGGAGCATGATGAAATGTCACACTGTCCCACTCCATCCCCACTCCCCAATGTGAGTCATCCCTTTGTCCAGCGTATCCACACTATATAAGCTCCCTGCCTATTAATCACTTAGTAGCTGTATTAGTTACCAGATTGAAAATACGTAGTATATATAAGGTTTGGTACTATCTGTGGTTTCAGGCATCCACTGGGGTCTTGGAACATACCCCCAGGAGATAAGGGAAGGCTACTATGCAGTTTGCTTAGGGTGTTGGTTTGCCCTTTGCTCTTTAAATTAAACTGCTTAGGTAATGTTGTCTCTGCCTTCATGTAAGACAAAAACTTGTACCAAAATTTTTAATTTGTATAATTAAAATTTATATGCTGACATCTCTGATATCTCAAATTTATATAAAAACTTTCTTCTTCAATTGTAATATGGTAAGGCATATTTCCTACCTGAAAAATCATGTAACTGCTGTGTCTTTATATAGCTGCACATCTCATTTCAACTTATTGAGGATTTGGGCTTTTCATAGAGAGGGTTAAAATGAAGCCAGTTTAAGTCCTTTTTAGAGTTGAAATGATAAAAGCATTGACAGGACTTGTAAGAGACAGCACGGGGTTGCCATACGAACATCTTTAACAGTGGAAACCTGCCCCCATCCAAAGAGAGCACTTTGCTATTTATCAGGATTTAGGAAAGAAACTGAAGTGCAAGGATGATTCAATTTTGAAAGATCTCTTTAAAAGCAGACATTTCCACACCCAATGGAGATGGGATCGGTTTATCTAAAAGTCTGCAGGTGGCACGTTTTCCATTTCTGTGGCCATTAGAGGATGATTCCCAGGGTGGGGGTTGACTTGAAGATCCTGAAGTTTCCTTTGCAACTAAAGAAAATCTCTCACATATAAACTAGTAATAACTAAGGAGATTCATTGATGTGGTGATTTTGTACAAAATATGCCAGTAAAAACTAATAAGATTTTAATTGCAACCTTAAGAAATAAATTTATATTTCAGGGTGAAAAGGGAGGTGGCTTAATTTGTTTGGCTGCCTGTTATTACTGCTTATAAGTTTATGTGTATAGTCACTGAAACTAAGTAATTAGGCTGCCTCTATACCTCATACAAGCCTAACTTTCACCAATATTCTACTAAACACTGAAGCAGAAAACAAGAAGTACACTGTCTCTTTGGAAAAGTAATGTGGTTGGCACCTTCTGAAATGGCTCCAAATGATCCCCACCTTTTGGTATTCACAAGCTTGTATAATCTCTCTCCTCTTGAATATGAACAGCATGCAGTGACTTGCTTCTACCAAACAGAATATGGAAAAAGTGATGCGTTGCCACTTCTCAGATTAGGGTATAGAAGACTGTGATACTCCCCTCTCACTTTCTCTCTCTCTTTTCTCTTGCTTTCTATAGTGAAGTCAGCCAATGTTTTGTGAGCTTCCCTCTGGAGAAACCTATGTGGCAAGAGGCTGTGGGATGTTTCTGGGTAATAACTAATGAGGAAGTGAGACACTCAGTCCAACAATCAATGAGGAACTGAGTCCTGCCAGCAACCACATGAAGGAGCTTGGAAGCAGATGTTCCACCAGCTGAGTCTTCAAATGAGACCATATTCCCAGCAGATACCTTGATTGTGGTCTTGAGGTAGATGCTGAGACAGAAAGACCCAACTCGGCCACAATGAATTCTGAGGGTAATTTATTATACTGCAATAAATAACTAAATTAAGAACATTTAAATATATCACATTTTATATAGCAGAGGAGTATAAATAAAGTATGGTATATCTATACATAATATAAAAGAGTATAAGATTGAAAACTATTTGATTACATGGAAATAATATCTATGTAGTTACAAATATGACCTCCAAATAAAATTAAACTAATTTCTTCAAAAGACCAAAAGGTAGAGAAACCAGAGCATCAGGCCAACACTCAGAAATTATAGAAGAACACTTTACCAAAAGGTATGAAAAAATCCTGATTTTAGTTTTTAGGAATTCTGTTATTTATCAGCCAGTATTCAGGAAGATAAACAGAAAACATTCTTCCTAGCCTATGGAGAGAAAAATTTAATTCAAGAAATTAGTTATAAAATTTTTGGAAGTTCTTGTAGGGCACAAGAGGGAGAGTGGTATTGTCCAGAGATCGAGAAGTTTCTGGTGTCCTTGCAAGAGCCCAAGGGACTACACTTGCTGCTAGTGCCACCAAAGGTACTGAACAGGAAGCAAGACACTATTGCTATCCTTGGCGGTTCTTCTACCGCCATCGTGTCTTTTAAGACCTCATGAAGATCTCCCATGTGCAGGCCTTCCCTTGGTCCAACTAAAAAGAGTAGATCTGGGAAACGTACTACCAGTAGAATGGTGGGTATTTGGCTAAGTGCCAATAAACAACATCTGTCACACATATTAAACCAGTTTAAATATTTCCCCATGAGCAATGGCAAACATTTTTCAAGACTGAAATTATTTCACACCAAGAGGATTCATGGTACAAAATTCCTTGAGCATTTTACATTAGTTTTATAAATTAAGCCCCAAAATACCCCTGTATTCACATTATAGGAGTGGGTTTTTGACTAAACAATTTAGTTAATCTAATCAAAACTGTTTATTCAGAAATGCCTTATATACAATTTTTACAAGCCTGGCATGCCCAGATTTATATCCCCATTTCATTGAGAAACAGAAGAAAACATGCATAAGTTAGACATGGGTGCTTAAAGATAAAAATATTTATCTTGCCCTTGTTCATTAACAGAATTATTTGGGATTACAAATATACATCTCTGTCATCTCTAGCTACACCAGACGATATTCAGTGTCTTGAATATTTTGCACATTTCCACAGGCAATTAAGTTACTCTTCCTTCAACTTAGTCAAGCATTTTAGGCATGCATAGGAAGGAAGTCAGGTTAGCAATTTTTATCTGATTATTACTCTAGTTTTCAGAACTATCTAACTCTATTTCATCCGTGCACTCTCACAAAAGGCCTTTGCTTCTCTGGCTAGAGCATATGCTATTTGAGAGCAATGCCTGTGTTTTTAATTTAATAAATGATTAGCAAGGGCCAAGATGTTCCAAGCACTGTGGTAGGTGCTTTCTCACATCCCTTTTTAGTTCTGACAACAGGAGACTCACAGTCTGCCTGGCCTGAAGGTAGTGCTTAGTGCGTAGTTATCAAATGACTGATACACTCAAGAAAAAGTACAGATTCAAAAGAACTAAGGGTTTTCCATTAAACAACAGTAACAAATTTATTTCCAGTCTCCCTTCAAAATCTCCAGTAACTTCTCAATGGCATGCTTCCTGCAGAGGAAAGAAAAATCTGGATGCCTTGCTATAATGCTTGGATTTATACAGGTAATTGGATTTCTTCCTTCTTGAGGAGACACAATTAGAAAGGCATGTCTCTGGTCCTCTTTCTTAAAAAGCCTAGAAAATACTTGACCACAATTTCCACACTCCTTGTATGAGCCTTTGCTAAGCTTAGGTGAGTGGTAGCCTTACAGTTGCTTCTGAAGCCTGCTGTGGCTAGGAAAGTGCGGGTGTTGATATTTGCATCTGAAAATCTGTACTCGACACCAGTGTACTCTATAAGGCCCTGGAGTAAGTAAGGGCCTTTCATATTACCCTCGCTCTTGATCCTTATTTGTTCATCAGAATGGACAATTCAATCTGCCAGTGTCGACTGAGTAGGGCCTAAAAGGACAGTAGGACTGGATCAATAATGCAATTGGCTCAGGCGCCGGTGGAAGAGGCAGAGTGAGCACAAGTGTTTACCTCTGCTCCCATTCAATCACCTACTGAAATGATAGAAGAGGAATTTTCAAAGACATAGATTCATCAAGATAAGGAGAGGAGGCAAGAGCAACAGCACTGTGAAAATTGGAAAGCACAAGAGAAAACCCAAAACGCTGGATCTTAAATGAAGGAGAAAATGCTTAGAAGCAACCAGAGTCATGCTGCAGAACCCCACAAAAGGCTCAGAAAGGGGCATCACCCATTACTTCTAGAAGTGGGGGTAAAGATGGCGCTGCCAAGGAGAAGATCAGTTCAAAGTCTGCTCACAAAGCTGGTGGATCCCCAGATCACCTCTCTGACTCAGAGAATGTTCCACCCCATTGGAATATGAGAGATTTATTCTCTAGAGAGTGAAACAGAGAATCTCTGAGTTGGAAGACAGCCAGCACTGTTAAGAGCAGGAATGTGATACTAAGGAAAAAGAGAGAATGTGAAAACCCGTGTGTAGAATCTTGAAAGACCCCCACCCGCAAACATGGTT
The DNA here is from genome assembly GCA_008086735.1 of Cheirogaleus medius. Classification (NCBI taxonomy): domain Eukaryota; kingdom Metazoa; phylum Chordata; class Mammalia; order Primates; family Cheirogaleidae; genus Cheirogaleus; species Cheirogaleus medius. The sequence continues at coordinate 136,936,947 of VBSM01002608.1, forward strand.
CTCTTTTCTTAGCAAGTCCTAAGAATGCTGTTAGGAAGGTTTATCCTCCCACAAAGAAGACTGGAAGATTCTACCTCTGGAAATCTGACCAGTCCTAGGGAAAAGGCCTAAATCCATAACATAGATGCTTCTCTATCATAATGCCATTCAGTAAAGCCCACAAAAACAGCCCCATTATAATGCCATGCAATGAAGCCCACAATTAACTGGTTCGTGTAAACGGAGCTTCTTTTAAATATAAGCAGAGAGTCAAGAATCAGCAGAAAACTAAAAACAAAAAAAAAGAAAAAGAAAAAACCAAAACTCTACTTGAAAGGCAGAAACCAAACAAGAAAGCAACTTGGGGAATAAAGAAAATAAAAACATACAAATATATCATTAATATCCTCAGAGAATTGAGAACAATATGCTACACAAAAGGAATATTCAGAGACAAAAAAAAACTCCTGGAAATTAAAGCTATGATAGCATGCATTGAAAAGTTCAATAGAGAGAATAGAAGTTTTTAAAAAGCTGAGAGAATTGCCCAAAAAGATGTTCAAAGTGGGAGTTTCTGTTTAATATGAAGTGAAGTGAAGCCAATGAAAGAGTTAAATTGTCATCTTTCATAGGGAGGAGGAAATTGACAATTACTAAAACTGAAAAATTGAGAAATAGTTTGATAAGCATGTTATTATATAGAGATATGGAGGTAATCAAGCATATAAAATTATTGGAAGTACTGTCTCTGGGAGTTGAAAATGGTTAGAAGACTGCTGTTTTTGGTAACAAGTCTTGTATAATTCTTTTAAAAATATTTTCATGTATAACTTTAATGAAAAATAAACACTTTTTCCCCCATAAACAGCATGGGATTTGTGTTTTGCTTTTAAAATCTTAGCTCTGCCACTTACAAGTTTTGGACATATTTCTGAACTTCTTTAATATCTCTCTCTTTTTTTGTATTTTGGAGCAATAATATCTACCTCACAGAGTTGTTGTGAATGTCAAATATGATAATATATGTAAAGAGTTAATCAAACAATCTAGCTAATATTAAGGGCACTATAAATGTTAGCTAGTATTTTTATTCCCTAAGTTAACTTGAAACAAAGTTCTCTGTCATTTGCCTGAGCATTCTCTCATTCCATCCTTGTTTGTGATAAAAGAGATGTAAGAGGTTTTGAAAGGAAGCTATATTTCTAGGGTTGTCTCTGGCCTTTATAGGAAACATTGGCCAACCAATCATTTCTATAAACTAACCCTTGGTACCTCCCGTTACACCTATTAACTATCCCATTTATATCAGAGACAGAGTCTGGAATGGAGTCCTCATATAGATGATGAAGGAATAATGTGAGGGTCCTTGTTCCATGATAAATATAAGGTTATTTTCATGTTATTATTCTTTTTATCCTAATAAGTTTTCCAGAAACCAAGAAATAAACATACTAGCAATATTTGTAGTAGACAGAATGTTACTCCAAAAATACCCATGCCCTGATCCCTAGAGTCTGAATATGTGAATATTACCTGGCAAAGGGAAATTTGCAAATATAATTAAGGTTACTAACCTTAAAATAAGGAGATTTGCCTGGATTATCTGTGTGGCCAAATTTAATCACATGAGCACTTAAAAGAAGAGAACTTTCTCCATCTGGAAGCAAGAGAGAAGTGGAATAAGGGGAAGTCACAGATTAGAATCAGGAGAGGGACTTAACCTGCCATGTTTGGGGCCACTTAGGTAGTAGTGTGAGAAGGAATGTGGGCAGCTTCTAGGAGTAAATACCAGCCCTGGGCTATCAGCCAGCAAGGAAACAAGGACCTCAGCTCCACAACTATACAAGAAACTAAATTCAGGCAATATTCTGAATGAACTTGGAAGCAGATTCTTTTTCCGAGGTGTCAGTAAGGAATGCAGCCCTGCCAACACCTTGAGTTTGGCCATGTTAGAATTTAGCATAAGATCCCGTCATCTGACCAACGGAAACTGTGACACAATAGAATTCTGTTGTTTTAAATCTACTAAGTTTGTGGTAAATTGTTATGGCAGCAAAGAAAACTAATGTGATACTTAAACAGGTCTAGTAAAAACTCATCTTATTCAGAATGGATAGGCTGATCTATTGGATTCAGCATATTTTCAGAGATTTTACAACATAAAAACATAATATTGAAGCAGCTTCTATTTTTTAAAAGGTCCTTTGTGATATAAATACTAAATACTTTCATCTTCAAGAAATCAATGAGGTTTGACAGAATCTACATGCTTCTGCATATAAGTTAGGCTCCAATGGCTGGATAAAAAGCCAGGAAACTCATGATATTTTTCAGCATCAACTGCCTTTCAAAGGTGATTTGGTCATTTATTAACTCCACAAATTGCTAAAGACACTAATATACACCATAAACTATAACTTGACAATTTTTTTCTGTTGTTGCTATTAGGCTACATTTTAGCCTTCAGTGAAAGGTAGCAAAATACATTATAGGAAATTACTTAGTTCATTTCTGAAAGAGAAGGTTTAAATACAAGATGAATATAACACCAGGTGTTGAATTTCAGCAAATTAAGATGTTATCATTTATGATACCTCATAGCACTCTATAAAATGTCCATATTCTGAGAAAAGTGACTGGGTTAGAAACTAGATAATGGAACAAAAGGAAACAAGATATGTTTCAAACAAGGTCTTGGGGAGGCTGAGTGTAAACTTCAAACAATGAAAAATAATGGAGGGTCATATTGGATCAGATGGAAACAGTAAAAGAAGGAAATGACGGAGCTCTGGGGAAGAGGGCTGCAATAGCAGCATAGCTGTTGAATCTCTTCAAATCCCCCCATAAAAACAGATTGACTAGAAAACCAAAATCCCACAGACAACTTCTGCAAAATAGGGTGACAAGATATCACGAGGAGCCCCCAAATACTAGCAAGTTCAAACTATTAATGATAGGACCTGTGTATTAGCAACTGTGCTGGAATAAGTAAAAGTAAGGAAAAGAAACTCCTGCTGTATCTCAATTCATAAGAGCCTCAAAAAAATCCATAAATACTCACCAGAAATCTTATTAGGTTATAAGAATAAAGCCTAAACTGAAGGAAGTTTTGTAAACTCCTGATCATAGATATATGCAAATATCATAAAATCTCAAACCCTTTACTGTTCTTGATAATTTGTGGATGTTCACAGGGACATGGATCTGGAAGAGAAAGTACAATGGCTCCAGGGGTTCGTTTCAAGGATGTGAGAAAATTCCCAGGATCCAGTATTGAATAGTCTTGCCCAAGTGGCAGCCAGGATTAAGAATCACAGGTATAGGCCGGGCGCAGTGGCTCACGCCTGTAATCCTAGCACTCTGGGAGGCCGAGGCGGGTGGATAGCTCAAGGTCAGGAGTTCGAAACCAGCCTGACCAAGAGCGAGACCCCGTCTCTAAAAAAAAAAAAAAAAAAAAAAAAAAAAAAAAAAAAAAAAGAATCACAGGTATAGAGGTATAAAAGTGTATGGCATGTACAAGAATAGACAAGTAGTCTTTTATGACAGAAGCAAAGAATTGGAGAGAAAATGAAGGAGTAGAGAGAATGAGACATCAGGGAGGTTAAGGAGAGTTCAGATTCTATAAGCCAGGGGTCAACCTGTGGACTGAATCTGATCTGCCATTTGTTTTGTATAGCCTATGAGCCAAGAATGTTTTTACATTTTTAACTTTAAAAAATGTCAAAAGAAGAGTAATATTTCATGACAAATGTAAATTATATGAAATTCAAATATCAATGCCCATAAATAAGATTTTGGGGTTTTAGAGACAGGGTCTCATTATGTTGTCCAGACTGGAGTACAGTGGCTATTCACAGACACAATCTCACAGTGTGCTACAGCCTAAAACTCCTGGTCTCAAGCTATATTCTCCTTCATCAGCCTTTTGAGTAGCTGGGACTACAGGTGCATGGCACTACACCTGGCTTCACAAGTAAGATTTTATTGGAACACAGCCATGTCTATTTGTTTATGTGTTATCTATGGCTGCTTTTGCACTACAATGGCAAAGTTGAATAGTTGTGACAGAGATCACATAGCCCACAAAACAATGACTCTCTATATAGATCAATTATTGAGAAATTAATCCTAGAATCCAAATTACAAATGAAAGAGAACGCACTTAGAGAAGGGGGTGTGTAATGAAGAGAAGGAGGGGAATATGTCGTGAGACATTTTTCATGTAGAATTGACAAAATCTAGTTAGAGAAGGTAAAATAAGGGGAAGGAAAAGAATATTTGGGTCCTATAGGCTTGATTGACATTATTTGAAAAACACAAAAGAAGGAGCAAATTGGGGAGAGAGGGAATATAAAAGCAAAATGAACTTGGTGTTGCACATTAAAAATTTGACATATATGCAAGACAGCTAGGAAATCCTTGCCTCTGAACATTTATAACATACTCTTAAGTCATTTATCACATAGGACATTGTGTGGTGTTTTGTATAAAACTAATCTTATTGTGATCCCTCAAGAACGCAGCTACATCTTATTCATTTAATACCCTGACAATGTATTGTATATAATACATAGCCCACACAGATCCTTGAATGGATGGATTTGATTGTAAACTTCTTCAGGGCAAAGGTATGTTTTAAGTTGTTCTGAAACCCCTCAACACTCAAGACAGAGAAGAGAACACTGAAAAAATGGTTTGTGACAGATGACAAGGGACAAACCCTCCAACCTCCAGGAAGAGAATGCATTGGCCATCAGACTACCCCATTGTCTTTAGTTAGCCGCAGTTCTGTAACATCACTTTAAATGAAGAAGTGGTCCGATCAAGAACTCCTCTCCCGGCAGCTGAATGCTATAGAAGCAGAAAATTTGCTTTTTACCTTTCTGTCCTCAGGGGACACAGAGGGACAATAGGTGCTATCTAAAAAGACAGGTTATTGGGAAAGTTGATGGTTTAGATGAATGGGACAGCGCTTTGGCAGTGAAAAGAAAAAACGTGAGGGCATTAGGGAGCCATCAGGAGATGCCATCCCCAGAGGCTAATAAACCCATCTGCCAGTGATATTATTCAAAACCACAGTCCAAACTGCAATGGTCTGGCAAATAGATTCTCATACCATTAGGTGAAAAAGATAGGTAGTGACAGGTAAAATTGAATGATGGCTACCCTGTTACATATATTGAACACCTGAGGGTCGCTTCTGAATGTGTAGATTATCATTTGAGGTTAGATCACTCACCAGTAGTTGCCAGAGAGAGAATATGAGAATGCTGAGCAGTGGCCAGGTGAATGTGAGGCTGCTACTAATCAATGGCAGTCATTCCGAATGAGCAAATGACAGAGTGAGGCCAGAGCCACCGAGAGTAAGATCTGCAAGTAGGACAAAGGATCAGACTGTGACCCAAAATGACTTTGGTCTCATGGTGAACACCCCCTAATTTGGACCTTTTCTCCTCATCTTTACCAGCTCACAGACATTATTACCTTATTAAAAATTAGAGTGCATTTTCAATGCATAGTACTCATTAGTACTATATGGTGAACCCAAAATGAATAAAAATGATATTCTTCCTTTTCCCCACTTAATATCTGTGGGGACTCAGCCAAGAACAACCTTCTCACTAGCCTTCTATACCACCAAGAATCCTAAATTACACTCTCTCTTTAGAATTAAAGGCATATGCCTCTGCTAGCCCTCTTAAAGAGGAGGTTTGCCCTAGTACTATTTTAGGGCTGCCTCAGCATAAGGTGTCCTGTGCGGCATCTCATCTCATGAAGCCCACTGGGCAGGCCCAGAGAAGAAATGGCCAGACTGAGCAAGAGGAAAGAGGAAAGAGAAGTGACACTGGAAATCAGGGTGCTCCTTGAGCTGACCAAAGCCCACCATTCCCAGGTCATTGCCACCTGTGCACTAAGGGAAGTTGTCAGCATCTATAAACTTGTGATGGAGCAGGGAGCAACTCATCTTCACACCAATTTGGGCTGTAACAGGCCCCTGACCTCATTTTTGTGCTTGTCAATCATCACAGAGAATTCACCCATTATAAAATAAAATGAATTGTCCTTTATGTTTTAAGAGTAACTTTCAACTAAAAAGTTCAAAGCACAAGACAAATTCTCACATCTTTCTCTAGAGAGCCATAGCATATGAAATTCTTTTTAACTTGATCATTATTTTTTTAATGACTGCAGACCATTAGAAAATGGAATTTGGGGGATGGATCATACTTGGAAATTTTCATTGATAAAAGGTTCATAGAGACTTCCTGTGGAGGGACTTAGCCATCAATGAAGCAGAGTATTATGACCGATCATGCACTGTGTGCACTGTGGTCAAGGATGGGATAAAGGTTGAGAGAAACAAAAGGAAAAAGAAACCATCTTGGTCTCAAGGAAAATGGCAAAGAGGAAAGAGAAAGGAGACATGCAGCTTTTGAGTTAGGGAGACCTTCATTTGAATACTGCCTCTATAGATATCTGTGTGACCTCAAGAAAATGTTTCAACCTCCTCGATGTTTAGTGTCCTCCTTTGTAAAAATAAGGATGATCCATTATCTGATAGGCTATTTTAACACATGTGGCTTCTATATGGTAGGTGCCATAGATGCTTCCAACCAAATCTTGTTCTCCCCCCTCAGGCTGGACAGACAAGGCTTACATAGAATGATAGCAACTTAATAGAGGCAGCTTAATATAATGAACAGAACTGAAAGGAATCAGGAGACTTGGCTTCTATTAATAGTTGCAGCTCTGCCACCATGAGAATGATAACTACTATTTCTAGAGCAATTTTCAGTTTATAACCATGTTAACATATATTCCAAGTAAGTGATGTAAAGTGAATAACATCATGTCACTGAAGCTCAGTTGCCTCATCCAACAAATTGAAAGGAGATGGCTAGATATGGTCTGTAAGGGCCCGTCCAACTCTCCATCTTATGATTCTAAACACTGAACTTAAACAATGAGTACTTAAAAGGAGTACAATGAATACAGAAAGATCCTAGTGGACTTGGGAACATGAAAAGGTTTCATAGATCATTAGAACTTGCATTATCTCTTGAAGCATGGGTAGGAAAGATGAGAGTATATTCCCAAGTGGCAGTTACAGCCTGAGCCGAGGCAGGGAGTCATTGCAGAGGAAGATGTGCAAAGATGAGAGAGAACAACCTAAAGGAAGCAAATAAGAGTGTTGAAATAGAACAGGACGAGACTGTTCTACAGTTTGAGACTACAAAGCCAAACAGACATGGGATTAGCTACAGCAAGAAACAGGAGCTATTGAAATTCTTTTGTGATGTAGCCTTTTCCCCAACTCCTCTTGCACTATGGTTACCACCAAAGTGGACACCCATCACTTCCATAAAACGTTCCCATCTTTTATTTTCCCAAATAGATTTCTCCAGGTATCAAACCATAACTTATGTTCTGCCTTATCTTGTAGAAGGAAGGGAGTAAACACCCAATGATTCACATGGATTGGCCAACTAGTTAAAACAAATATCATTCTTCCAATGCTGTGATCCACATGGCTCAGCACCAGAATGGTCCACACAACCAAAATAACATAAAAATAGTTCAGCTCCAATACTTATTTTTTTCCTCTAACACCCAACGCAATGCCAAAGATTTTCATCAACAGCACACTTCTTAAAATCTTTAAATTAAAAACTTTCCTCTCCACTTCATGAATTTCACACATCATACCTGCTCTTGGGCCTCTCCTCAAAACCACCTGAAGCCACCCCCAAAACTTTGTTATTTCCCCCTGGTCCTCCCTTCCCCTGTCCCCTAAATTCTTCATCTCCTCAGTCCTAATAAATAAATCCAGGAAGGAAGTAGAGAGATAACAAATCAATACAGGATTTTTGAGAGTGAGAAGGAAGAGAGAGATTTTGTAGACGTTCACATATTAACCATTTTTACACAAACTTCCAACATCTACTCTATGTTGAGCCAAATGTGATAGTAGTATGTTCAATATTTTGCATCTCATCCAAAATATGCCAGAGATGAGTTCCAGGGAGCCTAATTCCACAGACTTAACAAGAGAGACAAGGCAACAACTCCATTCCGTTCAGTAGCTCATCTCCTGTGAGGAGAAGAAAGCACACGCGCCGCATCTAGACTGGCCCACAGCCACAGAAGTGGCTGAGAAAAGGATTTGAATAGAAAGGAAGAGAACAAAGGCATTTGGGTAGCCCTAATATTAATATATATCACAAACTCCAAAGTTCCTCAGTGGAATTTTGAGTTTCTGTTTATCTAATCTGAAGGGAACTAGTCTTCCCAGAGCTAAGAAAGCTAACCTTCCCCAGTCACTGGCTGCTACTCCTGAAACCCCTTTCTCAAGGGTCAAAACACCACTTTCCTTTTCAGTTCCAGCTGAAATGAGAGCTATTGTATTCCTGAAGAGCTAAAGAATCCCTTGCTCTTGTATTTTGGGGCAGAATTCCTGCAACTCTTCTCATAGCCTAGGGAGAGCCAAGAACAAGGCTTATATCTCCAGGGCATGCAAGTGTATTTCTTCCCATAAGGCTTTCCCTTTCTCTCCGATGGGCTCACATGTCCCTCACATGTCCCTTCCAATTAGCTGGAGCCAGCCTGAACCCAATTTACCTATTCTCACATTAACAAGTCCTCATCTGCTTTTCCCGATGAGCCTGTACCCACCTACAAATCTCTCCCAAAGTATGTGATAAAAAATCCAATTCGTGGGAGCTGCGTTCCTGCAAGTCATAAAGATGCCCTACATATTTTTTAACTGATCAGTCTAAAAACAGCTTCAGCCAATTTAAACCACTTTTTATAAAACATCATTTGCATCAGGTTTGACAGCCCGCCTGCCACTTTCCCACCCCATTATGATATGGAACAGCTGAGCTACCAGCTCTGGGGAAAACTAACTTTCTGCTGGAAACTGCAACTCAACAGTAATGGTCACAGGCCTGGAAGTTGGCCTTAGCTCCCATGATGGGCTTCAGCCTGGGAAATTAAATCAATCTGAAGGAGGCAAGGAAAGAACTAATTTCTCTGCGTTACATAAATACAGAAAAAGATGCTGGTGATGTAGTGCTCTGTGGGGCCTCAGATAATGGCACGGAAGCTGCTTATGGCCTCGTTACGGGCTCTGTGGGGTACAGAGTCTCCTTCACCAGGAAATGCTGCAGCCGGTGACCTAACAAATGGCTGGCCTGCAGAATGAGCTTCCCAGCCCTGGTAAACAGTCACGAACTAGAAAACACAGTTTAAAAGTTCCCTGGAATTAAGGAATCGCCTGCCTGGGTGTCAGACCTCTGCTTTTACTACTCCCGCCTGCACTTTGTTTTGCTATATACTAACTACACTGCATATCCCAACTCTGAAAGAACATGGAGATCTCTACATTTAGACAACTACACGAAGGCAAGTGGAAGATACTTTCTACCTCTTCCCTAGATGGGTTTGGAAGATGCTTTCATTCAGAAGCTAGACCCAAATGTTGGGGTGGTAACGCATAGTCCTAACTGTACTGTGATGGAGTGTGTCATGTGCCTGGGCATATCGCTGTCTAATTGTAACAAGAGGGCTTTGTTTGTCGTCAGGTAGCTAATTTTTCTTACCTATGGTCAGTGAGCCCTTCTATGGAGGGGACAACACCCTTGAGAGACTCTCAGGCTCTTTACCGAATTTATTCAGAAAAACTGAGTCCCTGGTAAGGAGCAGTCCTAGATGTTTGGCGAAGGCCAAAGCTTCTGAGGGCTGCTCCACGTTCATCGCAAGGCCTGCACTTTAACTGCTCTTTCTCTCCTGGGTGCTTTTGGTCCTGGTTCTCCCAAGACATTTCCTGCACCCACTCCCCCTGGTTTTGATAGCCCTCATTTTGCTGGGACCCTGACTTCTTTGGCTCTGCTACCAAAAAGATTGAGATTGAGATTATTCTCCTACATCCTAACCATGATTTAGGGGTTAATAATCACTTCTTACTGGAATGTGTGTCAAAACATTCCAGCCCTGCCTTACCTGGGGACCAATAGAGGACAACATTCATTCATTCATTCAACAATGTTTTCTGAGCACTTGCTATGTGCTAGATACTGTCCTAGGGCTTGGAATATGGCCCTGTCCAAAATGAACAAAAACCTCTCCCTTCTTGGAGTTGAAGTTCTAGTAAGCAGGAGTTAGAAAATGATTTCAAACCTTTTAAGAATTTAAATATTTTCCTTCATCTCTTACATTTTCTAGCAACTATGCCTACTCTTTACTATTTCTATTTCCCCAAAGGAAAAAGAAAATTCATATTTTTATGTAAGTATGATACTTGAGACTTTTCTAGGTTTTCTCTTTTTTCTTTTTTATTTCAGCATATTATGGGGGTACAAATGTTTAGGTTACGTATATTGCCCTTTCCCCACCCAAGTCAGAGCTTCAAGCGTGTCCATCCCCCAAACGGTGCACCGCACCCATTAGGTGTGTATATACCCATCCCCTCTGCATCTGCCTGACGCTCGATGAATGTTATTACTATATGTGCATTTAAGTGTTCATCAGTTAAAATCAATTTGATGGTGAGTACATGTGGTGCTTGTTTTTCCATTCTTGTGATACTTCACTTAGTAGAATGGGTTCCAGCTCTATCCAGGATAATACAAACAGTGCAATATCACCACTGTTTTTTGTGGCTGAGTAGAACTCCATAGCATACATATACCACATTTTATTAATCCACTCATGTATTAATGAGCACTTGGGTTGTTTCCACGTCTTTGTAACTGTGAATTGTGCTGTTATAAACATTTGAGTGCAGATGTCTTTTTTATAGAATGT